>CAWVRF010000365.1:0-600000 GCA_963932465.1 Maratus speciosus
AATAAAAATCACGCGTGGAGCACAGATTATGAAACAATTTCCAGCACATTGGGAATAGCCTCGATAGACATCACCTTTAAATAACGCGAAATAGTATAAATCTGTAAACAAATTGAAAAAAAAATCACGCTTGGAGCATAGATTATGAAACAATTTCCAGAACATTGAGAATAGTCTCAATAGACATCGCCTGTAAATAACGCGAAATAGTATAAATCCGTAAACAAATTTTAAAAAATCACGCGTGGAGCACAGATTATGAAACAATTTCCAGCACATTGAGAATAGTCTCGATAGACATCACCTTTAAATAACATGAAATAGTATAAATCTCTAAAAAAAATGAAAAAAAAAATTACGATTTGAGCATAGATTCTGAAACAATTTCCAGCACATTGAAAATAGTCTCGATAGATATCGCCTTTAAATAGCGCGAAATAGTATAAATCCGTAAATAAATGAAAAAAAATCAGGCGTGGAACACAGATTATGAAACAATTTCCAGCACATTGAGAATAGTCTCGATAGCCATCGCCTTTAAATAACTCGAAATAGTATAGATCCGTAAACAAAATCAAAAAATCCACGCGTGGAGCACAGATTATGAAACAATTTCCAGCACATTGTGAATAGCCTCGATAGACATCGCCTTTAAATAACGCGAAATCTTATAATTTTGTAAATAAATTAAAAAAAATCACGTGTGGAGCACAGATTATGAAACAATTTCCAGCACATTGAGAATAACCTCGATAGACATCAACTTTAAATAACGCGAATCAGTATAAATATGTAAACAAATTGAAAAAAAAAATCAAGCTTGGAGCATAGATTGTGAAGCAATTTCCAGCACATTAAAAATAGTCTCAATAGACATCGCTTTTAAATAACGCGAAATAATATAAATCCGTAAACAAATTTTAAAAAAATCCCGCTTGGAGCACAGATTATAAAACAATTTCCAGCACATTGAGAATAGTCTCGATAGACATCAACTTTAAATAACGCGAAACAGTATAAATATGTAAACAAATTGAAAAAAAAAATCAAGCTTGGAGCATAGATTGTGAAACAATTTCCAGCACATTGAAAATAGTCTCAATAGGCATCGCCTTTAAATAACGCGAAATCTCATAAATTTGTAAATAAATTCAAAAAAATCACGTGTGGAGCACAGATTATGAAACAATTTCCAGCACATTGAGAATAGCCTCGATAGACATCGCTTTTAAATAACGCGAAATAGTATAAATTTGTAAGTGCAAAAAAATCACGCGTGGAGCACAGATTATGAAACAAATTCCAGCACATTGAGAATAGCCTCGATAGACTTCTCCTTCAAATAACGCGAAATAGCATAAACCTGTAAACAAATTGAAAAAAAATCACGCTTGGAGCATAGATTGTGAAACAATTTCCAGCACATTGAAAATAGTCTCGATAGACATCGCCTTTAAATAACGCGGAATATTATAAATCCGAAAACAAATTCAAAAAAATCACGCGTGGAGCACAGATTATGAAACAATTTCCAGCACATTGAGAATAGCCTCGATAGACATCGCCTTTAAATAACGCGAAATAGTATATATCCGTAAACAAATTGAAAAAAAAATCAGGCTTGGAGCACAGATTATGAAACAATTTCCAGCACATTGAGAATAACCTCGATAGACATCACCTTTAAATAACGCGAAATAGTATAAATCCGTAAACAAATTTTAAAAAATCGCGCTTGGAGCACAGATTATAAAACAATTTCCAGCACATTGAGAATAACCTCGATAGACATCACCTTTAAATAACGCGAAATAGTATAAAACCGTAAAAAAATTCAAAAAAATCACGCGTGGAGCACAGATTATGAAACAATTTCCAGCACATTGAGAATAACCTCGATAGACATCACCTTTAAATAACGCGAAATAGTATAAATGCGTAAACAAATTTTTAAAAAATCACGCGTGGAGCACAGATTATGAAACAATTTCCAGCACATTAAGTATAGCCTCGATAGACATCACCTTTAAATAACGCGAAATAGTATAAATATGTAAACAAATTGAAAAAAAAAATCAAGATTGGAGCATAGATTGTTAAACAATTTCCAGCACATTGTGAATAGCCTCGATAGACATCGCCTTTAAATAACGCGAAATCTTATAAATTTGTAAATAAATTAAAAAAAATCACGTGTGGAGCACAGATTATGAAACAATTTCCAGCACATTGAGAATAGCCTCGATAGACATCACCTTTAAATAACGCGAAATAGTATAAATCTGTAAACAAATTCAAAAAAAAAAATCACGCTTGGAGCATAGATTATGAAACAATTTCCAGAACATTGAGAATAGTCTCAATAGACATCGCCTGTAAATAACGCGAAATAGTATAAATCCGTAAACAAATTTAAAAATATCGCCCTTGGAGAACAGATTATAAAACAATTTCCAGCACATTGAGAATAGCCTCGATAGATTTTTCCTTCAAATAACGCGAAATAGCATAAACCTGTAAACAAATTGAAAAAAATCACGCTTGGAGCATAGATTGTGAAACAATTTCCAGCACATTGAAAATAGTCTCGATAGACATCGCCTTTAAATAACGAGAAATAGTATAAATCTGTAAATAAAATTGAAAAAAAAATCACGCTTGGAGCATAGATTGTGAAACAATTTCCAGCATATTGAAAATAGTCTCGAGAGACATCGCATTTAAATAACGCGAAATAGTATAAATGCGTAAACAAATTTTTAAAAAATCACGCGTGGAGCACAGATTATGAAACAATTTCCAGCACATTGAGAATAACCTCGATAGACATCACCTTTAAATAACGCGAAATAGTATAAATGCGTAAACAAATTTTAAAAAAATCACGCGTGGAGCACAGATTATGAAACTATTTCCAGCACATTAAGAATAGCCTCGATAGACATCACCTTTAAATAACGCGAAATAGTATAAATATGTAAACAAATTGGAAAAAAAATCAAGATTGGAGCATAGATTGTGAAACAATTTCCAGCACATTGAAAATAGTCTCGATAGACATCGCCTTTAAATAACGCGGAATATTATAAATCCGAAAACAAATTCAAAAAAATCACGCGTGGAGCACAGATTATGAAACAATTTCCAGCACATTGAGAATAGCCTCGATAGACATCGCCTTTAAATAACGCGAAATAGTATATATCCGTAAACATATTGAAAAAAAAATCAGGCTTGGAGCACAGATTATGAAACAATTTCCAGCACATTGAGAATAACCTCGATAGACATCACCTTTAAATAACGCGAAATCTTATAAATTTGTAAATAAATTTAAAAAAATCACGCGTGGAGCACAGATTATGAAACAATTTCCAGCACATTGAGAATAGTGTCGATAGAAATCGCCTTTAAATACGCAAAATAGTATAAATCCGTAAACAAATTCAAAAAAATCACGCGTGGAGCACAGATTATGAAACAATTTCCAACACATTAAGAATAGCTTCGATAGACATCACCTTTAAATAACGCGAAATAGTATAAATATGTAAACAAATTGAAAAAAAAATCAAGATTGGAGCATAGATTGTGAAACAATTTCCAGCACATTGAAAATAGTCTCGATAGACATCGCCTTTAAATAACGCGGAATATTATAAATCCGAAAACAAATTAAAAAAATCACGCGTGGAGCACAGATTATGAAACAATTTCCAGCACATTGAGAATAGCCTCGATAGACATCACCTTTAAATAACATGAAATAGTATAAATCTCTAAAAAAAATGAAAAAAAAAATTTCGATTTGAGCATAGATTCTGAAACAATTTCCAGCACATTGAAAATAGTCTCGATAGATATCGCCTTTAAATAGCGCGAAATAGTATAAATCCGTAAACAAATTTTTAAAAAAATCACGCGTGGAGCACAGATTATGAAACAATTTCCAGCACATTGAGAATAACCTCGATAGACATCACCTTTAAATAACGCGAAATAGTATAAAACCGTAAATAAATTTAAAAAAATCACGTGTGGAGCACAGATTATGAAACAATTTCCAGCACATTGAGAATAGCCTCGATAGACATCACCTTTAAATAACGCGAAATAGTATAAATCTGTAAACAAATTGAAAAAAAAAAATCACGCTTGGAGCATAGATTATGAAACAATTTCCAGAACATTGAGAATAGTCTCAATAGACATCGCCTGTAAATAACGCGAAATAGTATAAATCCGTAAACAAATTTAAAAATATCGCGCTTGGAGAACAGATTATAAAACAATTTCCAGCACATTGAGAATAGTCTCGATAGACATCACCTTTAAATAACATGAAATAGTATAAATCTCTAAAAAAAATGAAAAAAAAAATTTCGATTTGAGCATAGATTCTGAAACAATTTCCAGCACATTGAAAATAGTCTCGATAGATATCGCCTTTAAATAGCGCGAAATAGTATAAATCCGTTAACAAATTTTTAAAAAAATCACGCGTGGAGCACAGATTATGAAACAATTTCCAGCACATTGAGAATAACCTCGATAGACATCACCTTTAAATAACGCGAAATAGTATATAACCGTAAACAAATTCAATAAAAATCACGCGTGGAGCACAGATTATGAAATAATTTCCAGCACATTGAGAATAGCCTCGATAGACATCACCTTTAAATAACGCAAAATAGTATAAATCTGTAAACAAATTGAAAAAAAAATCACGCTTGGAGCATAGATTATGAAACAATTTCCAGAACATTGAGAATAGTCTCAATAGACATCGCCTGTAAATAACGCGAAATAGTATAAATCCGTAAACAAATTTAAAAAAATCACGCGTGGAGCACAGATTATGAAACAATTTACAGCACATTGAGAATAGCCTCGATAGACATAGCCTTTAAATAACGCGAAATCTTATAAATTTGTAAATAAACTCAAAAAAATCACGCGTGGAGCACAGATTATGAAATGATTTTCAGCACATTGAGAATAGCCTCGATAGACATTGCCTTTAAATAACGCGAAATAGTATAAATCCGTAAATAAATGAAAAAAAATCAGGCGTGGAACACAGATTATGAAACAATTTCCAGCACATTGAGAATAGTCTCGATAGCCATCGCCTTTAAATAACTCGAAATAGTATAGATCCGTAAACAAAATCAAAAAATCCACGCGTGGAGCACAGATTATGAAACAATTTCCTGCACATTGAGAATAGCCTCGATAGACATCACCTTTAAATAACGCGAAACAGTATAAATATGTAAACAAATTGAAAAAAAAATCAAGCTTGGAGCATAGATTGTGAAACAATTTCCAGCACATTGAAAATAGTCCCAATAGACATCGCCTTTAAATAACGCGAAATAATATAAATCCGTAAACAAATTCAAAAAAATCACGCGTGGAGCACAGATTATGAAACAATTTCCAGCACATTGTGAATAGCCTCGATAGACATCGCCTTTAAATAACGCGAAATCTTATAAATTTGTAAATAAATTCAAAAAAATCACGTGTGGAGCACAGATTATGAAACAATTTCCAGCACATTGAGAATAACCTCGATAGACATCACCTTTAAATAACGCGAATCAGTATAAATATGTAAACAAAATGAAAAAAAATCAAGCTTGGAGCATAGATTGTGATGCAATTTCCAGCACATTAAAAATAGTCTCAATAGACATCGCTTTTAAATAACGCGAAATAATATAAATCCGTAAACAAATTTAAAAAAATCCCGCTTGGAGCACAGATTATAAAACAATTTCCAGCACATTGAGAATAGTCTCGATAGACATCAACTTTAAATAACGCGAAACAGTATAAATATGTAAACAAATTGAAAAAAAAATCAAGCTTGGAGCATAGATTGTGAAACAATTTCCAACACATTGAAAATAGTGTCAATAGGCATCGCCTTTAAATAACGCGAAATCTCATAAATTTGTAAATAAATTCAAAAAAATCACGTGTGGAGCACAGATTATGAAACAATTTCCAGCACATTGAGAATAGCCTCGATAGACATCGCCTTTAAATAACGCGAAATAGTATAAATTTGTAAATGCAAAAAAATCACGCGTGGAGCACAGATTATGAAACAAATTCCAGCACATTGAGAATAGCGTCGATAGACTTCTCCTTCAAATAACGCGAAATAGCATAAACCTGTAAACAAATTGAAAAAAATCACGCTTGGAGCATAGATTGTGAAACAATTTCCAGCACATTGAAAATAGTCTCGATAGACATCGCCTTTAAATAACGAGAAATAGTATAGATCCGTAAACAAATTGAAAAAAAAATCAGGCTTGGAGCACAGATTATGAAACAATTTCCAGCACATTGAGAATAACCTCGATAGACATCACCTTTAAATAACGCGAAATCTTATAAATTTGTAAATAAATTTAAAAAAATCACGCGTGGAGCACAGATTATGAAACAATTTCCAGCACATTGAGAATAGCCTCGATAGACATCGCCTTTAAATGACGCAAAATAGTATATATCCGTAAACAAATTGAAAAAAAAAATCAGGCTTGGAGCACAGATTATGAAACAATTTCCAGCACATTGAGAATAACCTCGTTAGACATCACCTTTAAATAACGCGAAATCTTATAAATTTGTAAATAAATTTAAAAAAATCACGCGTGGAGCACAGATTATGAAACAATTTCCAGCACATTGAGAATAGTCTCGATAGACATCACCTTTAAATAACATGAAATAGTATAAATCTCTAAAAAAAATGAAAAAAAAAAATTACGATTTGAGCATAGATTCTGAAACAATTTCCAGCACATTGAAAATAGTCTCGATAGATATCGCCTTTAAATAGCGCGAAATAGTATAAATCCGTAAACAAATTTTTAAAAAAATCACGCGTAGAGCACAGATTATGAAACAATTTCCAGCACATTGAGAATAACCTCGATAGACATCACCTTTAAATAACGCGAAATAGTATAAAACCGTAAACAAATTCAATAAAAATCACGCGTGGAGCACAGATTATGAAACAATTTCCAGCACATTGGGAATAGCCTCGATAGACATCACCTTTAAATAACGCGAAATCTTATAAATTTGTAAATAAATTTAAAAAAATCACGCGTGGAGCACAGATTATGAAACAATTTCCAGCACATTGAGAATAGCCTCGATAGACATCGCCTTTAAATGACGCGAAATAGTATATATCCGTAAACAAATTGAAAAAAAAAATCACGCTTGGAGCATAGATTATGAAACAATTTCCAGAACATTGAGAATAGTCTCAATAGACATCGCCTGTAAATAACGCGAAATAGTATAAATCCGTAAACAAATTTTAAAAAATCACGCGTGGAGCACAGATTATGAAACAATTTCCAGCACATTGAGAATAGTCTCGATAGACATCACCTTTAAATAACATGAAATAGTATAAATCTCTAAAAAAAATGAAAAAAAAAATTACGATTTGAGCATAGATTCTGAAACAATTTCCAGCACATTGAAAATAGTCTCGATAGATATCGCCTTTAAATAGCGCGAAATAGTATAAATCCGTAAATAAATGAAAAAAAATCAGGCGTGGAACACAGATTATGAAACAATTTCCAGCACATTGAGAATAGTCTCGATAGCCATCGCCTTTAAATAACTCGAAATAGTATAGATCCGTAAACAAAATCAAAAAATCCACGCGTGGAGCACAGATTATGAAACAATTTCCAGCACATTGTGAATAGCCTCGATAGACATCGCCTTTAAATAACGCGAAATCTTATAATTTTGTAAATAAATTAAAAAAAATCACGTGTGGAGCACAGATTATGAAACAATTTCCAGCACATTGAGAATAACCTCGATAGACATCAACTTTAAATAACGCGAATCAGTATAAATATGTAAACAAATTGAAAAAAAAATCAAGCTTGGAGCATAGATTGTGAAGCAATTTCCAGCACATTAAAAATAGTCTCAATAGACATCGCTTTTAAATAACGCGAAATAATATAAATCCGTAAACAAATTTTAAAAAAATCCCGCTTGGAGCACAGATTATAAAACAATTTCCAGCACATTGAGAATAGTCTCGATAGACATCAACTTTAAATAACGCGAAACAGTATAAATATGTAAACAAATTGAAAAAAAAAATCAAGCTTGGAGCATAGATTGTGAAACAATTTCCAGCACATTGAAAATAGTCTCAATAGGCATCGCCTTTAAATAACGCGAAATCTCATAAATTTGTAAATAAATTCAAAAAAATCACGTGTGGAGCACAGATTATGAAACAATTTCCAGCACATTGAGAATAGCCTCGATAGACATCGCTTTTAAATAACGCGAAATAGTATAAATTTGTAAGTGCAAAAAAATCACGCGTGGAGCACAGATTATGAAACAAATTCCAGCACATTGAGAATAGCCTCGATAGACTTCTCCTTCAAATAACGCGAAATAGCATAAACCTGTAAACAAATTGAAAAAAAATCACGCTTGGAGCATAGATTGTGAAACAATTTCCAGCACATTGAAAATAGTCTCGATAGACATCGCCTTTAAATAACGCGGAATATTATAAATCCGAAAACAAATTCAAAAAAATCACGCGTGGAGCACAGATTATGAAACAATTTCCAGCACATTGAGAATAGCCTCGATAGACATCGCCTTTAAATAACGCGAAATAGTATATATCCGTAAACAAATTGAAAAAAAAATCAGGCTTGGAGCACAGATTATGAAACAATTTCCAGCACATTGAGAATAACCTCGATAGACATCACCTTTAAATAACGCGAAATAGTATAAATCCGTAAACAAATTTTAAAAAATCGCGCTTGGAGCACAGATTATAAAACAATTTCCAGCACATTGAGAATAACCTCGATAGACATCACCTTTAAATAACGCGAAATATTATAAAACCGTAAAAAATTTCAAAAAAATCACGCGTGGAGCACAGATTATGAAACAATTTCCAGCACATTGAGAATAACCTCGATAGACATCACCTTTAAATAACGCGAAATAGTATAAATGCGTAAACAAATTTTTAAAAAATCACGCGTGGAGCACAGATTATGAAACAATTTCCAGCACATTAAGTATAGCCTCGATAGACATCACCTTTAAATAACGCGAAATAGTATAAATATGTAAACAAATTGAAAAAAAAATCAAGATTGGAGCATAGATTGTTAAACAATTTCCAGCACATTGTGAATAGCCTCGATAGACATCGCCTTTAAATAACGCGAAATCTTATAAATTTGTAAATAAATTAAAAAAAATCACGTGTGGAGCACAGATTATGAAACAATTTCCAGCACATTGACAATAGCCTCGATAGACATCACCTTTAAATAACGCGAAATAGTATAAATCTGTAAACAAATTGAAAAAAAAAATCACGCTTGGAGCATAGATTATGAAACAATTTCCAGAACATTGAGAATAGTCTCAATAGACATCGCCTGTAAATAACGCGAAATAGTATAAATCCGTAAACAAATTTAAAAATATCGCCCTTGGAGAACAGATTATAAAACAATTTCCAGCACATTGAGAATAGCCTCGATAGATTTTTCCTTCAAATAACGCGAAATAGCATAAACCTGTAAACAAATTGAAAAAAATCACGCTTGGAGCATAGATTGTGAAACAATTTCCAGCACATTGAAAATAGTCTCGATAGACATCGCCTTTAAATAACGAGAAATAGTATAAATCTGTAAATAAAATTGAAAAAAAAATCACGCTTGGAGCATAGATTGTGAAACAATTTCCAGCATATTGAAAATAGTCTCGAGAGACATCGCATTTAAATAACGCGAAATAGTATAAATGCGTAAACAAATTTTTAAAAAATCACGCGTGGAGCACAGATTATGAAACAATTTCCAGCACATTGAGAATAACCTCGATAGACATCACCTTTAAATAACGCGAAATAGTATAAATGCGTAAACAAATTTTAAAAAAATCACGCGTGGAGCACAGATTATGAAACTATTTCCAGCACATTAAGAATAGCCTCGATAGACATCACCTTTAAATAACGCGAAATAGTATAAATATGTAAACAAATTGGAAAAAAAATCAAGATTGGAGCATAGATTGTGAAACAATTTCCAGCATATTGAAAATAGTCTCGATAGACATCGCCTTTAAATAACGCGGAATATTATAAATCCGAAAACAAATTCAAAAAAATCACGCGTGGAGCACAGATTATGAAACAATTTCCAGCACATTGAGAATAGCCTCGATAGACATCGCCTTTAAATAACGCGAAATAGTATATATCCGTAAACATATTGAAAAAAAAATCAGGCTTGGAGCACAGATTATGAAACAATTTCCAGCACATTGAGAATAACCTCGATAGACATCACCTTTAAATAACGCGAAATCTTATAAATTTGTAAATAAATTTAAAAAAATCACGCGTGGAGCACAGATTATGAAACAATTTCCAGCACATTGAGAATAGTGTCGATAGAAATCGCCTTTAAATACGCAAAATAGTATAAATCCGTAAACAAATTCAAAAAAATCACGCGTGGAGCACAGATTATGAAACAATTTCCAACACATTAAGAATAGCTTCGATAGACATCACCTTTAAATAACGCGAAATAGTATAAATATGTAAACAAATTGAAAAAAAAATCAAGATTGGAGCATAGATTGTGAAACAATTTCCAGCACATTGAAAATAGTCTCGATAGACATCGCCTTTAAATAACGCGGAATATTATAAATCCGAAAACAAATTAAAAAAATCACGCGTGGAGCACAGATTATGAAACAATTTCCAGCACATTGAGAATAGCCTCGATAGACATCGCCTTTAAATAACGCGAAATAGTATATATCCGTAAACAAATTGAAAAAAAAATCAGGCTTGGAGCACAGATTATGAAACAATTTCCAGCACATTGAGAATAACCTCGATAGACATCACCTTTAAATAACGCGAAATAGTATAAATCCGTAAACAAATTTTAAAAAATCGCGCTTGGAGCACAGATTATAAAACAATTTCCACCACATTGAGAATAGTCACGATAGACATCACATTTAAATAACGCGAAACAGTATAAATATGTAAACAAATTGAAAAAAAAATCAAGCTTGGGGCATAGATTGTTAAACAATTTCCAGCACATTGAGAATAACCTCGATAGACATCACCTTTAAATAACGCGAAATAGTATAAAACCGTAAAAAAATTCAAAAAAATCACGCGTGGAGCACAGATTATGAAACAATTTCCAGCACATTGAGAATAACCTCGATAGACATCACCTTTAAATAACGCGAAATAGTATAAATGCGTAAACAAATTTTTAAAAAATCACGCGTGGAGCACAGATTATGAAACAATTTCCAGCACATTAAGTATAGCCTCGATAGACATCACCTTTAAATAACGCGAAATAGTATAAATATGTAAACAAATTGAAAAAAAAATCAAGATTGCAGCATAGATTGTTAAACAATTTCCAGCACATTGTGAATAGCCTCGATAGAAATCGCCTTTAAATAACACGAAATCTTATAAATTTGTAAATAAATTAAAAAAAATCACGTGTGGAGCACAGATTATGAAACAATTTTCAGCACATTGAGAATAGCCTCGATAGACATCACCTTTAAATAACGCGAAATAGTATAAATCTGTAAACAAATTGAAAAAAAAAAATCACGCTTGGAGCATAGATTATGAAACAATTTCCAGAACATTGAGAATAGTCTCAATAGACATCGCCTGTAAATAACGCGAAATAGTATAAATCCGTAAACAAATTTAAAAATATCGCGCTTGGAGAACAGATTATAAAACAATTTCCAGCACATTGAGAATAACCTCGATAGACATCACCTTTAAATAACGCGAATCAGTATAAATATGTAAACAAATTGAAAAAAAAAATCAAGCTTGGAGCACAGATTGTGAAACAATTTCCAGCACATTGAAAATAGTCTCAATAGACATCGCTTTTAAATAACGCGAAATAGTATAAATCCGTAAACAAATTTTAAAAAATCGCGCTTGGAGCACAGATTATAAAACAATTTCCAGCACAATGAGAGTAGTCTCGATAGACATCAGCTTTAAAAATACGCGAAACAGTATAAATATGTAAGCAAATTGAAAAAAAATATCAAGCTTGGAGCACAGGTTGTGAAACAATTTCCTGCACATGAAAAATAGTCTCAATACACATCGCCTTTAAATAACGCGAAATCTTATAAATTTGTAAATAAATTAAAAAAAATCACGTGTGGAGCACAGATTATGAAACAATTTCCAGCACATTGAGAATAGCCTCGATAGACATCACCTTTAAATAACGCGAAATAGTATAAATCTGTAAACAAATTGAAAAAAAAAATCACGCTTGGAGCATAGATTATGAAACAATTTCCAGAACATTGAGAATAGTCTCAATAGACATCGCCTGTAAATAACGCGAAATAGTATAAATCCGTAAACAAATTTAAAAATATCGCGCTTGGAGAACAGATTATAAAACAATTTCCAGCACATTGAGAATAGTCTCGATAGATATCGCCTTTAAATAGCGCGAAATAGTATAAATCCGTAAACAAATTTTTAAAAAAATCACGCGTGGAGCACAGATTATGAAACAATTTCCAGCACATTGAGAATAACCTCGATAGACATCACCTTTAAATAACGCGAAATAGTATAAAACCGTAAACAAATTCAATAAAAATCACGCGTGGAGCACAGATTATGAAACAATTTCCAGCACATTGAGAATAGCCTCGATAGACATCACCTTTAAATAACGCGAAATAGTATAAATCTGTAAACAAATTGAAAAAAAAAATCACGCTTGGAGCATAGATTATGAAACAATTTCCAGAACATTGAGAATAGTCTCAATAGACATCGCCTGTAAATAACGCGAAATAGTATAAATCCGTAAACAAATTTAAAAAAATCACGCGTGGAGCACAGATTATGAAACAATTTACAGCACATTGAGAATAGCCTCGATAGACATAGCCTTTAAATAACGCGAAATCTTATAAATTTGTAAATAAACTCAAAAAAATCACGCGTGGATCACAGATTATGAAATGATTTTCAGCACATTGAGAATAGCCTCGATAGACATTGCCTTTAAATAACGCGAAATAGTATAAATTTGTAAGTGCAAAAAAATCACGCGTGGAGCACAGATTATGAAACAAATTCCAGCACATTGAGAATAGCCTCGATAGACTTCTCCTTCAAATAACGCGAAATAGCATAAACCTGTAAACAAATTGAAAAAAAATCACGCTTGGAGCATAGATTGTGAAACAATTTCCAGCACATTGAAAATAGTCTCGATAGACATCGCCTTTAAATAACGCGGAATATTATAAATCCGAAAACAAATTCAAAAAAATCACGCGTGGAGCACAGATTATGAAACAATTTCCAGCACATTGAGAATAGCCTCGATAGACATCGCCTTTAAATAACGCGAAATAGTATATATCCGTAAACAAATTGAAAAAAAAATCAGGCTTGGAGCACAGATTATGAAACAATTTCCAGCACATTGAGAATAACCTCGATAGACATCACCTTTAAATAACGCGAAATAGTATAAATCCGTAAACAAATTTTAAAAAATCGCGCTTGGAGCACAGATTATAAAACAATTTCCAGCACATTGAGAATAACCTCGATAGACATCACCTTTAAATAACGCGAAATAGTATAAAACCGTAAAAAAATTCAAAAAAATCACGCGTGGAGCACAGATTATGAAACAATTTCCAGCACATTGAGAATAACCTCGATAGACATCACCTTTAAATAACGCGAAATAGTATAAATGCGTAAACAAATTTTTAAAAAATCACGCGTGGAGCACAGATTATGAAACAATTTCCAGCACATTAAGTATAGCCTCGATAGACATCACCTTTAAATAACGCGAAATAGTATAAATATGTAAACAAATTGAAAAAAAAATCAAGATTGGAGCATAGATTGTTAAACAATTTCCAGCACATTGTGAATAGCCTCGATAGACATCGCCTTTAAATAACGCGAAATCTTATAAATTTGTAAATAAATTAAAAAAAATCACGTGTGGAGCACAGATTATGAAACAATTTCCAGCACATTGAGAATAGCCTCGATAGACATCACCTTTAAATAACGCGAAATAGTATAAATCTGTAAACAAATTGAAAAAAAAAATCACGCTTGGAGCATAGATTATGAAACAATTTCCAGAACATTGAGAATAGTCTCAATAGACATCGCCTGTAAATAACGCGAAATAGTATAAATCCGTAAACAAATTTAAAAATATCGCCCTTGGAGAACAGATTATAAAACAATTTCCAGCACATTGAGAATAGCCTCGATAGATTTTTCCTTCAAATAACGCGAAATAGCATAAACCTGTAAACAAATTGAAAAAAATCACGCTTGGAGCATAGATTGTGAAACAATTTCCAGCACATTGAAAATAGTCTCGATAGACATCGCCTTTAAATAACGAGAAATAGTATAAATCTGTAAATAAAATTGAAAAAAAAATCACGCTTGGAGCATAGATTGTGAAACAATTTCCAGCATATTGAAAATAGTCTCGAGAGACATCGCATTTAAATAACGCGAAATAGTATAAATGCGTAAACAAATTTTTAAAAAATCACGCGTGGAGCACAGATTATGAAACAATTTCCAGCACATTGAGAATAACCTCGATAGACATCACCTTTAAATAACGCGAAATAGTATAAATGCGTAAACAAATTTTAAAAAAATCACGCGTGGAGCACAGATTATGAAACTATTTCCAGCACATTAAGAATAACCTCGATAGACATCACCTTTAAATAACGCGAAATAGTATAAATATGTAAACAAATTGGAAAAAAAATCAAGATTGGAGCATAGATTGTGAAACAATTTCCAGCACATTGAAAATAGTCTCGATAGACATCGCCTTTAAATAACGCGGAATATTATAAATCCGAAAACAAATTCAAAAAAATCACGCGTGGAGCACAGATTATGAAACAATTTCCAGCACATTGAGAATAGCCTCGATAGACATCGCCTTTAAATAACGCGAAATAGTATATATCCGTAAACATATTGAAAAAAAAAATCAGGCTTGGAGCACAGATTATGAAACAATTTCCAGCACATTGAGAATAACCTCGATAGACATCACCTTTAAATAACGCGAAATCTTATAAATTTGTAAATAAATTTAAAAAAATCACGCGTGGAGCACAGATTATGAAACAATTTCCAGCACATTGAGAAAAGTGTCGATAGAAATCGCCTTTAAATACGCAAAATAGTATAAATCCGTAAACAAATTCAAAAAAATCACGCGTGGAGCACAGATTATGAAACAATTTCCAACACATTAAGAATAGCTTCGATAGACATCACCTTTAAATAACGCGAAATAGTATAAATATGTAAACAAATTGAAAAAAAAATCAAGATTGGAGCATAGATTGTGAAACAATTTCCAGCACATTGAAAATAGTCTCGATAGACATCGCCTTTAAATAACGCGGAATATTATAAATCCGAAAACAAATTAAAAAAATCACGCGTGGAGCACAGATTATGAAACAATTTCCAGCACATTGAGAATAGCCTCGATAGACATCGCCTTTAAATAACGCGAAATAGTATATATCCGTAAACATATTGAAAAAAAAATCAGGCTTGGAGCACAGATTATGAAACAATTTCCAGCACATTGAGAATAACCTCGATAGACATCACCTTTAAATAACGCGAAATAGTATAAATCCGTAAACAAATTTTAAAAAATCGCGTTTGGAGCACAGATTATAAAACAATTTCCACCACATTGAGAATAGTCACGATAGACATCACATTTAAATAACGCGAAACAGTATAAATATGTAAACAAATTGAAAAAAAAATCAAGCTTGGGGCATAGATTGTTAAACAATTTCCAGCACATTGAGAATAACCTCGATAGACATCACCTTTAAATAACGCGAAATAGTATAAAACCGTAAAAAAATTCAAAAAAATCACGCGTGGAGCACAGATTATGAAACAATTTCCAGCACATTGAGAATAACCTCGATAGACATCACCTTTAAATAACGCGAAATAGTATAAATGCGTAAACAAATTTTTAAAAAATCACGCGTGGAGCACAGATTATGAAACAATTTCCAGCACATTAAGTATAGCCTCGATAGACATCACCTTTAAATAACGCGAAATAGTATAAATATGTAAACAAATTGAAAAAAAAATCAAGATTGCAGCATAGATTGTTAAACAATTTCCAGCACATTGTGAATAGCCTCGATAGAAATCGCCTTTAAATAACACGAAATCTTATAAATTTGTAAATAAATTCAAAAAAATCACGTGTGGAGCACAGATTATGAAACAATTTTCAGCACATTGAGAATAGCCTCGATAGACATCACCTTTAAATAACGCGAAATAGTATAAATCTGTAAACAAATTGAAAAAAAAATCACGCTTGGAGCATAGATTATGAAACAATTTCCAGAACATTGAGAATAGTCTCAATAGACATCGCCTGTAAATAACGCGAAATAGTATAAATCCGTAAACAAATTTAAAAATATCGCGCTTGGAGAACAGATTATAAAACAATTTCCAGCACATTGAGAATAACCTCGATAGACATCACCTTTAAATAACGCGAATCAGTATAAATATGTAAACAAATTGAAAAAAAAAAATCAAGCTTGGAGCACAGATTGTGAAACAATTTCCAGCACATTGAAAATAGTCTCAATAGACATCGCTTTTAAATAACGCGAAATAGTATAAATCCGTAAACAAATTTTAAAAAATCGCGCTTGGAGCACAGATTATAAAACAATTTCCAGCACAATGAGAGTAGTCTCGATAGACATCAGCTTTAAAAATACGCGAAACAGTATAAATATGTAAGCAAATTGAAAAAAAATATCAAGCTTGGAGCACAGGTTGTGAAACAATTTCCTGCACATGAAAAATAGTCTCAATACACATCGCCTTTAAATAACGCGAAATCTTATAAATTTGTAAATAAATTAAAAAAAATCACGTGTGGAGCACAGATTATGAAACAATTTCCAGCACATTGAGAATAGCCTCGATAGACATCACCTTTAAATAACGCGAAATAGTATAAATCTGTAAACAAATTGAAAAAAAAAATCACGCTTGGAGCATAGATTATGAAACAATTTCCAGAACATTGAGAATAGTCTCAATAGACATCGCCTGTAAATAACGCGAAATAGTATAAATCCGTAAACAAATTTAAAAATATCGCGCTTGGAGAACAGATTATAAAACAATTTCCAGCACATTGAGAATAGTCTCGATAGATATCGCCTTTAAATAGCGCGAAATAGTATAAATCCGTAAACAAATTTTTAAAAAAATCACGCGTGGAGCACAGATTATGAAACAATTTCCAGCACATTGAGAATAACCTCGATAGACATCACCTTTAAATAACGCGAAATAGTATAAAACCGTAAACAAATTCAATAAAAATCACGCGTGGAGCACAGATTATGAAACAATTTCCAGCACATTGAGAATAGCCTCGATAGACATCACCTTTAAATAACGCGAAATAGTATAAATCTGTAAACAAATTGAAAAAAAAATCACGCTTGGAGCATAGATTATGAAACAATTTCCAGAACATTGAGAATAGTCTCAATAGACATCGCCTGTAAATAACGCGAAATAGTATAAATCCGTAAACAAATTTAAAAAAATCACGCGTGGAGCACAGATTATGAAACAATTTACAGCACATTGAGAATAGCCTCGATAGACATAGCCTTTAAATAACGCGAAATCTTATAAATTTGTAAATAAACTCAAAAAAATCACGCGTGGATCACAGATTATGAAATGATTTTCAGCACATTGAGAATAGCCTCGATAGACATTGCCTTTAAATAACGCGAAATAGTATAAATCCGTAAATAAATGAAAAAAAATCAGGCGTGGAACACAGATTATGAAACAATTTCCACACATTGAGAATAGTCTCGATAGCCATCGCCTTTAAATAACTCGAAATAGTATAGATCCGTAAACAAAATCAAAAAATCCACGCGTGGAGCACAGATTATGAAACAATTTCCTGCACATTGAGAATAGCCTCGATAGACATCACCTTTAAATAACGCGAAACAGTATAAATATGTAAACAAATTGAAAAAAAAATCAAGCTTGGAGCATAGATTGTGAAACAATTTCCAGCACATTGAAAATAGTCCCAATAGACATCGCCTTTAAATAACGCGAAATAATATAAATCCGTAAACAAATTCAAAAAAATCACGCGTGGAGCACAGATTATGAAACAATTTCCAGCACATTGTGAATAGCCTCGATAGACATCGCCTTTAAATAACGCGAAATCTTATAAATTTGTAAATAAATTCAAAAAAATCACGTGTGGAGCACAGATTATGAAACAATTTCCAGCACATTGAGAATAGCCTCGATAGACATCACCTTTAAATAACGCGAAATAGTATAAATTTGTAAACAAATTGAAAAAAAAAAATCACGCTTGGAGCATAGATTATGAAACAATTTCCAGAACATTGAGAATAGTCTCAATAGACATCGCCTGTAAATAACGCGAAATAGTATAAATCCGTAAACAAATTTAAAAATATCGCGCTTGGAGAACAGATTATAAAACAATTTCCAGCACATTGAGAATAGTCTCGATAGACATCACCTTTAAATAACATGAAATAGTATAAATCTCTAAAAAAAATGAAAAAAAAAATTTCGATTTGAGCATAGATTCTGAAACAATTTCCAGCACATTGAAAATAGTCTCGATAGATATCGCCTTTAAATAGCGCGAAATAGTATAAATCCGTAAACAAATTTTTAAAAAAATCACGCGTGGAGCACAGATTATGAAACAATTTCCAGCACATTGAGAATAACCTCGATAGACATCACCTTTAAATAACGCGAAATAGTATAAAACCGTAAACAAATTCAATAAAAATCACGCGTGGAGCACAGATTATGAAACAATTTCCAGCACATTGAGAATAGCCTCGATAGACATCACCTTTAAATAACGCGAAATAGTATAAATCTGTAAACAAATTGAAAAAAAAATCACGCTTGGAGCATAGATTATGAAACAATTTCCAGAACATTGAGAATAGTCTCAATAGACATCGCCTGTAAATAACGCGAAATAGTATAAATCCGTAAACAAATTTAAAAAAATCACGCGTGGAGCACAGATTATGAAACAATTTACAGCACATTGAGAATAGCCTCGATAGACATAGCCTTTAAATAACGCGAAATCTTATAAATTTGTAAATAAACTCAAAAAAATCACGCGTGGATCACAGATTATGAAATGATTTTCAGCACATTGAGAATAGCCTCGATAGACATTGCCTTTAAATAACGCGAAATAGTATAAATCCGTAAATAAATGAAAAAAAATCAGGCGTGGAACACAGATTATGAAACAATTTCCAGCACATTGAGAATAGTCTCGATAGCCATCGCCTTTAAATAACTCGAAATAGTATAGATCCGTAAACAAAATCAAAAAATCCACGCGTGGAGCACAGATTATGAAACAATTTCCTGCACATTGAGAATAGCCTCGATAGACATCACCTTTAAATAACGCGAAACAGTATAAATATGTAAACAAATTGAAAAAAAAAATCAAGCTTGGAGCATAGATTGTGATACAATTTCCAGCACATTGAAAATAGTCCCAATAGACATCGCCTTTAAATAACGCGAAATAATATAAATCCGTAAACAAATTCAAAAAAATCACGCGTGGAGCACAGATTATGAAACAATTTCCAGCACATTGTGAATAGCCTCGATAGACATCGCCTTTAAATAACGCGAAATCTTATAAATTTGTAAATAAATTCAAAAAAATCACGTGTGGAGCACAGATTATGAAACAATTTCCAGCACATTGAGAATAACCTCGATAGACATCACCTTTAAATAACGCGAATCAGTATAAATATGTAAACAAATTGAAAAAAAAATCAAGCTTGGAGCATAGATTGTGAAGCAATTTCCAGCACATTAAAAATAGTCTCAATAGACACCGCTTTTAAATAACGCGAAATAATATAAATCCGTAAACAAATTAAAAAAAATCCCGCTTGGAGCACAGATTATAAAACAATTTCCAGCACATTGAGAATAGTCTCGATAGACATCAACTTTAAATAACGCGAAACAGTATAAATATGTAAACAAATTGAAAAAAAAAAATCAAGCTTGGAGCATAGATTGTGAAACAATTTCCAGCACATTGAAAATAGTCTCAATAGGCATCGCCTTTAAATAACGCGAAATCTCATAAATTTGTAAATAAATTAAAAAAAATCACGTGTGGAGCACAGATTATGAAACAATTTCCAGCACATTGAGAATAGCCTCGATAGACATCGCCTTTAAATAACGCGAAATAGTATAAATTTGTAAATGCAAAAAAATCACGCGTGGAGCACAGATTATGAAACAAATTCCAGCACATTGAGAATAGCCTCGATAGACTTCTCCTTCAAATAACGCGAAATAGCATAAACCTGTAAACAAATTGAAAAAAATCACGCTTGGAGCATAGATTGTGAAACAATTTCCAGCACATTGAAAATAGTCTCGATAGACATCGCCTTTAAATAACGAGAAATATTATAGATCCGTAAACAAATTGAAAAAAAAATCAGGCTTGGAGCACAGATTATGAAACAATTTCCAGCACATTGCGAATAACCTCGATAGACATCACCTTTAAATAACGCGAAATCTTATAAATTTGTAAATAAATTTAAAAAAATCACGCGTGGAGCACAGATTATGAAACAATTTCCAGCACATTGAGAATAGCCTCGATAGACATCACGTTTAAATAACATGAAATAGTATAAATCTCTAAAAAAATGAAAAAAAATATTACGATTTGAGCATAGATTCTGAAACAATTTCCAGCACATTGAAAATAGTCTCGATAGATATCGCCTTTAAATAGCGCGAAATAGTATAAATCCGTAAACAAATTTTTAAAAAAATCACGCGTAGAGCACAGATTATGAAACAATTTCCAGCACATTGAGAATAACCTCGATAGACATCACCTTTAAATAACGCGAAATAGTATAAAACCGTAAACAAATTCAATAAAAATCACGCGTGGAGCACAGATTATGAAACAATTTCCAGCACATTGAGAATAGCCTCGATAGACATCACCTTTAAATAACGCGAAATAGTATAAATCTGTAAACAAATTGAAAAAAAAATCACGCTTGGAGCATAGATTATGAAACAATTTCCAGAACATTGAGAATAGTCTCAATAGACATCGCCTGTAAATAACGCGAAATAGTATAAATCCGTAAACAAATTTTAAAAAATCACGCGTGGAGCACAGATTATGAAACAATTTCCAGCACATTGAGAATAGTCTCGATAGACATCACCTTTAAATAACATGAAATAGTATAAATCTCTAAAAAAAATGAAAAAAAAATTTCCGATTTGAGCATAGATTCTGAAACAATTTCCAGCACATTGAAAATAGTCTCGATAGATATCGCCTTTAAATAGCGCGAAATAGTATAAATCCGTAAACAAATTTTTAAAAAAATCACGCGTAGAGCACAGATTATGAAACAATTTCCAGCACATTGAGAATAACCTCGATAGACATCACCTTTAAATAACGCGAAATAGTATAAAACCGTAAACAAATTCAATAAAAATCACGCGTGGAGCACAGATTATGAAACAATTTCCAGCACATTGAGAATAGCCTCGATAGACATCACCTTTAAATAACGCGAAATAGTATAAATCTGTAAACAAATTGAAAAAAAAAATCACGCTTGGAGCATAGATTATGAAACAATTTCCAGAACATTGAGAATAGTCTCAATAGACATCGCCTGTAAATAACGCGAAATAGTATAAATCCGTAAACAAATTTTAAAAAATCACGCGTGGAGCACAGATTATGAAACAATTTACAGCACATTGAGAATAGCCTCGATAGACATAGCCTTTAAATAACGCGAAATCTTATAAATTTGTAAATAAACTCAAAAAAATCACGCGTGGAGCACAGATTATGAAATGATTTTCAGCACATTGAGAATAGCCTCGATAGACATTGCCTTTAAATAACGCGAAATAGTATAAATCCGTAAATAAATGAAAAAAAATCAGGCGTGGAACACAGATTATGAAACAATTTCCAGCACATTGAGAATAGTCTCAATAGCCATCGCCTTTAAATAAATCGAAATAGTATAGATCCGTAAACAAAATCAAAAAATCCACGCGTGGAGCACAGATTATGAAACAATTTCCTGCACATTGAGAATAGCCTCGATAGACATCACCTTTAAATAACGCGAAACAGTATAAATATGTAAACAAATTGAAAAAAAAATCAAGCTTGGAGCATAGATTGTGAAACAATTTCCAGCACATTGAAAATAGTCCCAATAGACATCGCCTTTAAATAACGCGAAATAATATAAATCCGTAAACAAATTCAAAAAAATCACGCGTGGAGCACAGATTATGAAACAATTTCCAGCACATTGTGAATAGCCTCGATAGACATCGCCTTTAAATAATGCGAAATCTTATAAATTTGTAAATAAATTCAAAAAATCACGTGTGGAGCACAGATTATGAAACAATTTCCAGCACATTGAGAATAACCTCGATAGACATCACCTTTAAATAACGCGAATCAGTATAAATATGTAAACAAATTGAAAAAAAAATCAAGCTTGGAGCATAGATTGTGAAGCAATTTCCAGCACATTAAAAATAGTCTCAATAGACATCGCTTTTAAATAACGCGAAATAATATAAATCCGTAAACAAATTTAAAAAAATCCCGCTTGGAGCACAGATTATAAAACAATTTCCAGCACATTGAGAATAGTCTCGATAGACATCAACTTTAAATAACGCGAAACAGTATAAATATGTAAACAAATTGAAAAAAAAATCAAGCTTGGAGCATAGATTGTGAAACAATTTCCAGCACATTGAAAATAGTCTCAATAGGCATCGCCTTTAAATAACGCGAAATGTCATAAATTTGTTAATAAATTCAAAAAAATCACGTGTGGAGCACAGATTATGAAACAATTTCCAGCACATTGAGAATAGCCTCGATAGACATCGCTTTTAAATAACGCGAAATAGTATAAATATGTAAGTGCAAAAAAATCACGCGTGGAGCACAGATTATGAAACAAATTCCAGCACATTGAGAATAGCCTCGATAGACTTCTCCTTCAAATAACGCGAAATAGCATAAACCTGTAAACAAATTGAAAAAAATCACGCTTGGAGCATAGATTGTGAAACAATTTCCAGCACATTGAATATAGTCTCGATAGACATCGCCTTTAAATAACGAGAAATAGTATAGATCCGTAAACAAATTGAAAAAAAAATCAGGCTTGGAGCACAGATTATGAAACAATTTCCAGCACATTGAGAATAACCTCGATAGACATCACCTTTAAATAACGCGAAATCTTATAAATTTGTAAATAAATTTAAAAAAATCACGCGTGGAGCACAGATTATGAAACAATTTCCAGCACATTGAGAATAGCCTCGATAGACATCGCCTTTAAATGACGCGAAATATTATATATCCGTAAACAAATTGAAAAAAAAATCAGGCTTGGAGCACAGATTATGAAACAATTTCCAGCACATTGAGAATAACCTCGATAGACATCACCTTTAAATAACGCGAAATCTTATAAATTTGTAAATAAATTAAAAAAAATCACGCGTGGAGCACAGATTATGAAACAATTTCCAGCACATTGAGAATAGTGTCGATAGAAATCGCCTTTAAATACGCAAAATAGTATAAATCCGTAAACAAATTCAAAAAAATCACGCGTGGAGCACAGATTATGAAACAATTTCCAGCACATTGAGAATAGTCTCGATAGACATCACCTTTAAATAACATGAAATAGTATAAATCTCTAAAAAAAATGAAAAAAAAAATTACGATTTGAGCATAGATTCTGAAACAATTTCCAGCACATTGAAAATAGTCTCGATAGATATCGCCTTTAAATAGCGCGAAATAGTATAAATCCGTAAACAAATTTTTAAAAAAATCACGCGTAGAGCACAGATTATGAAACAATTTCCAGCACATTGAGAATAGCCTCGATAGACATCACCTTTAAATAACGCGAAATAGTATAAATCTGTAAACAAATTGAAAAAAAAATCACGCGTGGAGCATAGATTATGAAACAATTTCCAGAACATTGAGAATAGTCTCAATAGACATCGCCTGTAAATAACGCGAAATAGTATAAATCCGTAAACAAATTTTAAAAAATCACGCGTGGAGCACAGATTATGAAACAATTTACAGCACATTGAGAATAGCCTCGATAGACATAGCCTTTAAATAACGCGAAATCTTATAAATTTGTAAATAAACTCAAAAAAATCACGCGTGGAGCACAGATTATGAAATGATTTTCAGCACATTGAGAATAGCCTCGATAGACATTGCCTTTAAATAACGCGAAATAGTATAAATCCGTAAATAAATGAAAAAAAATCAGGCGTGGAACACAGATTTTGAAACAATTTCCAGCACATTGAGAATAGTCTCGATAGCCATCGCCTTTAAATAACTCGAAATAGTATAGATTCGTAAACAAAATCAAAAAATCCACGCGTGGAGCACAGATTATGAAACAATTTCCTGCACATTGAGAATAGCCTCGATAGACATCACCTTCAAATAACGCGAAATAGTATAAATTTGTAAATGCAAAAAAATCACGCGTGGAGCACAGATTATGAAACAAATTCCAGCACATTGAGAATAGCCTCGATAGACTTCTCCTTCAAATAACGCGAAATAGCATAAACCTGTAAACAAATTGAAAAAAATCACGCTTGGAGCATAGATTGTGAAACAATTTCCAGCACATTGAAAATAGTCTCGATAGACATCGCCTTTAAATAACGAGAAATAGTATAGATCCGTAAACAAATTGAAAAAAAAATCAGGCTTGGAGCACAGATTATGAAACAATTTCCAGCACATTGAGAATAACCTCGATAGACATCACCTTTAAATAACGCGAAATCTTATAAATTTGTAAATAAATTTAAAAAAATCACGCGTGGAGCACAGATTATGAAACAATTTCCAGCACATTGAGAATAGCCTCGATAGACATCGCCTTTAAATGACGCGAAATAGTATATATCCGTAAACAAATTGAAAAAAAAATCAGGCTTGGAGCACAGATTATGAAACAATTTCCAGCACATTGAGAATAACCTCGATAGACATCACCTTTAAATAACGCGAAATCTTATAAATTTGTAAATAAATTAAAAAAAATCACGCGTGGAGCACAGATTATGAAACAATTTCCAGCACATTGAGAATAGTGTCGATAGAAATCGCCTTTAAATACGCAAAATAGTATAAATCCGTAAACAAATTAAAAAAAATCACGCGTGGAGCACAGATTATGAAACAATTTCCAGCACATTGAGAATAGTCTCGATAGACATCACCTTTAAATAACATGAAATAGTATAAATCTCTAAAAAAAATGAAAAAAAAAATTACGATTTGAGCATAGATTCTGAAACAATTTCCAGCACATTGAAAATAGTCTCGATAGATATCGCCTTTAAATAGCGCGAAATAGTATAAATCCGTAAACAAATTTTTAAAAAAATCACGCGTAGAGCACAGATTATGAAACAATTTCCAGCACATTGAGAATAACCTCGATAGACATCACCTTTAAATAACGCGAAATAGTATAAAACCGTAAACAAATTCAATAAAAATCACGCATGGAGCACAGATTATGAAACAATTTCCAGCACATTGAGAATAGCCTCGATAGACATCACCTTTAAATAACGCGAAATAGTATAAATCTGTAAACAAATTGAAAAAAAAATCACGCTTGGAGCATAGATTATGAAACAATTTCCAGAACATTGAGAATAGTCTCAATAGACATCGCCTGTAAATAACGCGAAATAGTATAAATCCGTAAACAAATTTTAAAAAATCACGCGTGCAGCACAGATTATGAAACAATTTACAGCACATTGAGAATAGCCTCGATAGACATAGCCTTTAAATAACGCGAAATCTTATAAATTTGTAAATAAACTCAAAAAAATCACGCGTGGAGCACAGATTATGAAATGATTTTCAGCACATTGAGAATAGCCTCGATAGACATTGCCTTTAAATAACGCGAAATAGTATAAATCCGTAAATAAATGAAAAAAAATCAGGCGTGGAACACAGATTATGAAACAATTTCCAGCACATTGAGAATAGTCTCGATAGCCATCGCCTTTAAATAACTCGAAATAGTATAGATCCGTAAACAAATTCAAAAAAATCACGCGTGGAGCACAGATTATGAAACAATTTCCAACACATTAAGAATAGCTTCGATAGACATCACCTTTAAATAACGCGAAATAGTATAAATATGTAAACAAATTGAAAAAAAAATCAAGATTGGAGCATAGATTGTGAAACAATTTCCAGCACATTGAAAATAGTCTCGATAGACATCGCCTTTAAATAACGCGGAATATTATAAATCCGAAAACAAATTAAAAAAATCACGCGTGGAGCACAGATTATGAAACAATTTCCAGCACATTGAGAATAGCCTCGATAGACATCGCCTTTAAATAACGCGAAATCATATATATCCGTAAACAAATTGAAAAAAAAATCAGGCTTGGAGCACAGATTATGAAACAATTTCCAGCACATTGAGAATAACCTCGATAGACATCACCTTTAAATAACGCGAAATAGTATAAATCCGTAAACAAATTTTAAAAAATCGCGCTTGGAGCACAGATTATAAAACAATTTCCACCACATTGAGAATAGTCACGATAGACATCACATTTAAATAACGCGAAACAGTATAAATATGTAAACAAATTGAAAAAAAAATCAAGCTTGGGGCATAGATTGTTAAACAATTTCCAGCACATTGAGAATAACCTCGATAGACATCACCTTTAAATAACGCGAAATAGTATAAAACCGTAAAAAAATTCAAAAAAATCACGCGTGGAGCACAGATTATGAAACAATTTCCAGCACATTGAGAATAACCTCGATAGACATCACCTTTAAATAACGCGAAATAGTATAAATGCGTAAACAAATTTTTAAAAAATCACGCGTGGAGCACAGATTATGAAACAATTTCCAGCACATTAAGTATAGCCTCGATAGACATCACCTTTAAATAACGCGAAATAGTATAAATATGTAAACAAATTGAAAAAAAAATCAAGATTGCAGCATAGATTGTTAAACAATTTCCAGCACATTGTGAATAGCCTCGATAGAAATCGCCTTTAAATAACACGAAATCTTATAAATTTGTAAATAAATTCAAAAAAATCACGTGTGGAGCACAGATTATGAAACAATTTTCAGCACATTGAGAATAGCCTCGATAGACATCACCTTTAAATAACGCGAAATAGTATAAATCTGTAAACAAATTGAAAAAAAAAATCACGCTTGGAGCATAGATTATGAAACAATTTCCAGAACATTGAGAATAGTCTCAATAGACATCGCCTGTAAATAACGCGAAATAGTATAAATCCGTAAACAAATTTAAAAATATCGCGCTTGGAGAACAGATTATAAAACAATTTCCAGCACATTGAGAATAACCTCGATAGACATCACCTTTAAATAACGCGAATCAGTATAAATATGTAAACAAATTGAAAAAAAAAAAATCAAGCTTGGAGCACAGATTGTGAAACAATTTCCAGCACATTGAAAATAGTCTCAATAGACATCGCTTTTAAATAACGCGAAATAGTATAAATCCGTAAACAAATTTTAAAAAATCGCGCTTGGAGCACAGATTATAAAACAATTTCCAGCACAATGAGAGTAGTCTCGATAGACATCAGCTTTAAAAATACGCGAAACAGTATAAATATGTAAGCAAATTGAAAAAAAATATCAAGCTTGGAGCACAGGTTGTGAAACAATTTCCTGCACATGAAAAATAGTCTCAATACACATCGCCTTTAAATAACGCGAAATCTTATAAATTTGTAAATAAATTAAAAAAAATCACGTGTGGAGCACAGATTATGAAACAATTTCCAGCACATTGAGAATAGCCTCGATAGACATCACCTTTAAATAACGCGAAATAGTATAAATCTGTAAACAAATTGAAAAAAAAAATCACGCTTGGAGCATAGATTATGAAACAATTTCCAGAACATTGAGAATAGTCTCAATAGACATCGCCTGTAAATAACGCGAAATAGTATAAATCCGTAAACAAATTTAAAAATATCGCGCTTGGAGAACAGATTATAAAACAATTTCCAGCACATTGAGAATAGTCTCGATAGATATCGCCTTTAAATAGCGCGAAATAGTATAAATCCGTAAACAAATTTTTAAAAAAATCACGCGTGGAGCACAGATTATGAAACAATTTCCAGCACATTGAGAATAACCTCGATAGACATCACCTTTAAATAACGCGAAATAGTATAAAACCGTAAACAAATTCAATAAAAATCACGCGTGGAGCACAGATTATGAAACAATTTCCAGCACATTGAGAATAGCCTCGATAGACATCACCTTTAAATAACGCGAAATAGTATAAATCTGTAAACAAATTGAAAAAAAAATCACGCTTGGAGCATAGATTATGAAACAATTTCCAGAACATTGAGAATAGTCTCAATAGACATCGCCTGTAAATAACGCGAAATAGTATAAATCCGTAAACAAATTTAAAAAAATCACGCGTGGAGCACAGATTATGAAACAATTTACAGCACATTGAGAATAGCCTCGATAGACATAGCCTTTAAATAACGCGAAATCTTATAAATTTGTAAATAAACTCAAAAAAATCACGCGTGGATCACAGATTATGAAATGATTTTCAGCACATTGAGAATAGCCTCGATAGACATTGCCTTTAAATAACGCGAAATAGTATAAATCCGTAAATAAATGAAAAAAAATCAGGCGTGGAACACAGATTATGAAACAATTTCCAGCACATTGAGAATAGTCTCGATAGCCATCGCCTTTAAATAACTCGAAATAGTATAGATCCGTAAACAAAATCAAAAAATCCACGCGTGGAGCACAGATTATGAAACAATTTCCTGCACATTGAGAATAGCCTCGATAGACATCACCTTTAAATAACGCGAAACAGTATAAATATGTAAACAAATTGAAAAAAAAATCAAGCTTGGAGCATAGATTGTGAAACAATTTCCAGCACATTGAAAATAGTCCCAATAGACATCGCCTTTAAATAACGCGAAATAATATAAATCCGTAAACAAATTCAAAAAAATCACGCGTGGAGCACAGATTATGAAACAATTTCCAGCACATTGTGAATAGCCTCGATAGACATCGCCTTTAAATAACGCGAAATCTTATAAATTTGTAAATAAATTCAAAAAAATCACGTGTGGAGCACAGATTATGAAACAATTTCCAGCACATTGAGAATAGCCTCGATAGACATCACCTTTAAATAACGCGAAATAGTATAAATTTGTAAACAAATTGAAAAAAAAAAATCACGCTTGGAGCATAGATTATGAAACAATTTCCAGAACATTGAGAATAGTCTCAATAGACATCGCCTGTAAATAACGCGAAATAGTATAAATCCGTAAACAAATTTAAAAATATCGCGCTTGGAGAACAGATTATAAAACAATTTCCAGCACATTGAGAATAGTCTCGATAGACATCACCTTTAAATAACATGAAATAGTATAAATCTCTAAAAAAAATGAAAAAAAAAATTTCGATTTGAGCATAGATTCTGAAACAATTTCCAGCACATTGAAAATAGTCTCGATAGATATCGCCTTTAAATAGCGCGAAATAGTATAAATCCGTAAACAAATTTTTAAAAAAATCACGCGTGGAGCACAGATTATGAAACAATTTCCAGCACATTGAGAATAACCTCGATAGACATCACCTTTAAATAACGCGAAATAGTATAAAACCGTAAACAAATTCAATAAAAATCACGCGTGGAGCACAGATTATGAAACAATTTCCAGCACATTGAGAATAGCCTCGATAGACATCACCTTTAAATAACGCGAAATAGTATAAATCTGTAAACAAATTGAAAAAAAAATCACGCTTGGAGCATAGATTATGAAACAATTTCCAGAACATTGAGAATAGTCTCAATAGACATCGCCTGTAAATAACGCGAAATAGTATAAATCCGTAAACAAATTTAAAAAAATCACGCGTGGAGCACAGATTATGAAACAATTTACAGCACATTGAGAATAGCCTCGATAGACATAGCCTTTAAATAACGCGAAATCTTATAAATTTGTAAATAAACTCAAAAAAATCACGCGTGGATCACAGATTATGAAATGATTTTCAGCACATTGAGAATAGCCTCGATAGACATTGCCTTTAAATAACGCGAAATAGTATAAATCCGTAAATAAATGAAAAAAAATCAGGCGTGGAACACAGATTATGAAACAATTTCCAGCACATTGAGAATAGTCTCGATAGCCATCGCCTTTAAATAACTCGAAATAGTATAGATCCGTAAACAAAATCAAAAAATCCACGCGTGGAGCACAGATTATGAAACAATTTCCTGCACATTGAGAATAGCCTCGATAGACATCACCTTTAAATAACGCGAAACAGTATAAATATGTAAACAAATTGAAAAAAAAAATCAAGCTTGGAGCATAGATTGTGAAACAATTTCCAGCACATTGAAAATAGTCCCAATAGACATCGCCTTTAAATAACGCGAAATAATATAAATCCGTAAACAAATTCAAAAAAATCACGCGTGGAGCACAGATTATGAAACAATTTCCAGCACATTGTGAATAGCCTCGATAGACATCGCCTTTAAATAACGCGAAATCTTATAAATTTGTAAATAAATTCAAAAAAATCACGTGTGGAGCACAGATTATGAAACAATTTCCAGCACATTGAGAATAACCTCGATAGACATCACCTTTAAATAACGCGAATCAGTATAAATATGTAAACAAATTGAAAAAAAAATCAAGCTTGGAGCATAGATTGTGAAGCAATTTCCAGCACATTAAAAATAGTCTCAATAGACACCGCTTTTAAATAACGCGAAATAATATAAATCCGTAAACAAATTAAAAAAAATCCCGCTTGGAGCACAGATTATAAAACAATTTCCAGCACATTGAGAATAGTCTCGATAGACATCAACTTTAAATAACGCGAAACAGTATAAATATGTAAACAAATTGAAAAAAAAAAATCAAGCTTGGAGCATAGATTGTGAAACAATTTCCAGCACATTGAAAATAGTCTCAATAGGCATCGCCTTTAAATAACGCGAAATCTCATAAATTTGTAAATAAATTAAAAAAAATCACGTGTGGAGCACAGATTATGAAACAATTTCCAGCACATTGAGAATAGCCTCGATAGACATCGCCTTTAAATAACGCGAAATAGTATAAATTTGTAAATGCAAAAAAATCACGCGTGGAGCACAGATTATGAAACAAATTCCAGCACATTGAGAATAGCCTCGATAGACTTCTCCTTCAAATAACGCGAAATAGCATAAACCTGTAAACAAATTGAAAAAAATCACGCTTGGAGCATAGATTGTGAAACAATTTCCAGCACATTGAAAATAGTCTCGATAGACATCGCCTTTAAATAACGAGAAATATTATAGATCCGTAAACAAATTGAAAAAAAAATCAGGCTTGGAGCACAGATTATGAAACAATTTCCAGCACATTGCGAATAACCTCGATAGACATCACCTTTAAATAACGCGAAATCTTATAAATTTGTAAATAAATTTAAAAAAATCACGCGTGGAGCACAGATTATGAAACAATTTCCAGCACATTGAGAATAGCCTCGATAGACATAGCCTTTAAATAACATGAAATAGTATAAATCTCTAAAAAAAATGAAAAAAAAAATTACGATTTGAGCATAGATTCTGAAACAATTTCCAGCACATTGAAAATAGTCTCGATAGATATCGCCTTTAAATAGCGCGAAATAGTATAAATCCGTAAACAAATTTTTAAAAAAATCACGCGTAGAGCGCAGATTATGAAACAATTTCCAGCACATTGAGAATAGCCTCGATAGACATCACCTTTAAATAACGCGAAATAGTATAAATCTGTAAACAAATTGAAAAAAAAATCACGCGTGGAGCATAGATTATGAAACAATTTCCAGAACATTGAGAATAGTCTCAATAGACATCGCCTGTAAATAACGCGAAATAGTATAAATCCGTAAACAAATTTTAAAAAATCACGCGTGGAGCACAGATTATGAAACAATTTACAGCACATTGAGAATAGCCTCGATAGACATAGCCTTTAAATAACGCGAAATCTTATAAATTTGTAAATAAACTCAAAAAAATCACGCGTGGAGCACAGATTATGAAATGATTTTCAGCACATTGAGAATAGCCTCGATAGACATTGCCTTTAAATAACGCGAAATAGTATAAATCCGTAAATAAATGAAAAAAAATCAGGCGTGGAACACAGATTATGAAACAATTTCCAGCACATTGAGAATAGTCTCGATAGCCATCGCCTTTAAATAACTCGAAATAGTATAGATTCGTAAACAAAATCAAAAAATCCACGCGTGGAGCACAGATTATGAAACAATTTCCTGCACATTGAGAATAGCCTCGATAGACATCACCTTCAAATAACGCGAAATAGTATAAATTTGTAAATGCAAAAAAATCACGCGTGGAGCACAGATTATGAAACAAATTCCAGCACATTGAGAATAGCCTCGATAGACTTCTCCTTCAAATAACGCGAAATAGCATAAACCTGTAAACAAATTGAAAAAAATCACGCTTGGAGCATAGATTGTGAAACAATTTCCAGCACATTGAAAATAGTCTCGATAGACATCGCCTTTAAATAACGAGAAATAGTATAGATCCGTAAACAAATTGAAAAAAAAATCAGGCTTGGAGCACAGATTATGAAACAATTTCCAGCACATTGAGAATAACCTCGATAGACATCACCTTTAAATAACGCGAAATCTTATAAATTTGTAAATAAATTTAAAAAAATCACGCGTGGAGCACAGATTATGAAACAATTTCCAGCACATTGAGAATAGCCTCGATAGACATCGCCTTTAAATGACGCGAAATAGTATATATCCGTAAACAAATTGAAAAAAAAATCAGGCTTGGAGCACAGATTATGAAACAATTTCCAGCACATTGAGAATAACCTCGATAGACATCACCTTTAAATAACGCGAAATCTTATAAATTTGTAAATAAATTAAAAAAAATCACGCGTGGAGCACAGATTATGAAACAATTTCCAGCACATTGAGAATAGTGTCGATAGAAATCGCCTTTAAATACGCAAAATAGTATAAATCCGTAAACAAATTAAAAAAAATCACGCGTGGAGCACAGATTATGAAACAATTTCCAGCACATTGAGAATAGTCTCGATAGACATCACCTTTAAATAACATGAAATAGTATAAATCTCTAAAAAAAATGAAAAAAAAAATTACGATTTGAGCACAGATTCTGAAACAATTTCCAGCACATTGAAAATAGTCTCGATAGATATCGCCTTTAAATAGCGCGAAATAGTATAAATCCGTAAACAAATTTTTAAAAAAATCACGCGTAGAGCACAGATTATGAAACAATTTCCAGCACATTGAGAATAACCTCGATAGACATCACCTTTAAATAACGCGAAATAGTATAAAACCGTAAACAAATTCAATAAAAATCACGCATGGAGCACAGATTATGAAACAATTTCCAGCACATTGAGAATAGCCTCGATAGACATCACCTTTAAATAACGCGAAATAGTATAAATCTGTAAACAAATTGAAAAAAAAATCACGCTTGGAGCATAGATTATGAAACAATTTCCAGAACATTGAGAATAGTCTCAATAGACATCGCCTGTAAATAACGCGAAATAGTATAAATCCGTAAACAAATTTTAAAAAATCACGCGTGCAGCACAGATTATGAAACAATTTACAGCACATTGAGAATAGCCTCGATAGACATAGCCTTTAAATAACGCGAAATCTTATAAATTTGTAAATAAACTCAAAAAAATCACGCGTGGAGCACAGATTATGAAATGATTTTCAGCACATTGAGAATAGCCTCGATAGACATTGCCTTTAAATAACGCGAAATAGTATAAATCCGTAAATAAATGAAAAAAAATCAGGCGTGGAACACAGATTATGAAACAATTTCCAGCACATTGAGAGTAGTCTCGATAGCCATCGCCTTTAAATAACTCGAAATAGTATAGATCCGTAAACAAAATCAAAAAATCCACGCGTGGAGCACAGATTATGAAACAATTTCCTGCACATTGAGAATAGCCCCGATAGACATCACCTTCAAATAACGCGAAATAGTATAAATTTGTAAATGCAAAAAAATCACGCGTGGAGCACAGATTATGAAACAAATTCCAGCACATTGAAAATAGTCTCGATAGACATCGCCTTTAAATAACGAGAAATAGTATAGATCCGTAAACAAATTGAAAAAAAAATCAGGCTTGGAGCACAGATTATGAAACAATTTCCAGCACATTGAGAATAACCTCGATAGACATCACCTTTAAATAACGCGAAATCTTATAAATTTGTAAATAAATTTAAAAAAATCACGCGTGGAGCACAGATTATGAAACAATTTCCAGCACATTGAGAATAGCCTCGATAGACATCGCCTTTAAATGACGCGAAATAGTATATATCCGTAAACAAATTGAAAAAAAAATCAGGCTTGGAGCACAGATTATGAAACAATTTCCAGCACATTGAGAATAACCTCGATAGACATCACCTTTAAATAACGCGAAATCTTATAAATTTGTAAATAAATTAAAAAAAATCACGCGTGGAGCACAGATTATGAAACAATTTCCAGCACATTGAGAATAGGGTCGATAGAAATCGCCTTTAAATAACATGAAATAGTATAAATCTCTAAAAAAAATGAAAAAAAAAATTACGATTTGAGCATAGATTCTGAAACAATTTCCAGCACATTGAAAATAGTCTCGATAGATATCGCCTTTAAATAGCGCGAAATAGTATAAATCCGTAAACAAATTTTTAAAAAAATCACGCGTAGAGCACAGATTATGAAACAATTTCCAGCACATTGAGAATAACCTCGATAGACATCACCTTTAAATAACGCGAAATAGTATAAAACCGTAAACAAATTCAATAAAAATCACGCGTGGAGCACAGATTATGAAACAATTTCCAGCACATTGAGAATAGCCTCCATAGACATCACCTTTAAATAACGCGAAATAGTATAAATCTGTAAACAAATTGAAAAAAAAAATCACGCTTGGAGCATAGATTATGAAACAATTTCCAGAACATTTAGAATAGTCTCAATAGACATCGCCTGTAATTAACGCGAAATAGTATAAATCCGTAAACAAATTTTAAAAAATCACGCGTGGAGCACAGATTATGAAACAATTTACAGCACATTGAGAATAGCCTCGATAGACATAGCCTTTAAATAACGCGAAATCTTATAAATTTGTAAATAAACTCAAAAAAATCACGCGTGGAGCACAGATTATGAAATGATTTTCAGCACATTGAGAATAGCCTCGATAGACATTGCCTTTAAATAACGCGGATAGTATAAATCCGTAAATAAATGAAAAAAAATCAGGCGTGGAACACAGATTATGAAACAATTTCCAGCACATTGAGAATAGTCTCGATAGCCATCGCCTTTAAATAACTCGAAATAATATAAATCCGTAAACAAATTCAAAAAAATCACGCGTGGAGCACAGATTATGAAACAATTTCCAGCACATTGTGAATAGCCTCGATAGACATCGCCTTTAAATAACGCGAAATCTTATAAATTTGTAAATAAATTCAAAAAAATCACGTGTGGAGCACAGATTATGAAACAATTTCCAGCACATTGAGAATAACCTCGATAGACATCACCTTTAAATAACGCGAATCAGTATAAATATGTAAACAAATTGAAAAAAAAATCAAGCTTGGAGCATAGATTGTGAAGCAATTTCCAGCACATTGAAAATAGTCTCAATAGACATCGCTTTTAAATAACGCGAAATAATATAAATCCGTAAACAAATTTAAAAAAATCCCGCTTGGAGCACAGATTATAAAACAATTTCCAGCACATTGAGAATAGTCTCGATAGACATCAACTTTAAATAACGAGAAATAGTATAGATCCGTAAACAAATTGAAAAAAAAATCAGGCTTGGAGCACAGATTATGCAACAATTTCCAGCACATTGAGAATAACCTCGATAGACATCACCTTTAAATAACGCGAAATCTTATAAATTTGTAAATAAATTTTAAAAAATCACGCGTGGAGCACAGATTATGAAACAATTTCCAGCACATTGAGAATAGCCTCGATAGACATCGCCTTTAAATAACGCGAAATAGTATATATCCGTAAACAAATAGAAAAAAAAATCAGGCTTGGAGCACAGATTATGAAACAATTTCCAGCACATTGAGAATAACCTCGATAGACATCACCTTTAAATAACGCGAAATCTTATAAATTTGTAAATAAATTTAAAAAAATCACGCATGGAGCACAGATTATGAAACAATTTCCAGCACATTGAGAATAGTGTCGATAGAAATCGCCTTTAAATACGCAAAATAGTATAAATCCGTAAACAAATTTAAAAAAATCACGCGTGGAGCAGAGATTATGAAACAATTTCCAGCACATTGAGAATAGCCTCGATAGACATCGCCTTTAAATAACGCGAAATAGTATATATCCGTAAACAAATTTAAAAAAATCGCGCTTGGAGCACAGATTATAAAACAATTTCCAGCACATTGAGAATAGTCACGATAGACATCACATTTAAATAACGCGAAACAGTATAAATATATAAACAAATTGAAAAAAAAAATCAAGCTTGGGGCATAGATTGTTAAACAATTTCCAGCACATTGAGAATAACCTCGATAGACATCACCTTTAAATAACGCGAAATAGTATAAAACCGTAAACAAATTTAAAAAAATCACGCGTGGAGCACAGATTATGAAACAATTTACAGCACATTGAGAATAGCCTCGATAGACATCGCCTTTAAATAACGCGAAATCTTATAAATTTCTAAATAAACTCAAAAAAATCACGCGTGGAGCACAGATTATGAAATGATTTTCAGCACATTGAGAATAGCCTCGATAGACATTGCCTTTAAATAACGCGAAATAGTATAAATCCGTAAATAAATGAAAAAAAATCAGGCGTGGAACACAGATTATGAAACAATTTCAAGCACATTGAGAATAACCTCGATAGACATCACCTTTAAATAACGCGAATCAGTATAAATATATAAACAAATTGAAAAAAAAATCAAGCTTGGAGCATAGATTTTGAAGCAATTTCCAGCACATTGAAAATAGTCTCAATAGACATCGCTTTTAAATAACGCGAAATAATATAAATCCGTAAACAAATTTAAAAAAATCCCGCTTGGAGCACAGATTATAAAACAATTTCCAGCACACTGAGAATAGTCTCGATAGACATCACCTTTAAATAACGCGAAACAGTATAAATATGTAAACAAATTGAAAAAAAAAATCAAGCTTGGAGCATAGATTGTGAAACAATTTCCAGCACATTGAAAATAGTCTCAATAGGCATCGCCTTTAAATAACGCGAAATCTTATAAATTTGTAAATAAATTAAAAAAAATCACGTGTGGAGCACAGATTATGAAACAATTTCCAGCACATTGAGAATAGCCTCGATAGACATCGCCTTTGAATAACGCGAAATAGTATAAATTTGTAAATAAATGCAAAAAAATCACGCGTGGAGCACAAATTATGAAACAAATTCCAGCACATTGAGAATAGCCTCGATAGACTTCTCCTTCAAATAACGCGAAATAGCATAAACCTATAAACAAATTGAAAAAAATCACGCTTGGAGCATAGATTGTGAAACAATTTCCAGCACATTGAAAATAGTCTCGATAGACATCGCCTTTAAATAACGAGAAATAGTATAAATCTGTAAATAAAATTGAAAAAAAAATCACGCTTGGAGCATAGATTGTGAAACAATTTCCAGCATATTGAAAATAGTCTCGAAAGACATCGCATTTAAATAACGCGAAATAGTATAAATGCGTAAACAAATTTTAAAAAAATCACGCGTGGAGCACAGATTATGAAACAATTTCCAGCACATTGAGAATAACCTCGATAGACATAACCTTTAAATAACGCGAAATAGTATAAATGCGTAAACAAATTTTAAAAAAATCACGCGTGGAGCACAGATTATGAAACAATTTCCAGCACATTAAGAATAGCCTCGATAGACATCACCTTTAAATAACGCGAAATAGTATAAATATGTAAACAAATTGAAAAAAAAATCAAGATTGGAGCATAGATTGTGAAACAATTTCCAGCACATTGAAAATAGTCTCGATAGACATCGCCTTTAAATAACGCGGAATATTATAAATCCGAAAACAAATTCAAAAAAATCACGCGTGGAGCACAGATTATGAAACAATTTCCAGCACATTGAGAATAGCCTCGATAGACAATCGCCTTTAAATAACGCGAAATAGTATATATCCGTAAACATATTGAAAAAAAAATCAGGCTTGGAGCACAGATTATGAAACAATTTCCAGCACATTGAGAATAACCTCGATAGACATCACCTTTAAATAACGCGAAATCTTATAAATTTGTAAATAAATTTAAAAAAATCACGCGTGGAGCACAGATTATGAAACAATTTCCAGCACATTGAGAATAGTGTCGATAGAAATCGCCTTTAAATAACGCGAAATAGTATAAATATGTAAACAAATTGAAAAAAAATCAAGATTGGAGCATAGATTGTGAAACAATTTCCAGCACATTGAAAATAGTCTCGATAGACATCGCCTTTAAATAACGCGGAATATTATAAATCCGAAAACAAATTCAAAATAATCACGCGTGGAGCACAGATTATGAAACAATTTCCAGCACATTAAGAATAGCCTCGATAGACATCGCCTTTAAATAACGCGAAATAGTATAAATATGTAAACAAATTGAAAAAAAATCAAGATTGGAGCATAGATTGTGAAACAATTTCCAGCACATTGAAAATAGTCTCGATAGACATCGCCTTTAAATAACGCGGAATATTATAAATCCGAAAACAAATTCAAAAAAATCACGCGTGGAGCACAGATTATGAAACAATTTCCAGCACATTGAGAATAGCCACGATAGACATCACCTTTAAATAACGCGAAATAGTATAAATATGTAAACAAATTGAAAAAAATCAAGATTGGAGCATAGATTGTGAAACAATTTCCAGCACATTGAAAATAGTCTCGATAGACATCGCCTTTAAATAACGCGGAATATTATAAATCCGAAAACAAATTCAAAAAAATCACGCGTGGAGCACAGATTATGAAACAATTTCCAGCACATTGAGAATAGCCTCGATAGACATCGCCTTTAAATAACGCGAAATAGTATATATCCGTAAACAAATTGAAAAAAAAATCAGGCTTGGAGCACAGATTATGGAACAATTTCCAGCACATTGAGAATAACCTCGATAGACATCACCTTTAAATAAAACGAAATAGTATAAATCCGTAAACAAATTTTAAAAAATCGCGCTTGGAGCACAGATTATAAAACAATTTCCAGCACATTGAGAATAGTCACGATAGACATCACATTTAAATAACGCGAAACATATAAATATGTAAACAAATTGAAAAAAAAATCAAGCTTGTGGCATAGATTGTTAAACAATTTCCAGCACATTCAGAATAACCTCGATAGACATCACCTTTAAATAACGCGAAATAGTATAAAACCGTAAACAAATTCAAAAAAATCACGCGTGGAGCACAGATTATGAAACAATTTCCAGAACATTGAGAATAACCTCGATAGACATCACCTTTAAATAACGCGAAATAGTATAAATGCGTAAACAAATTTTTAAAAAATCACGCGTGGAGCACAGATTATGAAACCATTTCCAGCACATTAAGTATAGCCTCGATAGACATCACCTTTAAATAACGCGAAATAGTATAAATATGTAAACAAATTGAAAAAAAAATCAAGATTGGAGCATAGATTGTTAAACAATTTCCAGCACATTGTGAATAGCCTCGATAGACATCGCCTTTAAATAACGCGAAATCTTATAAATTTGTAAATAAATTAAAAAAAATCACGTGTGGAGCACAGATTATGAAACAATTTCCAGCACATTGAGAATAACCTCGATAGACATCACCTTTAAATAACGCGAATCAGTATAAATATGTAAACAAATTGAAAAAAAAAATCAAGCTTGGAGCAGAGATTGTGAAACAATTTCCAGCACATTGAAAATAGTCTCAATAGACATCGCTTTTAAATAACGCGAAATAGTATAAATCCGTAAACAAATTTTAAAAAATCGCGCTTGGAGCACAGATTATAAAACAATTTCCAGCACAATGAGAGTAGTCTCGATAGACATCACCTTTAAAAATACGCGAAACAGTATAAATATGTAAACAAATTGAAAAAAAATATCAAGCTTGGAGCACAGATTGTGAAACAATTTCCAGCACATTGAAAATAGTCTCAATACACATCGCCTTTAAATAACGCGAAATCTTATAAATTTGTAAATAAATTTAAAAAAATCACGTGTGGAGCACAGATTATGAAACAATTTCCAGCACATTGAGAATAGCCTCGATAGACATCACCTTTAAATAACGCGAAATAGTATAAATCAGTAAACAAATTGAAAAAAAAAATCACGCTTGGAGCATAGATTATGAAACAATTTCCAGAACATTGAGAATAGTCTCAATAGACATCGCCTGTAAATAACGCGAAATAGTATAAATCCGTAAACAAATTTAAAAATATCGCGCTTGGAGAACAGATTATAAAACAATTTCCAGCACATTGAGAATAGTCTCGATAGACATCACCTTTAAATAACATGAAATAGTATAAATCTCTAAAAAAAATGAAAAAAAAAATTACGATTTGAGCATAGATTATGAAACAATTTCCAGCACATTGAAAATAGTCTGGATAGATATCGCCTTTAAATAGCGCGAAATAGTATAAATCCGTAAACAAATTTTTAAAAAAATCACGCGTAGAGCACAGATTATGAAACAATTTCCAGCACATTGAGAATAACGTCGATAGACATCACCTTTAAATAACGCGAAATAGTATAAAACCGTAAACAAATTCAATAAAAATCACGCGTGGAGCACAGATTATGAAACAATTTCCAGCACATTGAGAATAGCCTCGATAGACATCACCTTTAAATAACGCGAAATAGTATAAATCTGTAAACAAATTGAAAAAAAAATCACGCTTGGAGCATAGATTATGAAACAATTTCCAGAACATTGAGAATAGTCTCAATAGACATCGCCTGTAAATAACGCGAAATAGTATAAATCCGTAGGCAAATTTAAAAAAATCACGCGTGGAGCACAGATTATGAAACAATTTACAGCACATTGAGAATAGCCTCGATAGACATCGCCTTTAAATAACGCGAAATCTTATAAATTTGTAAATAAACTCAAAAAAATCACGCGTGGAGCACAGATTATGAAATGATTTTCAGCACATTGAGAATAGCCTCGATAGACATTGCCTTTAAATAACGCGAAATAGTATAAATCCGTAAATAAATGAAAAAAAATCAGGCGTGGAACACAGATTATGAAACAATTTCCAGCACATTGAGAATAGTCTCGATAGCCATCGCCTTTAAATAACTCGAAATAGTATAGATCCGTAAACAAAATCAAAAAATCCACGCGTGGAGCACAGATTATGAAACAAATTCCTGCACATTGAGAATAGCCTCGATAGACATCACCTTTAAATAACGCGAAACAGTATAAATATGTAAACAAATTGAAAAAAAAATCAAGCTTGGAGCATAGATTGTGAAACAATTTCCAGCACATTGAAAATAGTCCCAATAGACATCGCCTATAAATAACGCGAAATAATATAAATCCGTAAACAAATTCAAAAAAATCACGCGTGGAGCACAGATTATGAAACAATTTCCAGCACATTGTGAATAGCCTCGATAGACATCGCCTTTAAATAACGCGAAATCTTATAAATTTGTAAATAAATTTTAAAAAATCCCGCTTGGAGCACAGATTATGAAACAATTTCCAGCACATTGAGAATAACCTCGATAGACATCACTTTTAAATAACGCGAATCAGTATAAATATGTAAACAAATTGAAAAAAAAAATCAAGCTTGGAGCATAGATTGTGAAACAATTTCCAGCACATTGAAAATAGTCTCAATAGGCATCGCCTTTAAATAACGCGAAATCTCATAAATTTGTAAATAAATTCAAAAAAATAACGCGTGGAGCACAGATTATGAAACAAATTCCAGCACATTGAGAATAGCCTCGATAGACTTCTCCTTCAAATAACGCGAAATAGCATAAACCTGTAAACAAATTGAAAAAAATCACGCTTGGAGCATAGATTGTGAAACAATTTCCAGCACATTGAAAATAGTCTCGATAGACATCGCCTTTAAATAACGAGAAATAGTATAGATCCGTAAACAAAATCAAAAAATCCACGCGTGGAGCACAGATTATGAAACAATTTCCAGCACATTGAGAATAGCCTCGATAGACATAACCTTTAAATAACGCGAAACAGTATAAATATGTAAGCAAATTGAAAAAAAAATATCAAGCTGGGAGCATAGATTGTGAAACAATTTCCAGCACATTGAAAATAGTCCCAATAGACATCGCCTTTAAATAACGCGAAATAATATAAATCCGTAAACAAATTGAAAAAAATCACGCGTGGAGCACAGATTATGAAACAATTTCCAGCACATTGTGAATAGCCTCGATAGACATCGCCTGTAAATAACGCGAAATCTTATAAATTTGTAAATAAATTCAAAAAAATCACGTGTGGAGCACAGATTATGAAACAATTTCCAGCACATTGAGAATAACCTCGATAGACATCACCTTTAAATAACGCGAATCAGTATAAATATATAAACAAATTGAAAAAAAAAATCAAGCTTGGAGCATAGATTTTGAAGCAATTTCCAGCACATTGAAAATAGTCTCAATAGACATCGCTTTTAAATAACGCGAAATAATATAAATCCGTAAACAAATTTAAAAAAATCCCGCTTGGAGCACAGATTATAAAACAATTTCCAGCACATTGAGAATAGTCTCGATAGACATCACCTTTAAATAACGCGAAACAGTATAAATATGTAAACAAATTGAAAAAAAAATCAAGCTTGGAGCATAGATTGTGAAACAATTTCCAGCACATTGAAAATAGTCTCAATAGGCATCGCCTTTAAATAACGCGAAATCTTATAAATTTGTAAATAAATTAAAAAAAATCACGTGTGGAGCACAGATTATGAAACAATTTCCAGCACATTGAGAATAGCCTCGATAGACATCGCCTTTGAATAACGCGAAATAGTATAAATTTGTAAATAAATGCAAAAAAATCACGCGTGGAGCACAGATTATGAAACAAATTCCAGCACATTGAGAATAGCCTCGATAGACTTCTCCTTCAAATAATGCGAAATAGCATAAACCTGTAAACAAATTTAAAAAAATCACGCTTGGAGCATAGATTGTGAAACAATTTCCAGCACATTGAAAATAGTCTCGATAGACATCGCCTTTAAATAACGAGAAATAGTATAAATCTGTAAATAAAATTGAAAAAAAAATCACGCTTGGAGCATAGATTGTGAAACAATTTCCAGCATATTGAAAATAGTCTCGAGAGACATCGCATTTAAATAACGCAAAATAGTATAAATGCGTAAACAAATTTTAAAAAAATCACGCGTGGAGCACAGATTATGAAACAATTTCCAGCACATTGAGAATAACCTCGGTAGACATAACCTTTAAATAACGCGAAATAGTATAAATGCGTAAACAAATTTTAAAAAAATCACGCGTGGAGCACAGATTATGAAACAATTTCCAGCACATTAAGAATAGCCTCGATAGACATCACCTTTAAATAACGCGAAATAGTATAAATATGTAAACAAATTGAAAAAAAAAATCAAGATTGGAGCATAGATTGTGAAACAATTTCCAGCACATTGAAAATAGTCTCGATAGACATCGCCTTTAAATAACGCGAAATCTTATAAATTTGTAAATAAATTTTAAAAAATCACGCGTGGAGCACAGATTATGAAACAATTTCCAGCACATTGAGAATAGTGTCGATAGAAATCGCCTTTAAATACGCAAAATAGTATAAATCCGTAAACAAATTAAAGAAAATCACGGGTGGAGCACAGATTATGAAACAATTTCCAGCACATTAAGAATAGCCTCGATAGACATCACCTTTAAATAACGCGAAATAGTATAAATATGCAAACAAATTGAAAAAAAAATCAAGATTGGAGCATAGATTGTGAAACAATTTCCAGCACATTGAAAATAGTCTCGATAGACATCGCCTTTAAATAACGCGGAATATTATAAATCCGAAAACAAATTCAAAAAAATCACGCGTGGAGCACAGATTATGAAACAATTTCCAGCACATTGAGAATAGCCTCGATAGACATCGCCTTTAAATAACGCGAAATAGTATATATCCGTAAACAAATTGAAAAAAAAAATCAGGCTTGGAGCACAGATTATGGAACAATTTCCAGCACATTGAGAATAACCTCGATAGACATCACCTTTAAATAACGCGAAATAGTATAAATCCGTAAACAAATTTTAAAAAATCGCGCTTGGAGCACAGATTATAAAACAATTTCCAGCACATTGAGAATAGTCACGATAGACATCACATTTAAATAACGCGAAATAGTATAAAACCGTAAACAAATTCAAAAAAATCACGCGTGGAGCACAGATTATGAAACAATTTCCAGAACATTGAGAATAACCTCGATAGACATCACCTTTAAATAACGCGAAATAGTATAAATGCGTAAACAAATTTTTAAAAAATCACGCGTGGAGCACAGATTATGAAACAATTTCCAGCACATTAAGTATAGCCTCGATAGACATCACCTTTAAATAACGCGAAATAGTATAAATATGTAAACAAATTGAAAAAAAAATCAAGATTGGAGCATAGATTGTTAAACAATTTCCAGCACATTGTGAATAGCCTCGATAGACATCGCCTTTAAATAACGCGAAATCTTATAAATTTGTAAATAAATTAAAAAAAATCACGTGTGGAGCACAGATTATGAAACAATTTCCAGCACATTGAGAATAACCTCGATAGACATCACCTTTAAATAACGCGAATCAGTATAAATATGTAAACAAATTGAAAAAAAAAATCAAGCTTGGAGCAGAGATTATGAAACAATTTCCAGCACATTGAGAATAGCCTCGATAGACATCGCATTTAAATAACGCGAAATAGTATATATCCGTAAACAAATTGAAAAAAAAAATCAGGCTTGGAGCACAGATTATGAAACAATTTCCAGCACATTGAGAATAACCTCGATAGACATCACCTTTAAATAACGCGAAATAGTATAAATCCGTAAAAAAATTTAAAAAAATCGCGCTTGGAGCACAGATTATAAAACAATTTCCAGCACATTGAGAATAGTCACGATAGACATCACATTTAAATAACGCGAAACAGTATAAATATGTAAACAAATTGAAAAAAAAATCAAGCTTGGGGCATAGATTGTTAAACAATTTCCAGCACATTGAGAATAACCTCGATAGACATCACCTTTAAATAACGCGAAATAGTATAAAACCGTAAACAAATTAAAAAAAATCACGCGTGGAGCACAGATTATGAAACAATTTCCAGAACATTGAGAATAACCTCGATAGACATCACCTTTAAATAACGCGAAATAGTATAAATGCGTAAACAAATTTTTAAAAAATCACGCGTGGAGCACAGATTATGAAACAATTTCCAGCACATTAAGTATAGCCTCGATAGACATCACCTTTAAATAACGCGAAATAGTATAAATATGTAAACAAATTGAAAAAAAAATCAAGATTGGAGCATAGATTGTTAAACAATTTCCAGCACATTGTGAATAGCCTCGATAGACATCGCCTTTAAATAACGCGAAATCTTATAAATTTGTAAATAAATTAAAAAAAAATCACGTGTGGAGCACAGATTATGAAACAATTTCCAGCACATTGAGAATAACCTCGATAGACATCACCTTTAAATAACGCGAATCAGTATAAATATGTAAACAAATTGAAAAAAAAAATCAAGCTTGGAGCAGAGATTGTGAAACAATTTCTAGCACATTGAAAATAGTCTCAATAGACATCGCCTTTAAATAACGCGAAATCTTATAAATTTGTAAATAAATTTAAAAAAATCACGCGTGGAGCACAGATTATGAAACAATTTCCAGCACATTAAGTATAGCCTCGATAGACATCACCTTTAAATAACGCGAAATAGTATAAATATGTAAACAAATTGAAAAAAAAATCAAGATTGGAGCATAGATTGTTAAACAATTTCCAGCACATTGTGAATAGCCTCGATAGACATCGCCTTTAAATAACGCGAAATCTTATAAATTTGTAAATAAATTAAAAAAAAATCACGTGTGGAGCACAGATTATGAAACAATTTCCAGCACATTGAGAATAACCTCGATAGACATCACCTTTAAATAACGCGAATCAGTATAAATATGTAAACAAATTGAAAAAAAAAATCAAGCTTGGAGCAGAGATTGTGAAACAATTTCTAGCACATTGAAAATAGTCTCAATAGACATCGCCTTTAAATAACGCGAAATCTTATAAATTTGTAAATAAATTTAAAAAAATCACGTGTGGAGCACAGATTATGAAACAAATTCCAGCACATTGAGAATAGCCTCGATAGACTTCTCCTTCAAATAATGCGAAATAGCATAAACCTGTAAACAAATTAAAAAAAATCACGCTTGGAGCATAGATTGTGAAACAATTTCCAGCACATTGAAAATAGTCTCGATAGACATCGCCTTTAAATAACGAGAAATAGTATAAATCTGTAAATAAAATTGAAAAAAAAATCACGCTTGGAGCATAGATTGTGAAACAATTTCCAGCATATTGAAAATAGTCTCGAGAGACATCGCATTTAAATAACGCAAAATAGTATAAATGCGTAAACAAATTTTAAAAAAATCACGCGTGGAGCACAGATTATGAAACAATTTCCAGCACATTGAGAATACCTCGGTAGACATAACCTTTAAATAACGCGAAATAGTATAAATGCGTAAACAAATTTTAAAAAAATCACGCGTGGAGCACAGATTATGAAACAATTTCCAGCACATTAAGAATAGCCTCGATAGACATCACCTTTAAATAACGCGAAATAGTATAAATATGTAAACAAATTGAAAAAAAAAATCAAGATTGGAGCATAGATTGTGAAACAATTTCCAGCACATTGAAAATAGTCTCGATAGACATCGCCTTTAAATAACGCGAAATCTTATAAATTTGTAAATAAATTTTAAAAAATCACGCGTGGAGCACAGATTATGAAACAATTTCCAGCACATTGAGAATAGTGTCGATAGAAATCGCCTTTAAATACGCAAAATAGTATAAATCCGTAAACAAATTAAAGAAAATCACGGGTGGAGCACAGATTATGAAACAATTTCCAGCACATTAAGAATAGCCTCGATAGACATCACCTTTAAATAACGCGAAATAGTATAAATATGCAAACAAATTAAAAAAAAAATCAAGATTGGAGCATAGATTGTGAAACAATTTCCAGCACATTGAAAATAGTCTCGATAGACATCGCCTTTAAATAACGCGGAATATTATAAATCCGAAAACAAATTCAAAAAAATCACGCGTGGAGCACAGATTATGAAACAATTTCCAGCACATTGAGAATAGCCTCGATAGACATCGCCTTTAAATAACGCGAAATAGTATATATCCGTAAACAAATTGAAAAAAAAATCAGGCTTGGAGCACAGATTATGGAACAATTTCCAGCACATTGAGAATAACCTCGATAGACATCACCTTTAAATAACGCGAAATAGTATAAATCCGTAAACAAATTTTAAAAAATCGCGCTTGGAGCACAGATTATAAAACAATTTCCAGCACATTGAGAATAGTCACGATAGACATCACATTTAAATAACGCGAAATAGTATAAAACCGTAAACAAATTCAAAAAAATCACGCGTGGAGCACAGATTATGAAACAATTTCCAGAACATTGAGAATAACCTCGATAGACATCACCTTTAAATAACGCGAAATAGTATAAATGCGTAAACAAATTTTTAAAAAATCACGCGTGGAGCACAGATTATGAAACAATTTCCAGCACATTAAGTATAGCCTCGATAGACATCACCTTTAAATAACGCGAAATAGTATAAATATGTAAACAAATTGAAAAAAAAATCAAGATTGGAGCATAGATTGTTAAACAATTTCCAGCACATTGTGAATAGCCTCGATAGACATCGCCTTTAAATAACGCGAAATCTTATAAATTTGTAAATAAATTAAAAAAAATCACGTGTGGAGCACAGATTATGAAACAATTTCCAGCACATTGAGAATAACCTCGATAGACATCACCTTTAAATAACGCGAATCAGTATAAATATGTAAACAAATTGAAAAAAAAAATCAAGCTTGGAGCAGAGATTATGAAACAATTTCCAGCACATTGAGAATAGCCTCGATAGACATCGCATTTAAATAACGCGAAATAGTATATATCCGTAAACAAATTGAAAAAAAAAATCAGGCTTGGAGCACAGATTATGAAACAATTTCCAGCACATTGAGAATAACCTCGATAGACATCACCTTTAAATAACGCGAAATAGTATAAATCCGTAAAAAAATTTAAAAAAATCGCGCTTGGAGCACAGATTATAAAACAATTTCCAGCACATTGAGAATAGTCACGATAGACATCACATTTAAATAACGCGAAACAGTATAAATATGTAAACAAATTGAAAAAAAAATCAAGCTTGGGGCATAGATTGTTAAACAATTTCCAGCACATTGAGAATAACCTCGATAGACATCACCTTTAAATAACGCGAAATAGTATAAAACCGTAAACAAATTAAAAAAAATCACGCGTGGAGCACAGATTATGAAACAATTTCCAGAACATTGAGAATAACCTCGATAGACATCACCTTTAAATAACGCGAAATAGTATAAATGCGTAAACAAATTTTTAAAAAATCACGCGTGGAGCACAGATTATGAAACAATTTCCAGCACATTAAGTATAGCCTCGATAGACATCACCTTTAAATAACGCGAAATAGTATAAATATGTAAACAAATTGAAAAAAAAATCAAGATTGGAGCATAGATTGTTAAACAATTTCCAGCACATTGTGAATAGCCTCGATAGACATCGCCTTTAAATAACGCGAAATCTTATAAATTTGTAAATAAATTAAAAAAAAATCACGTGTGGAGCACAGATTATGAAACAATTTCCAGCACATTGAGAATAGCCTCGATAGACATCACCTTTAAATAACGCGAAATAGTGTAAATCTGTAAACAAATTGAAAAAAAAAATCACGCTTGGAGCATAGATTATGAAACAATTTCCAGAACATTGAGAATAGTCTCAATAGACATCGCCTGTAAATAACGCGAAATAGTATAAATCCGTAAACAAATTTAAAAATATCGCGCTTGGAGAACAGATTATAAAACAATTTCCAGCACATTGAGAATAGTCTCGATAGACATCACCTTTAAATAACATGAAATAGTATAAATCTCTAAAAAAAATGAAAAAAAAAATTACGATTTGAGCATAGATTATGAAACAATTTCCAGCACATTGAAAATAGTCTGGATAGATATCGCCTTTAAATAGCGCGAAATAGTATAAAACCGTAAACAAATTCAATAAAAATCACGCGTGGAGCACAGATTATGAAACAATTTCCAGCACATTGAGAATAGCCTCGATAGACATCGCCTGTAAATAACGCGAAATAGTATAAATCCGTAAACAAATTTAAAAAAATCACGCGTGGAGCACAGATTATGAAACAATTTACAGCACATTGAGAATAGCCTCGATAGACATCGCCTTTAAATAACGCGAAATCTTATAAATTTGTAAATAAACTCAAAAAAATCACGCGAGGAGCACAGATTATGAAATGATTTTCAGCACATTGAGAATAGCCTCGATAGACATTGCCTTTAAATAACGCGAAATAGTATAAATCCGTAAATAAATGAAAAAAAATCAGGCGTGGAACACAGATTATGAAACAATTTCCAGCACATTGAGAATAGTCTCGATAGCCATCGCCTTTAAATAACTCGAAATAGTATAGATCCGTAAACAAAATAGAAAAATCCACGCGTGGAGCACAGATTATGAAACAATTTCCTGCACATTGAGAATAGCCTCGATAGACATCACCTTTAAATAACGCGAAACAGTATAAATATGTAAACAAATTGAAAAAAAAAATTAAGCTTGGAGCATAGATTGTGAAAAAATTTCCAGCACATTGAAAATAGTCTCGATAGATATCGCCTTTAAATAGCGCGAAATAGTATAAATCCGTAAACAAATTTTTAAAAAAATCACGCGTAGAGCACAGATTATGAAACAATTTCCAGCACATTGAGAATAACCTCGATAGACATCATCTTTAAATAACGCGAATCAGTATAAATATGTAAACAAATTGAAAAAAAAATCAAGCTTGGAGCATAGATTGTGAAACAATTTCCAGCACATTGAAAATAGTCTCAATAGACATCGCTTTTAAATAACGCGAAATATTATAAATCCGTAAACAAATTTTAAAAAATCGCGCTTGGAGCACAGATTATAAAACAATTTCCAGCACATTGAGAGTAGTCTCGATAGACATCACCTTTAAAAATACGCGAAACAGTATAAATATGTAACCAAATTGAAAAAAAATATCAAGCTTGGAGCACAGATTTTGAAACAATTTCCAGCACATTGAAAATAGTCTCAATACACATCGCCTTTAAATAACGCGAAATCTTATAAATTTGTAAATAAATTTAAAAAAATCACGTGTGGAGCACAGATTATGAAACAATTTCCAGCACATTGAGAATAGCCTCGATAGACATCACCTTTAAATAACGCGAAATAGTATAAATCAGTAAACAAATTGAAAAAAAAAATCACGCTTGGAGCATAGATTATGAAACAATTTCCAGAACATTGAGAATAGTCTCAATAGACATCGCCTGTAAATAACGCGAAATAGTATAAATCCGTAAACAAATTTAAAAATATCGCGCTTGGAGAACAGATTATAAAACAATTTCCAGCACATTGAGAATAGTCTCGATAGACATCACCTTTAAATAACATGAAATAGTATAAATCTCTAAAAAAAATGAAAAAAAAAATTACGATTTGAGCATAGATTATGAAACAATTTCCAGCACATTGAAAATAGTCTGGATAGATATCGCCTTTAAATAGCGCGAAATAGTATAAATCCGTAAACAAATTTTTAAAAAAATCACGCGTAGAGCACAGATTATGAAACAATTTCCAGCACATTGAGAATAACGTCGATAGACATCACCTTTAAATAACGCGAAATAGTATAAAACCGTAAACAAATTCAATAAAAATCACGCGTGGAGCACAGATTATGAAACAATTTCCAGCACATTGAGAATAGCCTCGATAGACATCACCTTTAAATAACGCGAAATAGTATAAATCTGTAAACAAATTGAAAAAAAAATCACGCTTGGAGCACAGATTATGAAACAATTTCCAGAACATTGAGAATAGTCTCAATAGACATCGCCTGTAAATAACGCGAAATAGTATAAATCCGTAAGCAAATTTAAAAAAATCACGCGTGGAGCACAGATTATGAAACAATTTACAGCACATTGAGAATAGCCTCGATAGACATCGCCTTTAAATAACGCGAAATCTTATAAATTTGTAAATAAACTCAAAAAAATCACGCGTGGAGCACAGATTATGAAATGATTTTCAGCACATTGAGAATAGCCTCGATAGACACTGCCTTTAAATAACGCGAAATAGTATAAATCCGTAAATAAATGAAAAAAAATCAGGCGTGGAACACAGATTATGAAACAATTTCCAGCACATTGAGAATAGTCTCGATAGCCATCGCCTTTAAATAACTCGAAATAGTATAGATCCGTAAACAAAATCAAAAAATCCACGCGTGGAGCACAGATTATGAAACAAATTCCTGCACATTGAGAATAGCCTCGATAGACATCACCTTTAAATAACGCGAAACAGTATAAATATGTAAACAAATTGAAAAAAAAATCAAGCTTGGAGCATAGATTGTGAAACAATTTCCAGCACATTGAAAATAGTCCCAATAGACATCGCCTATAAATAACGCGAAATAATATAAATCCGTAAACAAATTCAAAAAAATCACGCGTGGAGCACAGATTATGAAACAATTTCCAGCACATTGTGAATAGCCTCGATAGACATCGCCTTTAAATAACGCGAAATCTTATAAATTTGTAAATAAATTTTAAAAAATCCCGCTTGGAGCACAGATTATGAAACAATTTCCAGCACATTGAGAATAACCTCGATAGACATCACTTTTAAATAACGCGAATCAGTATAAATATGTAAACAAATTGAAAAAAAAATCAAGCTTGGAGCATAGATTGTGAAACAATTTCCAGCACATTGAAAATAGTCTCAATAGGCATCGCCTTTAAATAACGCGAAATCTCATAAATTTGTAAATAAATTCAAAAAAATAACGCGTGGAGCACAGATTATGAAACAAATTCCAGCACATTGAGAATAGCCTCGATAGACTTCTCCTTCAAATAACGCGAAATAGCATAAACCTGTAAACAAATTGAAAAAAATCACGCTTGGAGCATAGATTGTGAAACAATTTCCAGCACATTGAAAATAGTCTCGATAGACATCGCCTTTAAATAACGAGAAATAGTATAGATCCGTAAACAAAATCAAAAAATCCACGCGTGGAGCACAGATTATAAAACAATTTCCAGCACATTGAGAATAGCCTCGATAGACATAACCTTTAAATAACGCGAAACAGTATAAATATGTAAGCAAATTGAAAAAAAAATATCAAGCTGGGAGCATAGATTGTGAAACAATTTCCAGCACATTGAAAATAGTCCCAATAGACATCGCCTTTAAATAACGCGAAATAATATAAATCCGTAAACAAATTGAAAAAAATCACGCGTGGAGCACAGATTATGAAACAATTTCCAGCACATTGTGAATAGCCTCGATAGACATCGCCTTTAAATAACGCGAAATCTTATAAATTTGTAAATAAATTCAAAAAAATCACGTGTGGAGCACAGATTATGAAACAATTTCCAGCACATTGAGAATAACCTCGATAGACATCACCTTTAAATAACGCGAATCAGTATAAATATATAAACAAATTGAAAAAAAAAATCAAGCTTGGAGCATAGATTTTGAAGCAATTTCCAGCACATTGAAAATAGTCTCAATAGACATCGCTTTTAAATAACGCGAAATAATATAAATCCGTAAACAAATTTAAAAAAATCCCGCTTGGAGCACAGATTATAAAACAATTTCCAGCACATTGAGAATAGTCTCGATAGACATCACCTTTAAATAACGCGAAACAGTATAAATATGTAAACAAATTGAAAAAAAAATCAAGCTTGGAGCATAGATTGTGAAACAATTTCCAGCACATTGAAAATAGTCTCAATAGGCATCGCCTTTAAATAACGCGAAATCTTATAAATTTGTAAATAAATTAAAAAAAATCACGTGTGGAGCACAGATTATGAAACAATTTCCAGCACATTGAGAATAGCCTCGATAGACATCGCCTTTGAATAACGCGAAATAGTATAAATTTGTAAATAAATGCAAAAAAATCACGCGTGGAGCACAGATTATGAAACAAATTCCAGCACATTGAGAATAGCCTCGATAGACTTCTCCTTCAAATAATGCGAAATAGCATAAACCTGTAAACAAATTAAAAAAAATCACGCTTGGAGCATAGATTGTGAAACAATTTCCAGCACATTGAAAATAGTCTCGATAGACATCGCCTTTAAATAACGAGAAATAGTATAAATCTGTAAATAAAATTGAAAAAAAAATCACGCTTGGAGCATAGATTGTGAAACAATTTCCAGCATATTGAAAATAGTCTCGAGAGACATCGCATTTAAATAACGCAAAATAGTATAAATGCGTAAACAAATTTTAAAAAAATCACGCGTGGAGCACAGATTATGAAACAATTTCCAGCACATTGAGAATAACCTCGGTAGACATAACCTTTAAATAACGCGAAATAGTATAAATGCGTAAACAAATTTTAAAAAAATCACGCGTGGAGCACAGATTATGAAACAATTTCCAGCACATTAAGAATAGCCTCGATAGACATCACCTTTAAATAACGCGAAATAGTATAAATATGTAAACAAATTGAAAAAAAAAATCAAGATTGGAGCATAGATTGTGAAACAATTTCCAGCACATTGAAAATAGTCTCGATAGACATCGCCTTTAAATAACGCGAAATCTTATAAATTTGTAAATAAATTTTAAAAAATCACGCGTGGAGCACAGATTATGAAACAATTTCCAGCACATTGAGAATAGTGTCGATAGAAATCGCCTTTAAATACGCAAAATAGTATAAATCCGTAAACAAATTAAAAAAAATCACGGGTGGAGCACAGATTATGAAACAATTTCCAGCACATTAAGAATAGCCTCGATAGACATCACCTTTAAATAACGCGAAATAGTATAAATATGCAAACAAATTGAAAAAAAAATCAAGATTGGAGCATAGATTGTGAAACAATTTCCAGCACATTGAAAATAGTCTCGATAGACATCGCCTTTAAATAACGCGGAATATTATAAATCCGAAAACAAATTCAAAAAAATCACGCGTGGAGCACAGATTATGAAACAATTTCCAGCACATTGAGAATAGCCTCGATAGACATCGCCTTTAAATAACGCGAAATAGTATATATCCGTAAACAAATTGAAAAAAAAAATCAGGCTTGGAGCACAGATTATGGAACAATTTCCAGCACATTGAGAATAACCTCGATAGACATCACCTTTAAATAACGCGAAATAGTATAAATCCGTAAACAAATTTTAAAAAATCGCGCTTGGAGCACAGATTATAAAACAATTTCCAGCACATTGAGAATAGTCACGATAGACATCACATTTAAATAACGCGAAATAGTATAAAACCGTAAACAAATTCAAAAAAATCACGCGTGGAGCACAGATTATGAAACAATTTCCAGAACATTGAGAATAACCTCGATAGACATCACCTTTAAATAACGCGAAATAGTATAAATGCGTAAACAAATTTTTAAAAAATCACGCGTGGAGCACAGATTATGAAACAATTTCCAGCACATTAAGTATAGCCTCGATAGACATCACCTTTAAATAACGCGAAATAGTATAAATATGTAAACAAATTGAAAAAAAAATCAAGATTGGAGCATAGATTGTTAAACAATTTCCAGCACATTGTGAATAGCCTCGATAGACATCGCCTTTAAATAACGCGAAATCTTATAAATTTGTAAATAAATTAAAAAAAATCACGTGTGGAGCACAGATTATGAAACAATTTCCAGCACATTGAGAATAACCTCGATAGACATCACCTTTAAATAACGCGAATCAGTATAAATATGTAAACAAATTGAAAAAAAAAATCAAGCTTGGAGCAGAGATTATGAAACAATTTCCAGCACATTGAGAATAGCCTCGATAGACATCGCATTTAAATAACGCGAAATAGTATATATCCGTAAACAAATTGAAAAAAAAAATCAGGCTTGGAGCACAGATTATGAAACAATTTCCAGCACATTGAGAATAACCTCGATAGACATCACCTTTAAATAACGCGAAATAGTATAAATCCGTAAAAAAATTTAAAAAAATCGCGCTTGGAGCACAGATTATAAAACAATTTCCAGCACATTGAGAATAGTCACGATAGACATCACATTTAAATAACGCGAAATAGTATAAATATGTAAACAAATTGAAAAAAAAATCAAGCTTGGGGCATAGATTGTTAAACAATTTCCAGCACATTGAGAATAACCTCGATAGACATCACCTTTAAATAACGCGAAATAGTATAAAACCGTAAACAAATTTAAAAAAATCACGCGTGGAGCACAGATTATGAAACAATTTCCAGAACATTGAGAATAACCTCGATAGACATCACCTTTAAATAACGCGAAATAGTATAAATGCGTAAACAAATTTTTAAAAAATCACGCGTGGAGCACAGATTATGAAACAATTTCCAGCACATTAAGTATAGCCTCGATAGACATCACCTTTAAATAACGCGAAATAGTATAAATATGTAAACAAATTGAAAAAAAAATCAAGATTGGAGCATAGATTGTTAAACAATTTCCAGCACATTGTGAATAGCCTCGATAGACATCGCCTTTAAATAACGCGAAATCTTATAAATTTGTAAATAAATTAAAAAAAATCACGTGTGGAGCACAGATTATGAAACAATTTCCAGCACATTGAGAATAACCTCGATAGACATCACCTTTAAATAACGCGAAATAGTGTAAATCTGTAAACAAATTGAAAAAAAAAATCACGCTTGGAGCATAGATTATGAAACAATTTCCAGAACATTGAGAATAGTCTCAATAGACATCGCCTGTAAATAACGCGAAATAGTATAAATCCGTAAACAAATTTAAAAATATCGCGCTTGGAGAACAGATTATAAAACAATTTCCAGCACATTGAGAATAGTCTCGATAGACATCACCTTTAAATAACATGAAATAGTATAAATCTCTAAAAAAAATGAAAAAAAAAATTACGATTTGAGCATAGATTATGAAACAATTTCCAGCACATTGAAAATAGTCTGGATAGATATCGCCTTTAAATAGCGCGAAATAGTATAAAACCGTAAACAAATTCAATAAAAATCACGCGTGGAGCACAGAGTATGAAACAATTTCCAGCACATTGAGAATAGCCTCGATAGACATCGCCTGTAAATAACGCGAAATAGTATAAATCCGTAAACAAATTTAAAAAAATCACGCGTGGAGCACAGATTATGAAACAATTTACAGCACATTGAGAATAGCCTCGATAGACATCGCCTTTAAATAACGCGAAATCTTATAAATTTGTAAATAAACTCAAAAAAATCACGCGAGGAGCACAGATTATGAAATGATTTTCAGCACATTGAGAATAGCCTCGATAGATATTGCCTTTAAATAACGCGAAATAGTATAAATCCGTAAATAAATGAAAAAAAATCAGGCGTGGAACACAGATTATGAAACAATTTCCAGCACATTGAGAATAGTCTCGATAGCCATCGCCTTTAAATAACTCGAAATAGTATAGATCCGTAAACAAAATAGAAAAATCCACGCGTGGAGCACAGATTATGAAACAATTTCCTGCACATTGAGAATAGCCTCGATAGACATCACCTTTAAATAACGCGAAACAGTATAAATATGTAAACAAATTGAAAAAAAAAATTAAGCTTGGAGCATAGATTGTGAAAAAATTTCCAGCACATTGAAAATAGTCTCGATAGATATCGCCTTTAAATAGCGCGAAATAGTATAAATCCGTAAACAAATTTTTAAAAAAATCACGCGTAGAGCACAGATTATGAAACAATTTCCAGCACATTGAGAATAACCTCGATAGACATCATCTTTAAATAACGCGAATCAGTATAAATATGTAAACAAATTGAAAAAAAAATCAAGCTTGGAGCATAGATTGTGAAACAATTTCCAGCACATTGAAAATAGTCTCAATAGACATCGCTTTTAAATAACGCGAAATATTATACATCCGTAAACAAATTTTAAAAAATCGCGCTTGGAGCACAGATTATAAAACAATTTCCAGCACATTGAGAGTAGTCTCGATAGACATCACCTTTAAAAATACGCGAAACAGTATAAATATGTAACCAAATTGAAAAAAAATATCAAGCTTGGAGCACAGATTGTGAAACAATTTCCAGCACATTGAAAATAGTCTCAATACACATCGCCTTTAAATAACGCGAAATCTTATAAATTTGTAAATAAATTTAAAAAAATCACGTGTGGAGCACAGATTATGAAACAATTTCCAGCACATTGAGAATAGCCTCGATAGACATCACATTTAAATAACGCGAAATAGTATAAATCCGTAAACAAATTTAAAAATATCGCGCTTGGAGAACAGATTATAAAACAATTTCCAGCACATTGAGAATAGTCTCGATAGACATCACCTTTAAATAACATGAAATAGTATAAATCTCTAAAAAAAATGAAAAAAAAATTACGATTTGAGCATAGATTCTGAAACAATTTCCAGCACATTGAAAATAGTCTCGATAGATATCGCCTTTAAATAGCGCGAAATAGTATAAATCCGTAAACAAATTTTTAAAAAAATCACGCGTAGAGCACAGATTATGAAACAATTTCCAGCACATTGAGAATAACCTCGATAGACATCACCTTTAAATAACGCGAAATAGTATAAAACCGTAAACAAATTCAATAAAAATCACGCGTGGAGCACAGATTATGAAACAATTTCCAGCACATTGAGAATAGCCTCGATAGACATCACCTTTAAATAACGCGAAACAGTATAAATCTGTAAACAAATTGAAAAAAAAATCACGCTTGGAGCATAGATTATGAAACAATTTCCAGAACATTGAGAATAGTCTCAATAGACATCGCCTGTAAATAACGCGAAATAGTATAAATCCGTAAACAAATTTTAAAAAAACACGCGTGGAGCACAGATTATGAAACAATTTACAGCACATTGAGAATAGCCTCGATAGACATTGCCTTTAAATAACGCGAAATAGTATAAATCCGTAAATAAATGAAAAAAAATCAGGCGTGGAACACAGATTATGAAACAATTTCCAGCACATTGAGAATAGTCTCGATAGCCATCGCCTTTAAATAACTCGAAATAGTATAGATCCGTAAACAAAATCAAAAAATCCACGCGTGGAGCACAGATTATGAAACAATTTCCAGCACATTAAGAATAGCCTCGATAGACATCACCTTTAAATAACGCGAATCAGTATAAATATGTAAACAAATTGAAAAAAAAATCAAGCTTGGAGCATAGATTGTGAAACAATTTCCAGCACATTGAAAATAGTCTCAATAGGCATCGCCTTTAAATAACGCGAAATCTTATAAATTTGTAAATAAATTCAAAAAAATCACGTGTGGAGCACAGATTATGAAACAATTTCCAGCACATTGAGAATAGCCTCGATAGACTTCTCCTTCAAATAACGCGAAATAGCATAAACCTGTAAACAAATTGAAAAAAATCACGCTTGGAGCATAGATTGTGAAACAATTTCCAGCACATTGAAAATAGTCTCGATAGACATCGCCTTTAAATAACGAGAAATAGTATAAATCTGTAAATAAAATTGAAAAAAAAATCACGCTTGGAGCATAAATTGTGAAACAATTTCCAGCATATTGAAAATAGTCTCGAGAGACATCGCATTTAAATAACGCGAAATAGTATAAATCCGTAAACAAATTCAAAAAAATCATGCGTGGAGCACAGATTATGAAACAATTTCCAGCACATTGAGAATAGCTTCGATAGACATCACCTTTAAATAACGCGAAATAGTATAAAACCGTAAACAAATTCAAAAAAATCACGCGTGGAGCACAGATTATGAAACAATTTCCAGCACATTGAGAATAGCCTCGATAGACATCACCTTTAAATAACGCGAAATAGTATAAATCTGTAAACAAATTGAAAAAAAAATCACGCTTGGAGCATAGATTATGAAACAATTTCCAGAACATTGAGAATAGCCTCGATAGACATCACCTTTAAATAACGCTCAATAGTATAAATCCGTAAACAAATTCAAAAAAATCACGCGTGGAGCACAGATTATGAAACAATTTACAGCACATTGAGAATAGCTTCGATAGACATCACCTTTAAATAACGCGAAATAGTATAAAACCGTAAACAAATTCAAAAAAATCACGCGTGGAGCACAGATTATGAAACAATTTCCAGCACATTGAGAATAGCCTCGATAGACATCACCTTTAAATAACGCGAAATAGTATAAATCTGTAAACAAATAAAAAAAAAATCACGCTTGGAGCATAGATTATGAAACAATTTCCAGAACATTGAGAATAGTCTCAATAGACATCGCCTGTAAATAACGCGAAATAGTATAAATCCGTAAACAAATTTAAAAAAATCACGCGTGGAGCACAGATTATGAAACAATTTACAGCACATTGAGAATAGCCTCGATAGACATCGCCTTTAAATAACGCGAAATCTTATAAATTTGTAAATAAACTAAAAAAAATCAGGCGTGGAACACAGATTATGAAACAATTTCCAGCACATTGAGAATAGTCTGGATAGCCATCGCCTTTAAATAACTCGAAATAGTATAGATCCGTAAACAAAATCAAAAAATCCACGCGTGGAGCACAGATTATGAAACAATTTCCTGCACATTGAGAATAGCCTCGATAGACATCACCTTTAAATAACGCGAAACAGTATAAATATGTAAACAAATTGAAAAAAAAAATCAAGCTTGGAGCATAGATTGTGAAACAATTTCCAGCACATTGAAAATAGTCCCAATAGACATCGCCTTTAAATAACGCGAAATAATATAAATCCGTAAACAAATTCAAAAAAATCACGCGTGGAGCACAGATTATGAAACAATTTCCAGCACATTGTGAATAGCCTCGATAGACATCGCCTTTAAATAACGCGAAATCTTATAAATTTGTAAATAAATTCAAAAAAATCACGTGTGGAGCACAGATTATGAAACAATTTCCAGCACATTGAGAATAACCTCGATAGACATCACCTTTAAATAACGCGAATCAGTATAAATATGTAAACAAATTGAAAAAAAAATCAAGCTTGGAGCATAGATTGTGAAGCAATTTCCAGCACATTGAAAATAGTCTCAATAGACATCGCTTTTAAATAACGCGAAATAATATAAATCCGTAAACAAATTTAAAAAAATCCCGCTTGGAGCACAGATTATAAAACAATTTCCAGCACATTGAGAATAGTCTCGATAGACATCAACTTTAAATAACGCGAAACAGTATAAATATGTAAACAAATTGAAAAAAAAAATCAAGCTTGGAGCATAGATTGTGAAACAATTTCCAGCACATTGAAAATAGTCTCGATAGACATCGCCTTTAAATAACGAGAAATAGTATAGATCCGTAAACAAATTGAAAAAAAAATCAGGCTTGGAGCACAGATTATGAAACAATTTCCAGCACATTGAGAATAACCTCGATAGACATCACCTTTAAATAACGCGAAATCTTATAAATTTGTAAATAAATTTAAAAAAATCACGCGTGGAGCACAGATTATGAAACAATTTCCAGCACATTGAGAATAGTGTCGATAGAAATCGCCTTTAAATACGCAAAATAGTATAAATCCGTAAACAAATTAAAAAAAATCACGCGTGGAGCAGAGATTATGAAACAATTTCCAGCACATTGAGAATAGCCTCGATAGACATCGCCTTTAAATAACGCGAAATAGTATATATCCGTAAACAAATTTAAAAAAATCGCGCTTGGAGCACAGATTATAAAACAATTTCCAGCACATTGAGAATAGTCACGATAGACATCTACATTTAAATAACGCGAAACATTATAAATATGTAAACAAATTGAAAAAAAAATCAAGCTTGGGGCATAGATTGTTAAACAATTTCCAGCACATTGAGAATAACCTCGATAGACATCACCTTTAAATAACGCGAAATAGTATAAAACCGTAAACAAATTTAAAAAAATCACGCGTGGAGCACAGATTATGAAACAATTTCCAGCACATTGAGAATAACCTCGATAGACATCACCTTTAAATAACGCGAAATAGTATAAATGCGTAAACAAATTTTTAAAAAATCACGCGTGGAGCACAGATTATGAAACAATTTCCAGCACATTAAGTATAGCCTCGATAGACATCACCTTTAAATAACGCGAAATAGTATAAATATGTAAACAAATTGAAAAAAAAATCAAGATTGGAGCATAGATTGTTAAACAATTTCCAGCACATTGAGAATAACCTTGATAGACATCACCTTTAAATAACGCGAAATAGTATAAAACCGTAAACAAATTCAAAAAAATCACGCGTGGAGCACAGATTATGAAACAATTTCCAGCACATTGAGAATAGCCTCGATAGACATCACCTTTAAATAACGCGAAATAGTATAAATCTGTAAACAAATTGAAAAAAAAATCACGCTTGGAGCATAGATTATGAAACAATTTCCAGAACATTGAGAATAGTCTCAATAGACATCGCCTGTAAATAACGCGAAATAGTATAAATCCGTAAACAAATTTAAAAAAATCACGCGTGGAGCACAGATTATGAAACAATTTACAGCACATTGAGAATAGCCTCGATAGACATCGCCTTTAAATAACGCGAAATCTTATAAATTTCTAAATAAACTCAAAAAAATCACGCGTGGAGCACAGATTATGAAATGATTTTCAGCACATTGAGAATAGCCTCGATAGACATTACCTTTAAATAACGCGAAATAGTATAAATCCGTAAATAAATGAAAAAAAATCAGGCGTGGAACACAGATTATGAAACAATTTCAAGCACATTGAGAATAGTCTCGATAGCCATCGCCTTTAAATAACTCCCAATAGTATAGATCCGTAAACAAAATCAAAAAATCCACGCGTGGAGCACAGATTATGAAACAATTTCCTGCACATTGAGAATAGCCTCGATAGACATGACCTTTAAATAACGCAAAACAGTATAAATATGTAAACAAATTGAAAAAAAAATCAAGCTTGGAGCATAGATTGTGAAACAATTTCCAGCACATTGAAAATAGTCCCAATAGACATCGCCTTTAAATAACGCGAAATAATATAAATCCGTAAACAAATTCAAAAAAATCACGCGTGGAGCACAGATTATGAAACAATTTCCAGCACATTGTGAATAGCCTCGATAGACATCGCCTTTAAATAACGCGAAATCTTATAAATTTGTAAATAAATTCAAAAAAATCACGTGTGGAGCACAGATTATGAAACAATTTCCAGCACATTGAGAATAACCTCGATAGACATCACCTTTAAATAACGCGAATCAGTATAAATATATAAACAAATTGAAAAAAAAATCAAGCTTGGAGCATAGATTTTGAAGCAATTTCCAGCACATTGAAAATAGTCTCAATAGACATCGCTTTTAAATAACGCGAAATAATATAAATCCGTAAACAAATTTAAAAAAATCCCGCTTGGAGCACAGATTATAAAACAATTTCCAGCACATTGAGAATAGTCTCGATAGACATCACCTTTAAATAACGCGAAACAGTATAAATATGTAAACAAATTGAAAAAAAAATCAAGCTTGGAGCATAGATTGTGAAACAATTTCCAGCACATTGAAAATAGTCTCAATAGGCATCGCCTTTAAATAACGCGAAATCTTATAAATTTGTAAATAAATTTAAAAAAATCACGTGTGGAGCACAGATTATGAAACAATTTCCAGCACATTGAGAATAGCCTCGATAGACATCCCCTTTGAATAACGCGAAATAGTATAAATTTGTAAATAAATGCAAAAAAATCACGCGTGGTGCACAGATTATGAAACAAATTCCAGCACATTGAGAATAGCCTCGATAGACTTCTCCTTCAAATAACGCGAAATAGCATAAACCTGTAAACAAATTGAAAAAAATCACGCTTGGAGCATAGATTGTGAAACAATTTCCAGCACATTGAAAATAACCTCGATAGACATAACCTTTAAATAACGCGAAATAGTATAAATGCGTAAACAAATTTTAAAAAAATCACGCGTGGAGCACAGATTATGAAACAATTTCCAGCACATTAAGAATAGCCTCGATAGACATCACCTTTAAATAACGCGAAATAGTATAAATATGTAAACAAATTGAAAAAAAAATCAAGATTGGAGCATAGATTGTGAAACAATTTCCAGCACATTGAAAATAGTCTCGATAGACATCGCCTTTAAATAACGCGGAATATTATAAATCCGAAAACAAATTCAAAAAAATCACGCGTGGAGCACAGATTATGAAACAATTTCCAGCACATTGAGAATAGCCTCGATAGACATCGCCTTTAAATAACGCGAAATAGTATATATCCGTAAACATATTGAAAAAAAAATCAGGCTTGGAGCACACATTATGAAACAATTTCCAGCACATTGAGAATAACCTCGATAGACATCACCTTTAAATAACGCGAAATCTTATAAATTTGTAAATAAATTTAAAAAAATCACGCGTGGAGCACAGATTATGAAACAATTTCCAGCACATTGAGAATAGTGTCGATAGAAATCGCCTTTAAATACGCAAAATAGTATAAATCCGTAAACAAATTCAAAAAAATCACGGGTGGAGCACAGATTATGAAACAATTTCCAGCACATTAAGAATAGCCTCGATAGACATCACCTTTAAATAACGCGAAATAGTATAAATATGTAAACAAATTGAAAAAAAAATCAAGATTGGAGCATAGATTGTGAAACAATTTCCAGCACATTGAAAATAGTCTCGATAGACATCGCCTTTAAATAACGCGGAATATTATAAATCCGAAAACAAATTCAAAAAAATCACGCGTGGAGCACAGATTATGAAACAATTTCCAGCACATTGAGAATAGCCTCGATAGACATCGCCTTTAAATAACGCGAAATAGTATATATCCGTAAAAAAATTGAAAAAAAAAATCAGGCTTGGAGCACAGATTATGGAACAATTTCCAGCACATTGAGAATAACCTCGATAGACATCACCTTTAAATAACTCGAAATAGTATAGATCCGTAAACAAAATCAAAAAATCCACGCGTGGAGCACAGATTATGAAACAATTTCCTGCACATTGAGAACAGCCTCGATAGACATGACCTTTAAATAACGCGAAACAGTATAAATATTTAAACAAATTGAAAAAAAAATCAAGCTTGGAGCATAGATTGTGAAACAATTTCCAGCACATTGAAAATAGTCCCAATAGACATCGCCTTTAAATAACGCGAAATAATATAAATCCGTAAACAAATTCAAAAAAATCACGCGTGGAGCACAGATTATGAAACAATTTCCGGCACATTGTGAATAGCCTCGATAGACATCGCCTTTAAATAACGCGAAATCTTATAAATTTGTAAATAAATTCAAAAAAATCACGTGTGGAGCACAGATTATGAAACAATTTCCAGCACATTGAGAATAACCTCGATAGACATCACCTTTAAATAACGCGAATCAGTATAAATATATAAACAAATTGAAAAAAAAATCAAGCTTGGAGCATAGATTTTGAAGCAATTTCCAGCACATTGAAAATAGTCTCAATAGACATCGCTTTTAAATAACGCGAAATAATATAAATCCGTAAACAAATTTAAAAAAATCCCGCTTGGAGCACAGATTATAAAACAATTTCCAGCACATTGAGAATAGTCTCGATAGACATCACCTTTAAATAACGCGAAACAGTATAAATATGTAAACAAATTAAAAAAAAAAGAATCAAGCTTGGAGCATAGATTGTGAAACAATTTCCAGCACATTGAAAATAGTCTCAATAGGCATCGCCTTTAAATAACGCGAAATCTTATAAATTTGTAAATAAATTTAAAAAAATCACGTGTGGAGCACAGATTATGAAACAATTTCCAGCACATTGAGAATAGCCTCGATAGACATCGCCTTTGAATAACGCGAAATAGTATAAATTTGTAAATAAATGCAAAAAAATCACGCGTGGAGCACAGATTATGAAACAAATTCCAGCACATTGAGAATAGCCTCGATAGACTTCTCCTTCAAATAACGCGAAATAGCATAAACCTGTAAACAAATTGAAAAAAATCACGCTTGGAGCATAGATTGTGAAACAATTTCCAGCACATTGAAAATAGTCTCGATAGACATCGCCTTTAAATAACGAGAAATAGTATAAATCTGTAAATAAAATTGAAAAAAAAATCACGCTTGGAGCATAGATTGTGAAACAATTTCCAGCATATTGAAAATAGTCTCGAAAGACATCGCATTTAAGTAACGCGAAATAGTATAAATGCGTAAACAAATTTTAAAAAAATCACGCGTGGAGCACAGATTATGAAACAATTTCCAGCACATTGAGAATAACCTCGATAGACATAACCTTTAAATAACGCGAAATAGTATAAATGCGTAAACAAATTTAAAAAAAATCACGCGTGGAGCACAGATTATGAAACAATTTCCAGCACATTAAGAATAGCCTCGATAGACATCACCTTTAAATAACGCGAAATAGTATAAATATGTAAACAAATTGAAAAAAAAATCAAGATTGGAGCATAGATTGTGAAACAATTTCCAGCACATTGAAAATAGTCTCGATAGACATCGCCTTTAAATAACGCGGAATATTATAAATCCGAAAACAAATTCAAAAAAATCACGCGTGGAGCACAGATTATGAAACAATTTCCAGCACATTGAGAATAGCCTCGATAGACATCGCCTTTAAATAACGCGAAATAGTATATATCCGTAAACATATTGAAAAAAAAATCAGGCTTGGAGCACACATTATGAAACAATTTCCAGCACATTGAGAATAACCTCGATAGACATCACCTTTAAATAACGCGAAATCTTATAAATTTGTAAATAAATTTAAAAAAATCACGCGTGGAGCACAGATTATGAAACAATTTCCAGCACATTGAGAATAGTGTCGATAGAAATCGCCTTTAAATACGCAAAATAGTATAAATCCGTAAACAAATTCAAAAAAATCACGGGTGGTGCACAGATTATGAAACAATTTCCAGCACATTAAGAATAGCCTCGATAGACATCACCTTTAAATAACGCGAAATAGTATAAATATGTAAACAAATTGAAAAAAAATCAAGATTGGAGCATAGATTGTGAAACAATTTCCAGCACATTGAAAATAGTCTCGATAGACATCGCCTTTACATAACGCGGAATATTATAAATCCGAAAACAAATTCAAAAAAATCACGCGTGGAGCACAGATTATGAAACAATTTCCAGCACATTGAGAATAGCCTCGATAGACATCGCCTTTAAATAACGCGAAATAGTATATATCCGTAAACAAATTGAAAAAAAAAATCAGGCTTGGAGCACAGATTATGGAACAATTTCCAGCACATTGAGAATAACCTCGATAGACATCACCTTTAAATAACTCGAAATAGTATAGATCCGTAAACAAAATCAAAAAATCCACGCGTGGAGCACAGATTATGAAACAATTTCCTGCACATTGAGAATAGCCTCGATAGACATGACCTTTAAATAACGCGAAACAGTATAAATATATAAACAAATTGAAAAAAAAAATCAAGCTTGGAGCATAGATTTTGAAGCAATTTCCAGCACATTGAAAATAGTCTCAATAGACATCGCTTTTAAATAACGCGAAATAATATAAATCCGTAAACAAATTTAAAAAAATCCCGCTTGGAGCACAGATTATAAAACAATTTCCAGCACATTGAGAATAGTCTCGATAGACATCACCTTTAAATAACGCGAAACAGTATAAATATGTAAATAAATTGAAAAAAAAAAATCAAGCTTGGAGCATAGATTGTGAAACAATTTCCAGCACATTGAAAATAGTCTCAATAGGCATCGCCTTTAAATAACGCGAAATCTTATAAATTTGTAAATAAATTTAAAAAAATCACGCGTGGAGCACAGATTATGAAACAATTTCCAGAACATTGAGAATAACCTCGATAGACATCACCTTTAAATAACGCGAAATAGTATAAATGCGTAAACAAATTTTTAAAAAATCACGCGTGGAGCACAGATTATGAAACCATTTCCAGCACATTAAGTATAGCCTCGATAGACATCACCTTTAAATAACGCGAAATAATATAAATATGTAAACAAATTGAAAAAAAAATCAAGATTGGAGCATAGATTGTTAAACAATTTCCAGCACATTGTGAATAGCCTCGATAGACATCGCCTTTAAATAACGCGAAATCTTATAAATTTGTAAATAAATTCAAAAAAATCACGTGTGGAGCACAGATTATGAAACAATTTCCAGCACATTGAGAATAACCTCGATAGACATCACCTTTAAATAACGCGAATCAGTATAAATATATAAACAAATTGAAAAAAAAATCAAGCTTGGAGCATAGATTTTGAAGCAATTTCCAGCACATTGAAAATAGTCTCAATAGACATCGCTTTTAAATAACGCGAAATAATATAAATCCGTAAACAAATTTAAAAAAATCCCGCTTGGAGCACAGATTATAAAACAATTTCCAGCACATTGAGAATAGTCTCGATAGACATCACCTTTAAATAACGCGAAACAGTATAAATATGTAAACAAATTGAAAAAAAAATCAAGCTTGGAGCATAGATTGTGAAACAATTTCCAGCACATTGAAAATAGTCTCAATAGGCATCGCCTTTAAATAACGCGAAATCTTATAAATTTGTAAATAAATTTAAAAAAATCACGTGTGGAGCACAGATTATGAAACAATTTCCAGCACATTGAGAATAGCCTCGATAGACATCGCCTTTGAATAACGCGAAATAGTATAAATTTGTAAATAAATGCAAAAAAATCACGCGTGGAGCACAGATTATGAAACAAATTCCAGCACATTGAGAATAGCCTCGATAGACTTCTCCTTCAAATAACGCGAAATAGCATAAACCTGTAAACAAATTGAAAAAAATCACGCTTGGAGCATAGATTGTGAAACAATTTCCAGCACATTGAAAATAGTCTCGATAGACATCGCCTTTAAATAACGAGAAATAGTATAAATGCGTAAACAAATTTTAAAAAAATCACGCGTGGAGCACAGATTATGAAACAATTTCCAGCACATTGAGAATAACCTCGATAGACATAACCTTTAAATAACGCGAAATAGTAAAAATGCGTAAACAAATTTTAAAAAAATCACGCGTGGAGCACAGATTATGAAACAATTTCCAGCACATTAAGAATAGCCTCGATAGACATCACCTTTAAATAACGCGAAATAGTATAAATATGTAAACAAATTGAAAAAAAAATCAAGATTGGAGCATAGATTGTGAAACAATTTCCAGCACATTGAAAATAGTCTCGATAGACATCGCCTTTAAATAACGCGGAATATTATAAATCCGAAAACAAATTCAAAAAAATCACGCGTGGAGCACAGATTATGAAACAATTTCCAGCACATTGAGAATAGCCTCGATAGACATCGCCTTTAAATAACGCGAAATAGTATATATCCGTAAACATATTGAAAAAAAAATCAGGCTTGGAGCACAGATTATGAAACAATTTCCAGCACATTGAGAATAACCTCGATAGACATCACCTTTAAATAACGCGAAATCTTATAAATTTGTAAATAAATTTTAAAAAATCACGCGTGGAGCACAGATTATGAAACAATTTCCAGCACATTGAGAGTAGTGTCGATAGAAATCGCCTTTAAGTACGCAAAATAGTATAAATCCGTAAACAAATTCAAAAAAATCACGGGTGGAGCACAGATTATGAAACAATTTCCAGCACATTAAGAATAGCCTCGATAGACATCACCTTTAAATAACGCGAAATAGTATAAATATGTAAACAAATTGAAAAAAAAATCAAGATTGGAGCATAGATTGTGAAACAATTTCCAGCACATTGAAAATAGTCTCGATAGACATCGCCTTTAAATAACGCGGAATATTATAAATCCGAAAACAAATTCAAAAAAATCACGCGTGGAGCACAGATTATGAAACAATTTCCAGCACATTGAGAATAGCCTCGATAGACATCGCCTTTAAATAACGCGAAATAGTATATATCCGTAAACAAATTGAAAAAAAAAATCAGGCTTGGAGCACAGATTATGGAACAATTTCCAGCACATTGAGAATAACCTCGATAGACATCACCTTTAAATAACACGAAATAGTATAAATCCGTAAACAAATTTAAAAAAATCGCGCTTGGAGCACAGATTATAAAACAATTTCCAGCACATTGAGAATAGTCACGATAGACATCACATTTAAATAACGCGAAACAGTATAAATATGTAAACAAATTGAAAAAAAAAATCAAGCTTGTGGCATAGATTGTTAAACAATTTCCAGCACATTCAGAATAACCTCGATAGACATCACTTTTAAATAACGCGAAATAGTATAAAACCGTAAACAAATTGAAAAAAATCACGCGTGGAGCACAGATTATGAAACAATTTTCAGAACATTGAGAATAACCTCGATAGACATCACCTTTAAATAACGCGAAATAGTATAAATGCGTAAACAAATTTTTAAAAAATCACGCGTGGAGCACAGATTATGAAACAATTTCCAGCACATTAAGTATAGCCTCGATAGACATCACCTTTAAATAACGCGAAATAGTATAAATATGTAAACAAATTGAAAAAAAAATCAAGATTGGAGCATAGATTGTTAAACAATTTCCAGCACATTGTGAATAGCCTCGATAGACATCGCCTTTAAATAACGCGAAATCTTATAAATTTGTAAATAAATTCAAAAAAATCACGTGTGGAGCACAGATTATGAAACAATTTCCAGCACATTGAGAATAACCTCGATAGACATCACCTTTAAATAACGCGAATCAGTATAAATATGTAAACAAATTGAAAATAAAATCAAGCTTGGAGCAGAGATTATGAAACAATTTCCAGCACATTGAGAATAGCCTTGATAGACATCGCCTTTAAATAACGCGAAATAGTATATATCCGTAAACAAATTGAAAAAAAAAATCAGGCTTGGAGCACAGATTATGAAACAATTTCCAGCACATTGAGAATAACCTCGATAGACATCACCTTTAAATAACGCGAAATAGTATAAATCCGTAAACAAATTTAAAAAAATCGCGCTTGGAGCACAGATTATAAAACATTTTCCAGCACATTGAGAATAGTCACGATAGACATCACATTTAAATAACGCGAAACAGTATAAATATGTAAACAAATTGAAAAAAAAATCAAGCTTGGGGCATAGATTGTTAAACAATTTCCAGCACATTGAGAATAACCTCGATAGACATCACCTTTAAATAACGCGAAATAGTATAAAACCGTAAACAAATTCAAAAAAATCACGCGTGGAGCGCAGATTATGAAACAATTTCCAGAACATTGAGAATAACCTCGATAGACATCACCTTTAAATAACGCGAAATAGTATAAATGCGTAAACAAATTTTTAAAAAATCACGCGTGGAGCACAGATTATGAAACCATTTCCAGCACATTAAGTATAGCCTCGATAGACATCACCTTTAAATAACGCGAAATAGTATAAATATGTAAACAAATTGAAAAAAAAATCAAGATTGGAGCATAGATTGTTAAACAATTTCCAGCACATTGTGAATAGCCTCGATAGACATCGCCTTTAAATAACGCGAAATCTTATAAATTTGTAAATAAATTCAAAAAAATCACGTGTGGAGCACAGATTATGAAACAATTTCCAGCACATTGAGAATAACCTCGATAGACATCACATTTAAATAACGCGAATCAGTATAAATATGTAAACAAATTGAAAAAAAAAATCAAGCTTGGAGCAGAGATTGTGAAACAATTTCCAGCACATTGAAAATAGTCTCAATAGACATCGCTTTTAAATAACGCGAAATAGTATAAATCCGTAAACAAATTTTAAAAAATCGCGCTTGGAGCACAGATTATAAAACAATTTCCAGCACAATGAGAGTAGTCTCGATAGACATCACCTTTAAAAATACGCGAAACAGTATAAATATGTAAACAAATTGAAAAAAAATATCAAGCTTGGAGCACAGATTGTGAAACTATTTCCAGCACATTGAAAATAGTCTCAATACACATCGCCTTTAAATAACGCGAAATCTTATAAATTTGTAAATAAATTTAAAAAAATCACGTGTGGAGCACAGATTATGAAACAATTTCCAGCACATTGAGAATAGCCTCGATAGACATCACCTTTAAATAACGCGAAATAGTATAAATCTGTAAACAAATTGAAAAAAAAATCACGCTTGGAGCATAGATTATGAAACAATTTCCAGAACATTGAGAATAGTCTCAATAGACATCGCCTGTAAATAACGCGAAATAGTATAAATCAGTAAACAAATTTAAAAAAATCACGCGTGGAGCACAGATTATGAAACAATTTACAGCACATTGAGAATAGCCTCGATAGACATCGCCTTTAAATAACGCGAAATCTTATAAATTTCTAAATAAACTCAAAAAAATCACGCGTGGAGCACAGATTATGAAATGATTTTCAGCACATTGAGAATAGCATCGATAGACATTGCCTTTAAATAACGCGAAATAGTATAAATCCGTAAATAAATGAAAAAAAATCAGGCGTGGAACACAGATTATGAAACAATTTCAAGCACATTGAGAATAGTCTCGATAGCCATCGCCTTTAAATAACGCGAAACAGTATAAATATGTAAACAAATTGAAAAAAAAATCAAGCTTGGAGCATAGATTGTGAAACAATTTCCAGCACATTGAAAATAGTCCCAATAGACATCGCCTTTAAATAACGCGAAATAATATAAATCCGTAAACAAATTCAAAAAAATCACGCGTGGAGCACAGATTATGAAACAATTTCCAGCACATTGTGAATAGCCTCGATAGACATCGCCTTTAAATAACGCGAAATCTTATAAATTTGTAAATAAATTCAAAAAAATCACGTGTGGAGCACAGATTATGAAACAATTTCCAGCACATTGAGAATAACCTCGATAGACATCACCTTTAAATAACGCGAATCAGTATAAATATATAAACAAATTGAAAAAAAAATCAAGCTTGGAGCATAGATTTTGAAGCGATTTCCAGCACATTGAAAATAGTCTCAATAGACATCGCTTTTAAATAACGCGAAATAATATAAATCCGTAAACAAATTTAAAAAAATCCCGCTTGGAGCACAGATTATAAAACAATTTCCAGCACATTGAGAATAGTCTCGATAGACATCACCTTTAAATAACGCGAAACAGTATAAATATGTAAACAAATTGAAAAAAAAAATCAAGCTTGGAGCATAGATTGTGAAACAATTTCCAGCACATTGAAAATAGTCTCAATAGGCATCGCCTTTAAATAACGCGAAATCTTATAAATTTGTAAATAAATTTAAAAAAATCACGTGTGGAGCACAGATTATGAAACAATTTCCAGCACATTGAGAATAGCCTCGATAGACATCGCCTTTGAATAACGCGAAATAGCATAAATTTGTATTAAATGCAAAAAAATCACGCGTGGAGCACAGATTATGAAACAAATTCCAGCACATTGAGAATAGCCTCGATAGACTTCTCCTTCAAATAACGCGAAATAGCATAAACCTGTAAACAAATTGAAAAAAATCACGCTTGGAGCATAGATTGTGAAACAATTTCCAGCACATTGAAAATAGTCTCGATAGACATCGCCTTTAAATAACGAGAAATAGTATAAATCTGTAAATAAAATTGAAAAAAAAATCACGCTTGGAGCATAGATTGTGAAACAATTTCCAGCATATTGAAAACAGTCTCGAAAGACATCGCATTTAAATAAAGCGAAATAGTATAAATGCGTAAACAAATTTTAAAAAAATCACGCGTGGAGCACAGATTATGAAACAATTTCCAGCACATTGAGAATAACCTCGATAGACATAACCTTTAAATAACGCAAAATAGTATAAATGCGTAAACAAATTTTAAAAAAATCACGCGTGGAGCACAGATTATGAAACAATTTTCAGCACATTAAGAATAGCCTCGATAGACATCACCTTTAAATAACGCGAAATAGTATAAATATGTAAACAAATTGAAAAAAAAATCAAGATTGGAGCATAGATTGTGAAACAATTTCCAGCACATTGAAAATAGTCTCGATAGACATCGCCTTTAAATAACGCGGAATATTATAAATCCGAAAACAAATTAAAAAAAATCACGCGTGGAGCACAGATTATGAAACAATTTCCAGCACATTGAGAATAGCCTCGATAGACATCGCCTTTAAATAACGCGAAATAGTATATATCCGTAAACATATTGAAAAAAAAATCAGGCTTGGAGCACAGATTATGAAACAATTTCCAGCACATTGAGAATAACCTCGATAGACATCACCTTTAAATAACGCGAAATCTTATAAATTTGTAAATAAATTTAAAAAAATCACGCGTGGAGCACAGATTATGAAACAATTTCCAGCACATTGAGAATAGTGTCGATAGAAATCGCCTTTAAATACGCAAAATAGTATAAATCCGTAAACAAATTCAAAAAAATCACGGGTGGAGCACAGATTATGAAACAATTTCCAGCACATTGTGAATAGCCTCGATAGACATCGCCTTTAAATAACGCGAAATCTTATAAATTTGTAAATAAATTCAAAAAAATCACGTGTGGAGCACAGATTATGAAACAATTTCCAGCACATTGAGAATAACCTCGATAGACATCACCTTTAAATAACGCGAATCAGTATAAATATATAAACAAATTGAAAAAAAAATCAAGCTTGGAGCATAGATTTTGAAGCAATTTCCAGCACATTGAAAATAGTCTCAATAGACATCGCTTTTAAATAACGCGAAATAATATAAATCCGTAAACAAATTTAAAAAAATCCCGCTTGGAGCACAGATTATAAAACAATTTCCAGCACATTGAGAATAGTCTCGATAGACATCACCTTTAAATAACGCGAAACAGTATAAATATGTAAACAAATTGAAAAAAAAAATCAAGCTTGGAGCATAGATTGTGAAACAATTTCCAGCACATTGAAAATAGTCTCAATAGGCATCGCCTTTAAATAACGCGAAATCTTATAAATTTGTAAATAAATTTAAAAAAATCACGTGTGGAGCACAGATTATGAAACAATTTCCAGCACATTGAGAATAGCCTCGATAGACATCGCCTTTGAATAACGCGAAATAGCATAAATTTGTATTAAATGCAAAAAAATCACGCGTGGAGCACAGATTATGAAACAAATTCCAGCACATTGAGAATAGCCTCGATAGACTTCTCCTTCAAATAACGCGAAATAGCATAAACCTGTAAACAAATTGAAAAAAATCACGCTTGGAGCATAGATTGTGAAACAATTTCCAGCACATTGAAAATAGTCTCGATAGACATCGCCTTTAAATAACGAGAAATAGTATAAATCTGTAAATAAAATTGAAAAAAAAATCACGCTTGGAGCATAGATTGTGAAACAATTTCCAGCATATTGAAAACAGTCTCGAAAGACATCGCATTTAAATAAAGCGAAATAGTATAAATGCGTAAACAAATTTTAAAAAAATCACGCGTGGAGCACAGATTATGAAACAATTTCCAGCACATTGAGAATAACCTCGATAGACATAACCTTTAAATAACGCAAAATAGTATAAATGCGTAAACAAATTTTAAAAAAATCACGCGTGGAGCACAGATTATGAAACAATTTTCAGCACATTAAGAATAGCCTCGATAGACATCACCTTTAAATAACGCGAAATAGTATAAATATGTAAACAAATTGAAAAAAAAATCAAGATTGGAGCATAGATTGTGAAACAATTTCCAGCACATTGAAAATAGTCTCGATAGACATCGCCTTTAAATAACGCGGAATATTATAAATCCGAAAACAAATTAAAAAAAATCACGCGTGGAGCACAGATTATGAAACAATTTCCAGCACATTGAGAATAGCCTCGATAGACATCGCCTTTAAATAACGCGAAATAGTATATATCCGTAAACATATTGAAAAAAAAATCAGGCTTGGAGCACAGATTATGAAACAATTTCCAGCACATTGAGAATAACCTCGATAGACATCACCTTTAAATAACGCGAAATCTTATAAATTTGTAAATAAATTTAAAAAAATCACGCGTGGAGCACAGATTATGAAACAATTTCCAGCACATTGAGAATAGTGTCGATAGAAATCGCCTTTAAATACGCAAAATAGTATAAATCCGTAAACAAATTCAAAAAAATCACGGGTGGAGCACAGATTATGAAACAATTTCCAGCACATTAAGAATAGCCTCGATAGACATCACCTTTAAATAACGCGAAATAGTATAAATATGTAAACAAATTGAAAAAAAAATCAAGATTGGAGCATAGATTGTGAAACAATTTCAAGCACATTGAAAATAGTCTCGATAGACATCGCCTTTAAATAACGCGGAATATTATAAATCCGAAAACAAATTCAAAAAAATCACGCGTGGAGCACAGATTATGAAACAATTTCCAGCACATTGAGAATAGCCTCGATAGACATCGCCTTTAAATAACGCGAAATAGTATATATCCGTAAACAAATTGAAAAAAAAAATCAGGCTTGGAGCACAGATTATGGAACAATTTCCAGCACATTGAGAATAACCTCGATAGACATCACCTTTAAATAACACGAAATAGTATAAATCCATAAACAAATTTAAAAAAATCGCGCTTGGAGCACAGATTATAAAACAATTTCCAGCACATTGAGAATAGTCACGATAGACATCACATTTAAATAACGCGAAACAGTATAAATATGTAAACAAATTGAAAAAAAAATCAAGCTTGTGGCATAGATTGTTAAACAATTTCCAGCACATTCAGAATAATCTCGATAGACATCACTTTTAAATAACGCGAAATAGTATAAAACCGTAAACAAATTCAAAAAAATCACGCGTGGAGCACAGATTATGAAACAATTTTCAGAACATTGAGAATAACCTCGATAGACATCACCTTTAAATAACGCGAAATAGTATAAATGCGTAAACAAATTTTTAAAAAATCACGCGTGGAGCACAGATTATGAAACAATTTCCAGCACATTAAGTATAGCCTCGATAGACATCACCTTTAAATAACGCGAAATAGTATAAATATGTAAACAAATTGAAAAAAAAATCAAGATTGGAGCATAGATTGTTAAACAATTTCCAGCACATTGTGAATAGCCTCGATAGACATCGCCTTTAAATAACGCGAAATCTTATAAATTTGTAAATAAATTCAAAAAAATCACGTGTGGAGCACAGATTATGAAACAATTTCCAGCACATTGAGAATAACCTCGATAGACATCACCTTTAAATAACGCGAATCAGTATAAATATGTAAACAAATTGAAAAAAAAATCAAGCTTGGAGCAGAGATTATGAAACAATTTCCAGCACATTGAGAATAGCCTTGATAGACATCGCCTTTAAATAACGCGAAATAGTATATATCCGTAAACAAAGTGAAAAAAAAAATCAGGCTTGGAGCACAGATTATGAAACAATTTCCAGCACATTGAGAATAACCTCGATAGACATCACCTTTAAATAACGCGAAATAGTATAAAACCGTAAACAAATTCAAAAAAATCACGCGTGGAGCACAGATTATGAAACAATTTCCAGAACATTGAGAATAACCTCGATAGACATCACCTTTAAATAACGCGAAATAGTATAAATGCGTAAACAAATTTTTAAAAAATCACGCGTGGAGCACAGATTATGAAACAATTTCCAGCACATTAAGTATAGCCTCGATAGACATCACCTTTAAATAACGCGAAATAGTATAAATATGTAAACAAATTGAAAAAAAAATCAAGATTGGAGCATAGATTGTTAAACAATTTCCAGCACATTGTGAATAGCCTCGATAGACATCGCCTTTAAATAACGCGAAATCTTATAAATTTGTAAATAAATTCAAAAAAATCACGTGTGGAGCACAGATTATGAAACAATTTCCAGCACATTGAGAATAACCTCGATAGACATCACCTTTAAATAACGCGAATCAGTATAAATATGTAAACAAATTGAAAAAAAAATCAAGCTTGGAGCAGAGATTATGAAACAATTTCCAGCACATTGAGAATAGCCTTGATAGACATCGCCTTTAAATAACGCGAAATAGTATATATCCGTAAACAAAGTGAAAAAAAAATCAGGCTTGGAGCACAGATTATGAAACAATTTCCAGCACATTGAGAATAACCTCGATAGACATCACCTTTAAATAACGCGAAATAGTATAAATCCGTAAACAAATTTTAAAAAATCGCGCTTGGAGCACAGATTATAAAACATTTTCCAGCACATTGAGAATAGTCACGATAGACATCACATTTAAATAACGCGAAACAGTATAAATATGTAAACAAATTGAAAAAAAAATCAAGCTTGGGGCATAGATTGTTAAACAATTTCCAGCACATTGAGAATAACCTCGATAGACATCACCTTTAAATAACGCGAAATAGTATAAAACCGTAAACAAATTCAAAAAAATCACGCGTGGAGCACAGATTATGAAACAATTTCCAGAACATTGAGAATAACCTCGATAGACATCACCTTTAAATAACGCGAAATAGTATAAATGCGTAAACAAATTTTTAAAAAATCACGCGTGGAGCACAGATTATGAAACCATTTCCAGCACATTAAGTATAGCCTCGATAGACATCACCTTTAAATAACGCGAAATAGTATAAATATGTAAACAAATTGAAAAAAAATCAAGATTGGAGCATAGATTGTTAAACAATTTCCAGCACATTGTGAATAGCCTCGATAGACATCGCCTTTAAATAACGCGAAATCTTATAAATTTGTAAATAAATTCAAAAAAATCACGTGTGGAGCACAGATTATGAAACAATTTCCAGCACATTGAGAATAACCTCGATAGACATCACCTTTAAATAACGCGAATCAGTATAAATATGTAAACAAATTGAAAAAAAAAATCAAGCTTGGAGCAGAGATTGTGAAACAATTTCCAGCACATTGAAAATAGTCTCAATAGACATCGCTTTTAAATAACGCGAAATAGTATAAATCCGTAAACAAATTTTAAAAAATCGCGCTTGGAGCACAGATTATAAAACAATTTCCAGCACAATGAGAGTAGTCTCGATAGACATCACCTTTAAAAATACGCGAAACAGTATAAATATGTAAACAAATTGAAAAAAAATATCAAGCTTGGAGCACAGATTGTGAAACAATTTCCAGCACATTGAAAATAGTCTCAATACACATCGCCTTTAAATAACGCGAAATCTTATAAATTTGTAAATAAATTTAAAAAAATCACGTGTGGAGCACAGATTATGAAACAATTTCCAGCACATTGAGAATAGCCTCGATAGACATCACCTTTAAATAACGCGAAATAGTATAAATCTGTAAACAAATTGAAAAAAAAATCACGCTTGGAGCATAGATTATGAAACAATTTCCAGAACATTGAGAATAGTCTCAATAGACATCGCCTGTAAATAACGCGAAATAGTATAAATCCGTAAACAAATTTAAAAATATCGCGCTTGGAGAACAGATTATAAAACAATTTCCAGCACATTGAGAATAGTCTCGATAGACATCACCTTTAAATAACATGAAATAGTATAAATCTGTAAACAAATTGAAAAAAAAATCACGCTTGGAGCATAGATTATGAAACAATTTCCAGAACATTGAGAATAGTCTCAATAGACATCGCCTGTAAATAACGCGAAATAGTATAAATCAGTAAACAAATTTAAAAAAATCACGCGTGGAGCACAGATTATGAAACAATTTACAGCACATTGAGAATAGCCTCGATAGACATCGCCTTTAAATAACGCGAAATCTTATAAATTTCTAAATAAACTCAAAAAAATCACGCGTGGAGCACAGATTATGAAATGATTTTCAGCACATTGAGAATAGCATCGATAGACATTGCCTTTAAATAACGCGAAATAGTATAAATCCGTAAATAAATGAAAAAAAATCAGGCGTGGAACACAGATTATGAAACAATTTCAAGCACATTGAGAATAGTCTCGATAGCCATCGCCTTTAAATAACTCGAAATAGTATAGATCCGTAAACAAAATCAAAAAATCCACGCGTGGAGCACAGATTATGAAACAATTTCCTGCACATTGAGAATAGCCTCGATAGACATCACCTTTAAATAACGCGAAACAGTATAAATATGTAAACAAATTGAAAAAAAAATCAAGCTTGGAGCATAGATTGTGAAACAATTTCCAGCACATTGAAAATAGTCCCAATAGACATCGCCTTTAAATAACGCGAAATAATATAAATCCGTAAACAAATTCAAAAAAATCACGCGTGGAGCACAGATTATGAAACAATTTCCAGCACATTGTGAATAGCCTCGATAGACATCGCCTTTAAATAACGCGAAATCTTATAAATTTGTAAATAAATTCAAAAAAATCACGTGTGGAGCGCAGATTATGAAACAATTTCCAGCACATTGAGAATAACCTCGATAGACATCACCTTTAAATAACGCGAATCAGTATAAATATATAAACAAATTGAAAAAAAAATCAAGCTTGGAGCATAGATTTTGAAGCAATTTCCAGCACATTGAAAATAGTCTCAATAGACATCGCTTTTAAATAACGCGAAATAATATAAATCCGTAAATAAATTTAAAAAAATCCCGCTTGGAGCACAGATTATAAAACAATTTCCAGCACATTGAGAATAGTCTCGATAGACATCACCTTTAAATAACGCGAAACAGTATAAATATGTAAACAAATTGAAAAAAAAAATCAAGCTTGGAGCATAGATTGTGAAACAATTTCCAGCACATTGAAAATAGTCTCAATAGGCATCGCCTTTAAATAACGCGAAATCTTATAAATTTGTAAATAAATTTAAAAAAATCACGTGTGGAGCACAGATTATGAAACAATTTCCAGCACATTGAGAATAGCCTCGATAGACATCGCCTTTGAATAACGCGAAATAGCATAAATTTGTATTAAATGCAAAAAAATCACGCGTGGAGCACAGATTATGAAACAAATTCCAGCACATTGAGAATAGCCTCGATAGACATCACCTTTAAATAACGCGAAATAGTATAAATATGTAAACAAATTGAAAAAAAAATCAAGATTGGAGCATAGATTGTGAAACAATTTCCAGCACATTGAAAATAGTCTCGATAGACATCGCCTTTAAATAACGCGGAATATTATAAATCCGAAAACAAATTAAAAAAAATCACGCGTGGAGCACAGATTATGAAACAATTTCCAGCACATTGAGAATAGCCTCGATAGACATCGCCTTTAAATAACGCGAAATAGTATATATCCGTAAACATATTGAAAAAAAAATCAGGCTTGGAGCACAGATTATGAAACAATTTCCAGCACATTGAGAATAACCTCGATAGACATCACCTTTAAACAACGCGAAATCTTATAAATTTGTAAATAAATTTAAAAAAATCACGCGTGGAGCACAGATTATGAAACAATTTCCAGCACATTGAGAATAGTGTCGATAGAAATCGCCTTTAAATACGCAAAATAGTATAAATCCGTAAACAAATTCGAAAAAATCACGGGTGGAGCACAGATTATGAAACAATTTCCAGCACATTAAGAATAGCCTCGATAGACATCACCTTTAAATAACGCGAAATAGTATAAATATGTAAACAAATTGAAAAATCAAGATTGGAGCATAGATTGTGAAACAATTTCCAGCACATTGAAAATAGTCTCGATAGACATCGCCTTTAAATAACGCGGAATATTATAAATCCGAAAACAAATTCAAAAAAATCACGCGTGGAGCACAGATTATGAAACAATTTCCAGCACATTGAGAATAGCCTCGATAGACATCGCCTTTAAATAACGCGAAATAGTATATATCCGTAAACAAATTGAAAAAAAAAATCAGGCTTGGAGCACAGATTATGGAACAATTTCCAGCACATTGAGAATAACCTCGATAGACATCACCTTTAAATAACACGAAATAGTATAAATCCGTAAACAAATTAAAAAAAATCGCGCTTGGAGCACAGATTATAAAACAATTTCCAGCACATTGAGAATAGTCACGATAGACATCACATTTAAATAACGCGAAACAGTATAAATATGTAAACAAATTGAAAAAAAAATCAAGCTTGTGGCATAGATTGTTAAACAATTTCCAGCACATTCAGAATAACCTCGATAGACATCACTTTTAAATAACGCGAAATAGTATAAAACCGTAAACAAATTTAAAAAAATCACGCGTGGAGCACAGATTATGAAACAATTTTCAGAACATTGAGAATAACCTCGATAGACATCACCTTTAAATAACGCGAAATAGTATAAATGCGTAAACAAATTTTTAAAAAATCACGCGTGGAGCACAGATTATGAAACAATTTCCAGCACATTAAGTATAGCCTCGATAGACATCACCTTTAAATAACGCGAAATAGTATAAATATGTAAACAAATTGAAAAAAAAATCAAGATTGGAGCATAGATTGTTAAACAATTTCCAGCACATTGTGATTAGCCTCGATAGACATCGCCTTTAAATAACGCGAAATCTTATAAATTTGTAAATAAATTCAAAAAAATCACGTGTGGAGCACAGATTATGAAACAATTTCCAGCACATTGAGAATAACCTCGATAGACATCACCTTTAAATAACGCGAATCAGTATAAATATGTAAACAAATTGAAAAAAAAATCAAGCTTGGAGCAGAGATTATGAAACAATTTCCAGCACATTGAGAATAGCCTTGATAGACATCGCCTTTAAATAACGCGAAATAGTATATATCCGTAAACAAATTGAAAAAAAAAATCAGGCTTGGAGCACAGATTATGAAACAATTTCCAGCACATTGAGAATAACCTCGATAGACATCACCTTTAAATAACGCGAAATAGTATAAATCCGTAAACAAATTTAAAAAAATCGCGCTTGGAGCACAGATTATAAAACATTTTCCAGAACATTGAGAATAACCTCGATAGACATCACCTTTAAATAACGCGAAATAGTATAAATGCGTAAACAAATTTTTAAAAAATCACGCGTGGAGCACAGATTATGAAACAATTTCCAGCACATTAAGTATAGCCTCGATAGACATCACCTTTAAATAACGCGAAATAGTATAAATATGTAAACAAATTGAAAAAAAAATCAAGATTGGAGCATAGATTGTTAAACAATTTCCAGCACATTGTGAATAGCCTCGATAGACATCGCCTTTAAATAACGCGAAATCTTATAAATTTGTAAATAAATTCAAAAAAATCACGTGTGGAGCACAGATTATGAAACAATTTCCAGCACATTGAGAATAACCTCGATAGACATCACCTTTAAATAACGCGAATCAGTATAAATATGTAAACAAATTGAAAAAAAAATCAAGCTTGGAGCAGAGATTGTGAAACAATTTCCAGCACATTGAAAATAGTCTCAATAGACATCGCTTTTAAATAACGCGAAATAGTATAAATCCGTAAACAAATTTTAAAAAATCGCGCTTGGAGCACAGATTATAAAACAATTTCCAGCACAATGAGAGTAGTCTCGATAGACATCACCTTTAAAAATACGCGAAACAGTATAAATATGTAAACAAATTGAAAAAAAATATCAAGCTTGGAGCACAGATTGTGAAACAATTTCCAGCACATTGAAAATAGTCTCAATACACATCGCCTTTAAATAACGCGAAATCTTATAAATTTGTAAATAAATTTAAAAAAATCACGTGTGGAGCACAGATTATGAAACAATTTCCAGCACATTGAGAATAGCCTCGATAGACATCACCTTTAAATAACGCGAAATAGTATAAATCTGTAAACAAATTGAAAAAAAAATCACGCTTGGAGCATAGATTATGAAACAATTTCCAGAACATTGAGAATAGTCTCAATAGACATCGCCTGTAAATAACGCGAAATAGTATAAATCCGTAAACAAATTTAAAAATATCGCGCTTGGAGAACAGATTATAAAACAATTTCCAGCACATTGAGAATAGTCTCGATAGACATCACCTTTAAATAACATGAAATAGTATAAATCTCTAAAAAAAATGAAAAAAAAAAATTACGATTTGAGCATAGATTATGAAACAATTTCCAGCACATTGAAAATAGTCTGGATAGATATCGCCTTTAAATAGCGCGAAATAGTATAAATCCGTAAACAAATTTTTAAAAAAATCACGCGTAGAGCACAGATTATGAAACAATTTCCAGCACATTGAGAATAACCTCGATAGACATCACCTTTAAATAACGCGAAATAGTATAAAACCGTAAACAAATTCAATAAAAATCACGCGTGGAGCACAGATTATGAAACAATTTCCAGCACATTGAGAATAGCCTCGATAGACATCACCTTTAAATAACGCGAAATAGTATAAATCTGTAAACAAATTGAAAAAAAAATCACGCTTGGAGCATAGATTATGAAACAATTTCCAGAACATTGAGAATAGTCTCAATAGACATCGCCTGTAAATAACGCGAAATAGTATAAATCCGTAAACAAATTTAAAAAAATCACGCGTGGAGCACAGATTATGAAACAATTTACAGCACATTGAGAATAGCCTCGATAGACATCGCCTTTAAATAACGCGAAATCTTATAAATTTGTAAATAAACTCAAAAAAATCACGCGTGGAGCACAGATTATGAAATGATTTTCAGCACATTGAGAATAGCCTCGATAGACATTGCCTTTAAATAACGCGAAATAGTATAAATCCGTAAATAAATGAAAAAAAATCAGGCGTGGAACACAGATTATGAAACAATTTCCAGCACATTGAGAATAGTCTCGATAGCCATCGCCTTTAAATAACGCGAATCAGTATAAATATATAAACAAATTGAAAAAAAAATCAAGCTTGGAGCATAGATTTTGAAGCAATTTCCAGCACATTGAAAATAGTCTCAATAGACATCGCTTTTAAATAACGCGAAATAATATAAATCCGTAAATAAATTTAAAAAAATCCCGCTTGGAGCACAGATTATAAAACAATTTCCAGCACATTGAGAATAGTCTCGATAGACATCACCTTTAAATAACGCGAAACAGTATAAATATGTAAACAAATTGAAAAAAAAAATCAAGCTTGGAGCATAGATTGTGAAACAATTTCCAGCACATTGAAAATAGTCTCAATAGGCATCGCCTTTAAATAACGCGAAATCTTATAAATTTGTAAATAAACTCAAAAAAATCACGCGTGGAGCACAGATTATGAAATGATTTTCAGCACATTGAGAATAGCCTCGATAGACATTGCCTTTAAATAACGCGAAATCTTATAAATTTGTAAATAAATTCAAAAAAATCACGTGTGGAGCGCAGATTATGAAACAATTTCCAGCACATTGAGAATAACCTCGATAGACATCACCTTTAAATAACGCGAATCAGTATAAATATATAAACAAATTGAAAAAAAAATCAAGCTTGGAGCATAGATTTTGAAGCAATTTCCAGCACATTGAAAATAGTCTCAATAGACATCGCTTTTAAATAACGCGAAATAATATAAATCCGTAAATAAATTTAAAAAAATCCCGCTTGGAGCACAGATTATAAAACAATTTCCAGCACATTGAGAATAGTCTCGATAGACATCACCTTTAAATAACGCGAAACAGTATAAATATGTAAACAAATTGAAAAAAAAAATCAAGCTTGGAGCATAGATTGTGAAACAATTTCCAGCACATTGAAAATAGTCTCAATAGGCATCGCCTTTAAATAACGCGAAATCTTATAAATTTGTAAATAAATTTAAAAAAATCACGTGTGGAGCACAGATTATGAAACAATTTCCAGCACATTGAGAATAGCCTCGATAGACATCGCCTTTGAATAACGCGAAATAGCATAAATTTGTATTAAATGCAAAAAAATCACGCGTGGAGCACAGATTATGAAACAAATTCCAGCACATTGAGAATAGCCTCGATAGACATCACCTTTAAATAACGCGAAATAGTATAAATATGTAAACAAATTGAAAAAAAAATCAAGATTGGAGCATAGATTGTGAAACAATTTCCAGCACATTGAAAATAGTCTCGATAGACATCGCCTTTAAATAACGCGGAATATTATAAATCCGAAAACAAATTAAAAAAAATCACGCGTGGAGCACAGATTATGAAACAATTTCCAGCACATTGAGAATAGCCTCGAAAGACATCGCCTTTAAATAACGCGAAATAGTATATATCCGTAAACATATTGAAAAAAAAATCAGGCTTGGAGCACAGATTATGAAACAATTTCCAGCACATTGAGAATAACCTCGATAGACATCACCTTTAAACAACGCGAAATCTTATAAATTTGTAAATAAATTTAAAAAAATCACGCGTGGAGCACAGATTATGAAACAATTTCCAGCACATTGAGAATAGTGTCGATAGAAATCGCCTTTAAATACGCAAAATAGTATAAATCCGTAAACAAATTCAAAAAAATCACGGGTGGAGCACAGATTATGAAACAATTTCCAGCACATTAAGAATAGCCTCGATAGACATCACCTTTAAATAACGCGAAATAGTATAAATATGTAAACAAATTGAAAAATCAAGATTGGAGCATAGATTGTGAAACAATTTCCAGCACATTGAAAATAGTCTCGATAGACATCGCCTTTAAATAACGCGGAATATTATAAATCCGAAAACAAATTCAAAAAAATCACGCGTGGAGCACAGATTATGAAACAATTTCCAGCACATTGAGAATAGCCTCGATAGACATCGCCTTTAAATAACGCGAAATAGTATATATCCGTAAACAAATTGAAAAAAAAAATCAGGCTTGGAGCACAGATTATGGAACAATTTCCAGCACATTGAGAATAACCTCGATAGACATCACCTTTAAATAACACGAAATAGTATAAATCCGTAAACAAATTAAAAAAAATCGCGCTTGGAGCACAGATTATAAAACAATTTCCAGCACATTGAGAATAGTCACGATAGACATCACATTTAAATAACGCGAAACAGTATAAATATGTAAACAAATTGAAAAAAAAATCAAGCTTGTGGCATAGATTGTTAAACAATTTCCAGCACATTCAGAATAACCTCGATAGACATCACTTTTAAATAACGCGAAATAGTATAAAACCGTAAACAAATTAAAAAAAATCACGCGTGGAGCACAGATTATGAAACAATTTTCAGAACATTGAGAATAACCTCGATAGACATCACCTTTAAATAACGCGAAATAGTATAAATGCGTAAACAAATTTTTAAAAAATCACGCGTGGAGCACAGATTATGAAACAATTTCCAGCACATTAAGTATAGCCTCGATAGACATCACCTTTAAATAACGCGAAATAGTATAAATATGTAAACAAATTGAAAAAAAAATCAAGATTGGAGCATAGATTGTTAAACAATTTCCAGCACATTGTGATTAGCCTCGATAGACATCGCCTTTAAATAACGCGAAATCTTATAAATTTGTAAATAAATTCAAAAAAATCACGTGTGGAGCACAGATTATGAAACAATTTCCAGCACATTGAGAATAACCTCGATAGACATCACCTTTAAATAACGCGAATCAGTATAAATATGTAAACAAATTGAAAAAAAAATCAAGCTTGGAGCAGAGATTATGAAACAATTTCCAGCACATTGAGAATAGCCTTGATAGACATCGCCTTTAAATAACGCGAAATAGTATATATCCGTAAACAAATTGAAAAAAAAAATCAGGCTTGGAGCACAGATTATGAAACAATTTCCAGCACATTGAGAATAACCTCGATAGACATCACCTTTAAATAACGCGAAATAGTATAAATCCGTAAACAAATTTAAAAAAATCGCGCTTGGAGCACAGATTATAAAACATTTTCCAGAACATTGAGAATAACCTCGATAGACATCACCTTTAAATAACGCGAAATAGTATAAATGCGTAAACAAATTTTTAAAAAATCACGCGTGGAGCACAGATTATGAAACAATTTCCAGCACATTAAGTATAGCCTCGATAGACATCACCTTTAAATAACGCGAAATAGTATAAATATGTAAACAAATTGAAAAAAAAATCAAGATTGGAGCATAGATTGTTAAACAATTTCCAGCACATTGTGAATAGCCTCGATAGACATCGCCTTTAAATAACGCGAAATCTTATAAATTTGTAAATAAATTCAAAAAAATCACGTGTGGAGCACAGATTATGAAACAATTTCCAGCACATTGAGAATAACCTCGATAGACATCACCTTTAAATAACGCGAATCAGTATAAATATGTAAACAAATTGAAAAAAAAATCAAGCTTGGAGCAGAGATTGTGAAACAATTTCCAGCACATTGAAAATAGTCTCAATAGACATCGCTTTTAAATAACGCGAAATAGTATAAATCCGTAAACAAATTTTAAAAAATCGCGCTTGGAGCACAGATTATAAAACAATTTCCAGCACAATGAGAGTAGTCTCGATAGACATCACCTTTAAAAATACGCGAAACAGTATAAATATGTAAACAAATTGAAAAAAAATATCAAGCTTGGAGCACAGATTGTGAAACAATTTCCAGCACATTGAAAATAGTCTCAATACACATCGCCTTTAAATAACGCGAAATCTTATAAATTTGTAAATAAATTTAAAAAAATCACGTGTGGAGCACAGATTATGAAACAATTTCCAGCACATTGAGAATAGCCTCGATAGACATCACCTTTAAATAACGCGAAATAGTATAAATCTGTAAACAAATTGAAAAAAAAATCACGCTTGGAGCATAGATTATGAAACAATTTCCAGAACATTGAGAATAGTCTCAATAGACATCGCCTGTAAATAACGCGAAATAGTATAAATCCGTAAACAAATTTAAAAATATCGCGCTTGGAGAACAGATTATAAAACAATTTCCAGCACATTGAGAATAGTCTCGATAGACATCACCTTTAAATAACATGAAATAGTATAAATCTCTAAAAAAAATGAAAAAAAAAAATTACGATTTGAGCATAGATTATGAAACAATTTCCAGCACATTGAAAATAGTCTGGATAGATATCGCCTTTAAATAGCGCGAAATAGTATAAATCCGTAAACAAATTTTTAAAAAAATCACGCGTAGAGCACAGATTATGAAACAATTTCCAGCACATTGAGAATAACCTCGATAGACATCACGTTTAAATAACGCGAAATAGTATAAAACCGTAAACAAATTCAATAAAAATCACGCGTGGAGCACAGATTATGAAACAATTTCCAGCACATTGAGAATAGCCTCGATAGACATCACCTTTAAATAACGCGAAATAGTATAAATCTGTAAACAAATTGAAAAAAAAATCACGCTTGGAGCATAGATTATGAAACAATTTCCAGAACATTGAGAATAGTCTCAATAGACATCGCCTGTAAATAACGCGAAATAGTATAAATCCGTAAACAAATTTAAAAAAATCACGCGTGGAGCACAGATTATGAAACAATTTACAGCACATTGAGAATAGCCTCGATAGACATCGCCTTTAAATAACGCGAAATCTTATAAATTTGTAAATAAACTCAAAAAAATCACGCGTGGAGCACAGATTATGAAATGATTTTCAGCACATTGAGAATAGCCTCGATAGACATTGCCTTTAAATAACGCGAAATAGTATAAATCCGTAAATAAATGAAAAAAAATCAGGCGTGGAACACAGATTATGAAACAATTTCCAGCACATTGAGAATAGTCTCGCTAGCCATCGCCTTTAAATAACTCGAAATAGTATAGATCCGTAAACAAAATCAAAAAATCCACGCGTGGAGCACAGATTATGAAACAATTTCCTGCACATTGAGAATAGCCTCGATAGACGCTTTAAAGACCCTTTAAATAACGCGAAACAGTATAAATATGTAAACAAATTGAAAAAAAATCAAGCTTGGAGCATAGATTGTGAAACAATTTCCAGCACATTGAAAATAGTCCCAATAGACATCGCCTTTAAATAACGCGAAATAATATAAATCCGTAAACAAATTCAAAAAAATCACGCGTGGAGCACAGATTATGAAAGAATTTCCAGCACATTGTGAATAGCCTCGATAGACATCGCCTTTAAATAACGCGAAATCTTATAAATTTGTAAATAAATTCAAAAAAATCACGTGTGGAGCACAGATTATGAAACAATTTCCAGTACATTGAGAATAACCTCGATAGACATCACTTTTAAATAACGCGAATCAGTATAAATATGTAAACAAATTGAAAAAAAAATCAAGCTTGGAGCATAGATTGTGAAGCAATTTCCAGCACATTGAAAATAGTCTCAATAGACATCGCTTTTAAGTAACGCGAAATAATATAAATCCGTAAACAAATTTTAAAAAATCCCGCTTGGAGCACAGATTATAAAACAATTTCCAGCACATTGAGAATAGTCTCGATAGACATCAACTTTAAATAACGCGAAACAGTATAAATATGTAAACAAATTGAAAAAAAAAATCAAGCTTGGAGCATAGATTGTGAAACAATTTCCAGCACATTGAAAATAGTCTCAATAGGCATCGCCTTTAAATAACGCGAAATCTCATAAATTTGTAAATAAATTCAAAAAAATAACGCGTGGAGCACAGTTTATGAAACAAATTCCAGCACATTGAGAATAGCCTCGATAGACTTCTCCTTCAAATAACGCGAAATAGCATAAACCTGTAAACAAATTGAAAAAAATCACGCTTGGAGCATAGATTGTGAAACAATTTCCAGCACATTGAAAATAGTCTCGATAGACATCGCCTTTAAATAACGAGAAATAGTATAGATCCGTAAACAAAATCAAAAAATCCACGCGTGGAGCATAGATTGTGAAACAATTTCCAGCACATTGAGAATAACCTCGATAGACATCACCTTTAAATAACGCGAAATAGTATAAATCCGTAAACAAATTTTAAAAAATCGCGCTTGGAGCACAGATTATAAAACATTTTCCAGAACATTGAGAATAACCTCGATAGACATCACCTTTAAATAACGCGAAATAGTATAAATGCGTAAACAAATTTTTAAAAAATCACGCGTGGAGCACAGATTATGAAACAATTTCCAGCACATTAAGTATAGCCTCGATAGACATCACCTTTAAATAACGCGAAATAGTATAAATATGTAAACAAATTGAAAAAAAAATCAAGATTGGAGCATAGATTGTTAAACAATTTCCAGCACATTGTGAATAGCCTCGATAGACATCGCCTTTAAATAACGCGAAATCTTATAAATTTGTAAATAAATTCAAAAAAATCACGTGTGGAGCACAGATTATGAAACAATTTCCAGCACATTGAGAATAACCTCGATAGACATCACCTTTAAATAACGCGAATCAGTATAAATATGTAAACAAATTGAAAAAAAAATCAAGCTTGGAGCAGAGATTGTGAAACAATTTCCAGCACATTGAAAATAGTCTCAATAGACATCGCTTTTAAATAACGCGAAATAGTATAAATCCGTAAACAAATTTTAAAAAATCGCGCTTGGAGCACAGATTATAAAACAATTTCCAGCACAATGAGAGTAGTCTCGATAGACATCACCTTTAAAAATACGCGAAACAGTATAAATATGTAAACAAATTGAAAAAAAATATCAAGCTTGGAGCACAGATTGTGAAACAATTTCCAGCACATTGAAAATAGTCTCAATACACATCGCCTTTAAATAACGCGAAATCTTATAAATTTGTAAATAAATTTAAAAAAATCACGTGTGGAGCACAGATTATGAAACAATTTCCAGCACATTGAGAATAGCCTCGATAGACATCACCTTTAAATAACGCGAAATAGTATAAATCTGTAAACAAATTGAAAAAAAAATCACGCTTGGAGCATAGATTATGAAACAATTTCCAGAACATTGAGAATAGTCTCAATAGACATCGCCTGTAAATAACGCGAAATAGTATAAATCCGTAAACAAATTTAAAAATATCGCGCTTGGAGAACAGATTATAAAACAATTTCCAGCACATTGAGAATAGTCTCGATAGACATCACCTTTAAATAACATGAAATAGTATAAATCTCTAAAAAAAATGAAAAAAAAAAATTACGATTTGAGCATAGATTATGAAACAATTTCCAGCACATTGAAAATAGTCTGGATAGATATCGCCTTTAAATAGCGCGAAATAGTATAAATCCGTAAACAAATTTTTAAAAAAATCACGCGTAGAGCACAGATTATGAAACAATTTCCAGCACATTGAGAATAACCTCGATAGACATCACCTTTAAATAACGCGAAATAGTATAAAACCGTAAACAAATTCAATAAAAATCACGCGTGGAGCACAGATTATGAAACAATTTCCAGCACATTGAGAATAGCCTCGATAGACATCACCTTTAAATAACGCGAAATAGTATAAATCTGTAAACAAATTGAAAAAAAAATCACGCTTGGAGCATAGATTATGAAACAATTTCCAGAACATTGAGAATAGTCTCAATAGACATCGCCTGTAAATAACGCGAAATAGTATAAATTCGTAAACAAATTTAAAAAAATCACGCGTGGAGCACAGATTATGAAACAATTTACAGCACATTGAGAATAGCCTCGATAGACATCGCCTTTAAATAACGCGAAATCTTATAAATTTGTAAATAAACTCAAAAAAATCACGCGTGGAGCACAGATTATGAAATGATTTTCAGCACATTGAGAATAGCCTCGATAGACATTGCCTTTAAATAACGCGAAATAGTATAAATCCGTAAATAAATGAAAAAAAATCAGGCGTGGAACACAGATTATGAAACAATTTCCAGCACATTGAGAATAGTCTCGATAGCCATCGCCTTTAAATAACTCGAAATAGTATAGATCCGTAAACAAAATCAAAAAATCCACGCGTGGAGCACAGATTATGAAACAATTTCCTGCACATTGAGAATAGCCTCGATAGACATCACCTTTAAATAACGCGAAACAGTATAAATATGTAAACAAATTGAAAAAAAAATCAAGCTTGGAGCATAGATTGTGAAACAATTTCCAGCACATTGAAAATAGTCCCAATAGACATCGCCTTTAAATAACGCGAAATAATATAAATCCGTAAACAAATTCAAAAAAATCACGCGTGGAGCACAGATTATGAAAGAATTTCCAGCACATTGTGAATAGCCTCGATAGACATCGCCTTTAAATAACGCGAAATCTTATAAATTTGTAAATAAATTCAAAAAAATCACGTGTGGAGCACAGATTATGAAACAATTTCCAGCACATTGAGAATAACCTCGATAGACATCACTTTTAAATACCGCGAATCAGTATAAATATGTAAACAAATTGAAAAAAAAATCAAGCTTGGAGCATAGATTGTGAAGCAATTTCCAGCACATTGAAAATAGTCTCAATAGACATCGCTTTTAAGTAACGCGAAATAATATAAATCCGTAAACAAATTTTAAAAAATCCCGCTTGGAGCACAGATTATAAAACAATTTCCAGCACATTGAGAATAGTCTCGATAGACATCAACTTTAAATAACGCGAAACAGTATAAATATGTAAACAAATTGAAAAAAAAAATCAAGCTTGGAGCATAGATTGTGAAACAATTTCCAGCACATTGAAAATAGTCTCAATAGGCATCGCCTTTAAATAACGCGAAATCTCATAAATTTGTAAATAAATTCAAAAAAATAACGCGTGGAGCACAGTTTATGAAACAAATTCCAGCACATTGAGAATAGCCTCGATAGACTTCTCCTTCAAATAACGCGAAATAGCATAAACCTGTAAACAAATTGAAAAAAATCACGCTTGGAGCATAGATTGTGAAACAATTTCCAGCACATTGAAAATAGTCTCGATAGACATCGCCTTTAAATAACGAGAAATAGTATAGATCCGTAAACAAAATCAAAAAATCCACGCGTGGAGCATAGATTGTGAAACAATTTCCAGCACATTGAAAATAGTCTCGATAGACATCGCCTTTAAATAACGAGAAATAGTATAAATCTGTAAACAAAATTGAAAAAAAAATCACGCTTGGAGCATAGATTGTGAAACAATTTCCAGCATATTGAAAATAGTCTCGATAGACATCGCCTTTAAATAACGAGAAATAGTATAAATCTGTAAACAAAATTGAAAAAAAAATCACGCTTGGAGCATAGATTGTGAAACAATTTCCAGCATATTGAAAATAGTCTCGAGAGACATCGCATTTAAATAACGCAAAATAGTATAAATGCGTAAACAAATTTAAAAAAAATCACGCGTGGAGCACAGATTATGAAACAATTTCCAGCACACTGAGAATAACCTCGATAGACATAACCTTTAAATAACGCGAAATAGTATAAATGCGTAAACAAATTTTAAAAAAATCACGCGTGGAGCACAGATTATGAAACAATTTCCAGCACATTAAGAATAGCCTCGATAGACATCACCTTTAAATAACGCGAAATAGTATAAATATGTAAACAAATTGAAAAAAAAATCAAGATTGGAGCATAGATTGTGAAACAATTTCCAGCACATTGAAAATAGTCTCGATAGACATCGCCTTTAAATAACGCGGAATATTATAAATCCGAAAACAAATTCAAAAAAATCACGCGTGGAGCACAGATTATGAAACAATTTCCAGCACATTGAGAATAGCCTCGATAGACATCGCCTTTAAATAACGCGAAATAGTATATATCCGTAAACATATTGAAAAAAAAATCAGGCTTGGAGCACAGATTATGAAACAATTTCCAGCACATTGAGAATAACCTCGATAGACATCACCTTTAAATAACGCGAAATCTTATAAATTTGTAAATAAATTTAAAAAAATCACGCGTGGAGCACAGATTATGAAACAATTTCCAGCACATTGAGAATAGTGTCGATAGAAATCGCCTTTAAATACGCAAAATAGTATAAATCCGTAAACAAATTCAAAAAAATCACGGGTGGAGCACAGATTATGAAACAATTTCCAGCACATTAAGAATAGCCTCGATAGACATCACCTTTAAATAACGCGAAATAGTATAAATATGTAAACAAATTGAAAAAAAATCAAGATTGGAGCATAGATTGTGAAACAATTTCCAGCACATTGAAAATAGTCTCGATAGACATCACCTTTAAATAACGCGGAATATTATAAATCCGAAAACAAATTCAAAAAAATCACGCGTGGAGCACAGATTATGAAACAATTTCCAGCACATTGAGAATAGCCTCGATAGACATCGCCTTTAAATAACGCGAAATAGTATATATCCGTAAACAAATTGAAAAAAAAATCAGGCTTGGAGCACAGATTATGGAATAATTTCCAGCACATTGAGAATAACCTCGATAGACATCACCTTTAAATAACGCGAAATAGTATAAATCCGTAAACAAATTTAAAAAAATCGCGCTTGGAGTACAGATTATAAAACAATTTCCAGCACATTGAGAATAGTCACGATAGACATCACATTTAAATAACGCGAAATAGTATAAAACCGTAAACAAATTCAAAACAATCACGCGTGCGGCACAGATTATGAAACAATTTCCAGAACATTGAGAATAACCTCGATAGACATCACCTTTAAATTACGCGAAATAGTATAAATGCGTAAACAAATTTTTAAAAAATCACGCGTGGAGCACAGATTATGAAACAATTTCCAGCACATTAAGTATAGCCTCGATAGACATCACCTTTAAATAACGCGAAATAGTATAAATATGTAAACAAATTGAAAAAAAAATCAAGATTGGAGCATAGATTGTTAAACAATTTCCAGCACATTGAAAATAGTCTCGATAGACATCGCCTTTAAATAACGCGGAATATTATAAATCCGAAAACAAATTCAAAAAAATCACGCGTGGAGCACAGATTATGAAACAATTTCCAGCACATTGAGAATAACCTCGATAGACATCACCTTTAAATAACGCGAAATCTTATAAATTTGTAAATAAATTTAAAAAAATCACGCGTGGAGCACAGATTATGAAACAATTTCCAGCACATTGAGAATAACCTCGATAGACATCACCTTTAAATAACGCGAAATCTTATAAATTTGTAAATAAATTTAAAAAAATCACGCGTGGAGCACAGATTATGAAACAATTTCCAGCACATTAAGTATAGCCTCGATAGACATCACCTTTAAATAACGCGAAATAGTATAAATATGTAAACAAATTGAAAAAAAAATCAAGATTGGAGCATAGATTGTGAAACAATTTCCAGCACATTGAAAATAGTCTCGATAGACATCGCCTTTAAATAACGCGGAATATTATAAATCCGAAAACAAATTCAAAAAAATCACGCGTGGAGCACAGATTATGAAACAATTTCCAGCACATTGAGAATAGCCTCGATAGACATCGCCTTTAAATAACGCGAAATAGTATATATCCGTAAACATATTGAAAAAAAAATCAGGCTTGGAGCACAGATTATGAAACAATTTCCAGCACATTGAGAATAACCTCGATAGACATCACCTTTAAATAACGCGAAATCTTATAAATTTGTAAATAAATTTAAAAAAATCACGCGTGGAGCACAGATTATGAAACAATTTCCAGCACATTGAGAATAGTGTCGATAGAAATCGCCTTTAAATACGCAAAATAGTATAAATCCGTAAACAAATTCAAAAAAATCACGGGTGGAGCACAGATTATGAAACAATTTCCAGCACATTAAGAATAGCCTCGATAGACATCACCTTTAAATAACGCGAAATAGTATAAATATGTAAACAAATTGAAAAAAAATCAAGATTGGAGCATAGATTGTGAAACAATTTCCAGCACATTGAAAATAGTCTCGATAGACATCACCTTTAAATAACGCGGAATATTATAAATCCGAAAACAAATTCAAAAAATCACGCGTGGAGCACAGATTATGAAACAATTTCCAGCACATTGAGAATAGCCTCGATAGACATCGCCTTTAAATAACGCGAAATAGTATATATCCGTAAACAAATTGAAAAAAAAATCAGGCTTGGAGCACAGATTATGGAATAATTTCCAGCACATTGAGAATAACCTCGATAGACATCACCTTTAAATAACGCGAAATAGTATAAATCACTAAACAAATTTAAAAAAATCGCGCTTGGAGCACAGATTATAAAACAATTTCCAGCACATTGAGAATAGTCACGATAGACATCACATTTAAATAACGCGAAATAGTATAAATGCGTAAACAAATTTTTAAAAAATCACGCGTGGAGCACAGATTATGAAACAATTTCCAGCACATTAAGTATAGCCTCGATAGACATCACCTTTAAATAACGCGAAATAGTATAAATATGTAAACAAATTGAAAAAAAAATCAAGATTGGAGCATAGATTGTTAAACAATTTCCAGCACATTGAAAATAGTCTCGATAGACATCGCCTTTAAATAACGCGGAATATTATAAATCCGAAAACAAATTCAAAAAAATCACGCGTGGAGCACAGATTATGAAACAATTTCCAGCACATTGAGAATAACCTCGATAGACATCACCTTTAAATAACGCGAAATCTTATAAATTTGTAAATAAATTTAAAAAAATCACGCGTGGAGCACAGATTATGAAACAATTTCCAGCACATTGAGAATAGTGTCGATAGAAATCGCCTTTAAGTACGCAAAATAGTATAAATCCGTAAACAAATTCAAAAAAATCACGGGTGGAGCACAGATTATGAAACAATTTCCAGCACATTAAGAATAGCCTCGATAGACATCACCTTTAAATAACGCGAAATAGTATAAATATGTAAACAAATTGAAAAAAAATCAAGATTGGAGCATAGATTGTGAAACAATTTCCAGCACATTGAAAATAGTCTCGATAGACATCGCCTTTAAATAACGCGGAATATTATAAATCCGAAAACAAATTCAAAAAAATCACGCGTGGAGCACAGATTATGAAAGAATTTCCAGCACATTGTGAATAGCCTCGATAGACATCGCCTTTAAATAACGCGAAATCTTATAAATTTGTAAATAAATTCAAAAAAATCACGTGTGGAGCACAGATTATGAAACAATTTCCAGCACATTGAGAATAACCTCGATAGACATCACTTTTAAATAACGCGAATCAGTATAAATATGTAAACAAATTGAAAAAAAAATCAAGCTTGGAGCATAGATTGTGAAGCAATTTCCAGCACATTGAAAATAGTCTCAATAGACATCGCTTTTAAGTAACGCGAAATAATATAAATCCGTAAACAAATTTTAAAAAATCCCGCTTGGAGCACAGATTATAAAACAATTTCCAGCACATTGAGAATAGTCTCGATAGACATCAACTTTAAATAACGCGAAACAGTATAAATATGTAAACAAATTGAAAAAAAAAATCAAGCTTGGAGCATAGATTGTGAAACAATTTCCAGCACATTGAAAATAGTCTCAATAGGCATCGCCTTTAAATAACGCGAAATCTCATAAATTTGTAAATAAATTCAAAAAAATAACGCGTGGAGCACAGTTTATGAAACAAATTCCAGCACATTGAGAATAGCCTCGATAGACTTCTCCTTCAAATAACGCGAAATAGCATAAACCTGTAAACAAATTGAAAAAAATCACGCTTGGAGCATAGATTGTGAAACAATTTCCAGCACATTGAAAATAGTCTCGATAGACATCGCCTTTAAATAACGAGAAATAGTATAGATCCGTAAACAAAATCAAAAAATCCACGCGTGGAGCATAGATTGTGAAACAATTTCCAGCACATTGAAAATAGTCTCGATAGACATCGCCTTTAAATAACGAGAAATAGTATAAATCTGTAAACAAAATTGAAAAAAAAATCACGCTTGGAGCATAGATTGTGAAACAATTTCCAGCATATTGAAAATAGTCTCGATAGACATCGCCTTTAAATAACGAGAAATAGTATAAATCTGTAAACAAAATTGAAAAAAAAATCACGCTTGGAGCATAGATTGTGAAACAATTTCCAGCATATTGAAAATAGTCTCGAGAGACATCGCATTTAAATAACGCAAAATAGTATAAATGCGTAAACAAATTTAAAAAAAATCACGCGTGGAGCACAGATTATGAAACAATTTCCAGCACACTGAGAATAACCTCGATAGACATAACCTTTAAATAACGCGAAATAGTATAAATGCGTAAACAAATTTTAAAAAAATCACGCGTGGAGCACAGATTATGAAACAATTTCCAGCACATTAAGAATAGCCTCGATAGACATCACCTTTAAATAACGCGAAATAGTATAAATATGTAAACAAATTGAAAAAAAAATCAAGATTGGAGCATAGATTGTGAAACAATTTCCAGCACATTGAAAATAGTCTCGATAGACATCGCCTTTAAATAACGCGGAATATTATAAATCCGAAAACAAATTCAAAAAAATCACGCGTGGAGCACAGATTATGAAACAATTTCCAGCACATTGAGAATAGCCTCGATAGACATCGCCTTTAAATAACGCGAAATAGTATATATCCGTAAACATATTGAAAAAAAAATCAGGCTTGGAGCACAGATTATGAAACAATTTCCAGCACATTGAGAATAACCTCGATAGACATCACCTTTAAATAACGCGAAATCTTATAAATTTGTAAATAAATTTAAAAAAATCACGCGTGGAGCACAGATTATGAAACAATTTCCAGCACATTGAGAATAGTGTCGATAGAAATCGCCTTTAAATACGCAAAATAGTATAAATCCGTAAACAAATTCAAAAAAATCACGGGTGGAGCACAGATTATGAAACAATTTCCAGCACATTAAGAATAGCCTCGATAGACATCACCTTTAAATAACGCGAAATAGTATAAATATGTAAACAAATTGAAAAAAAATCAAGATTGGAGCATAGATTGTGAAACAATTTCCAGCACATTGAAAATAGTCTCGATAGACATCACCTTTAAATAACGCGGAATATTATAAATCCGAAAACAAATTCAAAAAAATCACGCGTGGAGCACAGATTATGAAACAATTTCCAGCACATTGAGAATAGCCTCGATAGACATCGCCTTTAAATAACGCGAAATAGTATATATCCGTAAACAAATTGAAAAAAAAAATCAGGCTTGGAGCACAGATTATGGAATAATTTCCAGCACATTGAGAATAACCTCGATAGACATCACCTTTAAATAACGCGAAATAGTATAAATCCGTAAACAAATTTAAAAAAATCGCGCTTGGAGCACAGATTATAAAACAATTTCCAGCACATTGAGAATAGTCACGATAGACATCACATTTAAATAACGCGAAATAGTATAAAACCGTAAACAAATTCAAAACAATCACGCGTGCGGCACAGATTATGAAACAATTTCCAGAACATTGAGAATAACCTCGATAGACATCACCTTTAAATTACGCGAAATAGTATAAATGCGTAAACAAATTTTTAAAAAATCACGCGTGGAGCACAGATTATGAAACAATTTCCAGCACATTAAGTATAGCCTCGATAGACATCACCTTTAAATAACGCGAAATAGTATAAATATGTAAACAAATTGAAAAAAAAATCAAGATTGGAGCATAGAATGTTAAACAATTTCCAGCACATTGAAAATAGTCTCGATAGACATCGCCTTTAAATAACGCGGAATATTATAAATCCGAAAACAAATTCAAAAAAATCACGCGTGGAGCACAGATTATGAAACAATTTCCAGCACATTGAGAATAGCCTCGATAGACATCGCCTTTAAATAACGCGAAATAGTATATATCCGTAAACATATTGAAAAAAAAATCAGGCTTGGAGCACAGATTATGAAACAATTTCCAGCACATTGAGAATAACCTCGATAGACATCACCTTTAAATAACGCGAAATCTTATAAATTTGTAAATAAATTTAAAAAAATCACGCGTGGAGCACAGATTATGAAACAATTTCCAGCACATTGAGAATAGTGTCGATAGAAATCGCCTTTAAGTACGCAAAATAGTATAAATCCGTAAACAAATTCAAAAAAATCACGGGTGGAGCACAGATTATGAAACAATTTCCAGCACATTAAGAATAGCCTCGATAGACATCACCTTTAAATAACGCGAAATAGTATAAATATGTAAACAAATTGAAAAAAAAATCAAGATTGGAGCATAGATTGTGAAACAATTTCCAGCACATTGAAAATAGTCTCGATAGACATCGCCTTTAAATAACGCGGAATATTATAAATCCGAAAACAAATTAAAAAAAATCACGCGTGGAGCACAGATTATGAAACAATTTCCAGCACATTGAGAATAGCCTCGATAGACATCGCCTTTAAATAACGCGAAATAGTATATATCCGTAAACAAATTGAAAAAAAAAATCAGGCTTGGAGCACAGATTATGGAACAATTTCCAGCACATTGAGAATAACCTCGATAGACATCACCTTTAAATAACGCGAAATAGTATAAATCCGTAAACAAATTTAAAAAAATCGCGCTTGGAGCACAGATTATAAAACAGTTTCCAGCACATTGAGAATAGTCACGATAGACATCACATTTAAATAACGCGAAACAGTATAAATATGTAAACAAATTGAAAAAAAAATCAAGCTTGGGGCATAGATTGTTAAACAATTTCCAGCACATTGAGGATAACCTCGATAGACATCACCTTTAAATAACGCGAAATAGTATAAAACCGTAAACAAATTCAAAAAAATCACGCGTGGAGCACAGATTATGAAACAATTTCCAGAACATTGAGAATAACCTCGATAGACATCACCTTTAAATAACGCGAAATAGTATAAATGCGTAAACAAATTTTTAAAAAATCACGCGTGGAGCACAGATTATGAAACAATTTCCAGCACATTAAGTATAGCCTCGATAGACATCACCTTTAAATAACGCGAAATAGTATAAATATGTAAACAAATTGAAAAAAAAATCAAGATTGGAGCGTAGATTGTTAAACAATTTCCAGCACATTGTGAATAGCCTCGATAGACATCGCCTTTAAATAACGCGAAATCTTATAAATTTGTAAATAAATTCAAAAAAATCACGTGTGGAGCACAGATTATGAAACAATTTCCAGCACATTGAGAATAACCTCGATAGACATCACCTTTAAATAACGCGAATCAGTATAAATATGTAAACAAATTGAAAAAAAAAATCATGCTTGGAGCAGAGATTATGAAACAATTTCCAGCACATTGAGAATAGCCTCGATAGACATCGCATTTAAATAACGCGAAATAGTATATATCCGTAAACAAATTGAAAAAAAAAATCAGGCTTGGAGCACAGATTATGAAACAATTTCCAGCACATTGAGAATAACCTCGATAGACATCACCTTTAAATAACGCGAAATAGTATAAATCCGTAAACAAATTTAAAAAAATCGCGGTTGGAGCACAGATTATAAAACAATTTCCAGCACATTGAGAATAGTCACGATAGACATCACATTTAAATAACGCGAAACAGTATAAATATGTAAACAAATTGAAAAAAAAATCAAGCTTGGGGCATAGATTGTTAAACAATTTCCAGCACATTGAGAATAACCTCGATAGACATCACCTTTAAATAACGCGAAATAGTATAAAACCGTAAACAAATTCAAAAAAATCACGCGTGGAGCACAGATTATGAAACAATTTCCAGAACATTGAGAATAACCTCGATAGACATCACCTTTAAATAACGCGAAATAGTATAAATGCGTAAACAAATTTTTAAAAAATCACGCGTGGAGCACAGATTATGAAACAATTTCCAGCACATTAAGTATAGCCTCGATAGACATCACCTTTAAATAACGCGAAATAGTATAAATATGTAAACAAATTGAAAAAAAAATCAAGATTGGAGCATAGATTGTTAAACAATTTCCAGCACATTGTGAATAGCCTCGATAGACATCGCCTTTAAATAACGCGAAATCTTATAAATTTGTAAATAAATTCAAAAAAATCACGTGTGGAGCACAGATTATGAAACAATTTCCAGCACATTGAGAATAACCTCGATAGACATCACCTTTAAATAACGCGAATCAGTATAAATATGTAAACAAATTGAAAAAAAAAATCAAGCTTGGAGCAGAGATTGTGAAACAATTTCCAGCACATTGAAAATAGTCTCAATAGACATCGCTTTTAAATATCGCGAAATAGTATAAATCCGTAAACAAATTTTAAAAAATCGCGCTTGGAGCACAGATTATAAAACAATTTCCAGCACAATGAGAGTAGTCTCGATAGACATCACCTTTAAAAATACGCGAAACAGTATAAATATGTAAACAAATTGAAAAAAAAATATCAAGCTTGGAGCACAGATTGTGAAAAAATTTCCAGCACATTGAAAATAGTCTCAATACACATCGCCTTTAAATAACGCGAAATCTTATAAATTTGTAAATAAATTTAAAAAAATCACGTGTGGAGCACAGATTATGAAACAATTTCCAGCACATTGAGAATAGCCTCGATAGACATCACCTTTAAATAACGCGAAATAGTATAAATCTGTAAACAAATTGAAAAAAAAAATCACGCTTGGAGCATAGATTATGAAACAATTTCCAGAACATTGAGAATAGTCTCAATAGACATCGCCTGTAAATAACGCGAAATAGTATAAATCCGTAAACAAATTTAAAAATATCGCGCTTGGAGAACAGATTATAAAACAATTTCCAGCACATTGAGAATAGTCTCGATAGACATCACCTTTAAATAACATGAAATAGTATAAATCTCTAAAAAAAAAGAAAAAAAAATTACGATTTGAGCATAGATTATGAAACAATTTCCAGCACATTGAAAATAGTCTGGATAGATATCGCCTTTAAATAGCGCGAAATAGTATAAATCCGTAAACAAATTTTTAAAAAAATCATGCGTAGAGCACAGATTATGAAACAATTTCCAGCACATTGAGAATAACCTCGATAGACATCACCTTTAAATAACGCGAAATATTATAAAACCGTAAACAAATTCAATAAAAATCACGCGTGGAGCACAGATTATGAAACAATTTCCAGCACATTGAGAATAGCCTCGATAGACATGGCCTGTAAATAACGCGAAATAGTATAAATCCGTAAACAAATTTAAAAAAATCACGCGTGGAGCACAGATTATGAAACAATTTACAGCACATTGAGAATAGCCTCGATAGACATCGCCTTTAAATAACGCGAAATCTTATAAATTTGTAAATAAACTCAAAAAAATCACGCGTGGAGCACAGATTATGAAATGATTTTCAGCACATTGAGAATAGCCTCGATAGACATTGCATTTAAATAACGCGAAATAGTATAAATCCGTAAATAAATGAAAAAAAATCAGGCGTGGAACACAGATTATGAAACAATTTCCAGCACATTGAGAATAGTCTCGATAGCCATCGCCTTTAAATAACTCGAAATAGTATAGATCCGTAAACAAAATCAAAAAATCCACGCGTGGAGCACAGATTATGAAACAATTTCCTGCACATTGAGAATAGCCTCGATAGACATCACCTTTAAATAACGCGAAACAGTATAAATATGTAAACAAATTGAAAAAAAAAATTAAGCTTGGAGCATAGATTGTGAAAAAATTTCCAGCACATTGAAAATAGTCTCGATAGATATCGCCTTTAAATAGCGCGAAATAGTATAAATCCGTTAACAAATTTTTAAAAAAATCACGCGTAGAGCACAGATTATGAAACAATTTCCAGCACATTGAGAATAACCTCGATAGACATCACCTTTAAGTAACGCGAAATCTTATAAATTTGTAAATAAATTAAAAAAAATCACGTGCGGAGCACAGATTATGAAACAATTTCCAGCACATTGAGAATAACCTCGATAGACATCATCTTTAAATAACGCGAATCAGTATAAATATGTAAACAAATTGAAAAAAAAATCAAGCTTGGAGCATAGATTGTGAAACAATTTCCAGCACATTGAAAATAGTCTCAATAGACATCGCTTTTAAATAACGCGAAATATTATAAATCCGTAAACAAATTTTAAAAAATCGCGCTTGGAGCACAGATTATAAAACAATTTCCAGCACATTGAGAGTAGTCTCGATAGACATCACCTTTAAAAATACGCGAAACAGTATAAATATGTAACCAAATTGAAAAAAAATATCAAGCTTGGAGCACAGATATTGAAACAATTTCCAGCACATTGAAAATAGTCTCAATACACATCGCCTTTAAATAACGCGAAATCTTATAAATTTGTAAATAAATTTAAAAAAATCACGTGTGGAGCACAGATTATGAAACAATTTCCAGCACATTGAGAATGGCCTCGATAGACATCACATTTAAATAACGCGAAATAGTATAAATCTGTAAACAAATTGAAAAAAAAATCACGCTTGGAGCATAGATTATGAAACAATTTCCAGAACATTGAGAATAGTCTCAATAGACATCGTCTGTAAATAACGCGACATAGTATAAATCCGTAAACAAATTTAAAAATATCGCGCTTGGAGAACAGATTATAAAACAATTTCCAGCACATTGAGAATAGTCTCGATAGACATCACCTTTAAATAACATGAAATAGTATAAATCTCTAAAAAAAATGAAAAAAAATTTACGATTTGAGCATAGATTCTGAAACAATTTCCAGCACATTGAAAATAGTCTCGATACATATCGCCTTTAAATAGCGCGAAATAGTATAAATCCGTAAACAAATTTTTAAAAAAATCACGCGTAGAGCACAGATTATGAAACAATTTCCAGCACATTGAGAATAACCTCGATAGACATCACCTTTAAATAACGCGAAATAGTATAAAACCGTAAACAAATTCAATAAAAATCACGCGTGGAGCACAGATTATGAAACAATTTCCAGCACATTGAGAATAGCCTCGATAGACATCACCTTTAAATAACGCGAAACAGTATAAATCTGTAAACAAATTGAAAAAAAAATCAGGCTTGGAGCATAGATTATGAAACAATTTCCAGAACATTGAGAATAGTCTCAATAGACATCGCCTGTAAATAACGCGAAATAGTATAAATCCGTAAACAAATTTTAAAAAATCACGCGTGGAGCACAGATTATGAAACAATTTACAGCACATTGAGAATAGCCTCGATAGACATTGCCTTTAAATAACGCGAAATAGTATAAATCCGTAAATAAATGAAAAAAAATCAGGCGTGGAACACAGATTATGAAACAATTTCCAGCACATTGAGAATAGTCTCGATAGCCATCGCCTTTAAATAACTCGAAATAGTATAGATCCGTAAACAAAATAAAAAAATCCACGCGTGGAGCACAGATTATGAAACAATTTCCAGCACATTAAGAATAGCCTCGATAGACATCACCTTTAAATAACGCGAATCAGTATAAATATGTAAACAAATTGAAAAAAAAATCAAGCTTGGAGCATAGATTGTGAAGCAATTTCCAGCACATTGAAAATAGTCTCAATAGACATCGCTTTTAAATAACGCGAAATAATATAAATCCGTAAACAAATTTAAAAAAATCCCGCTTGGAGCACAGATTATAAAACAATTTCCAGCACATTGAGAATAGTCTCGATAGACATAATCTTTAATTAACGCGAAACAGTATAAATATGTAAACAAATTGAAAAAAAAATCAAGCTTGGAGCATAGATTGTGAAACAATTTCCAGCACATTGAAAATAGTCTCAATAGGCATCGCCTTTAAATAACGCGAAATCTTATAAATTTGTAAATAAATTCAAAAAAATCACGTGTGGAGCACAGATTATGAAACAATTTCCAGCACATTGAGAATAGCCTCGATAGACTTCTCCTTCAAATAACGCGAAATAGCATAAACCTGTAAACAAATTGAAAAATATCACGCTTGGAGCATAGATTGTGAAACAATTTCCAGCACATTGAAAATAGTCTCGATTGACATCGCCTTTAAATAACGAGAAATAGTATAAATCTGTAAATAAAATTGAAAAAAAAATCACGCTTGGAGCATAAATTGTGAAACAATTTCCAGCATATTGAAAATAGTCTCGAGAGACATCGCATTTAAATAACGCGAAATAGTATAAATCCGTAAACAAATTCAAAAAAATCATGCGTGGAGCACAGATTATGAAACAATTTCCAGCACATTGAGAATAGCTTCGATAGACATCACCTTTAAATAACGCGAAAAAGTATAAATCTGTAAACAAATTGAAAAAAAAAATCACGCATGGAGCATAAATTGTGAAACAATTTCCAGCACATCGAAAATAGTCTCGATAGACATCGCCTTTAAATAAAGCGAAATATTGTAAATCCGTAAACAAATTTTAAAAAAATCACGCGTGGAGCACAGATTATGAAACAATTTCCAGCACATTGAGAATAACCTCGATAGATATCACCTTTAAATAACGCGAAATAGAATAAATGCGTAAAAAAATTTTTAAAAAATCACGCGTGGAGCACAGATTATGAAACAATTTCCAGCACATTAAGAATAGCCTCGATAGACATCACCTTTAAATAACGCGAAATAGTATAAATATGTAAACAAATTGAAAAAAAAATCAAGATTGGAGCATAGATTGTTAAACAATTTCCAGCACATTGAGAATAACCTTGATATACATCACCTTTAAATAACGCGAAATAGTATAAAACCGTAAACAAATTGAAAAAAATCACGCGTGGAGCACAGATTATGAAACAATTTCCAGCACATTGAGAATAGCCTCGATAGACATCACCTTTAAATAACGCGAAATAGTATAAATCTGTAAACAAATTGAAAAAAAAATCACGCTTGGAGCATAGATTATGAAACAATTTCCAGAACATTGAGAATAGCCTCGATAGACATCACCTTTAAATAACGCTCAATAGTATAAATCCGTAAACAAATTCAAAAAAATCACGCGTGGAGCACAGATTATGAAACAATTTACAGCACATTGAGAATAGCCTCGATAGACATCACCTTTAAATAACGCGAAATAGTATAAATCTGTAAACAAATAAAAAAAAAATCACGCTTGGAGCATAGATTATGAAACAATTTCCAGAACATTGAGAATAGTCTCAATAGACATCGCCTGTAAATAACGCGAAATAGTATAAATCCGTAAACAAATTTAAAAAAATCACGCGTGGAGCACAGATTATGAAACAATTTACAGCACATTGAGAATAGCCTCGATAGACATCGCCTTTAAATAACGCGAAATCTTATAAATTTGTAAATAAACTCAAAAAAATCACGCGTGGAGCACAGATTATGAAATGATTTTCAGCACATTGAGAATAGCCTCGATAGACATTGCCTTTAAATAACGCGAAATAGTATAAATCCGTAAATAAATGAAAAAAAATCAGGCGTGGAACACAGATTATGAAACAATTTCCAGCACATTGAGAATAGTCTGGATAGCCATCGCCTTTAAATAACTCGAAATAGTATAGATCCGTAAACAAAATCAAAAAATCCACGCGTGGAGCACAGATTATGAAACAATTTCCTGCACATTGAGAATAGCCTCGATAGACATCACCTTTAAATAACGCGAAACAGTATAAATATGTAAACAAATTGAAAAAAAAATCAAGCTTGGAGCATAGATTGTGAAACAATTTCCAGCACATTGAAAATATTCCCAATAGACATCGCCTTTAAATAACGCGAAATAATATAAATCCGTAAACAAATTCAAAAAAATCACGCGTGGAGCACAGATTATGAAACAATTTCCAGCACATTGTGAATAGCCTCGATAGACATCGCCTTTAAATAACGCGAAATCTTATAAATTTGTAAATAAATTCAAAAAAATCACGTGTGGAGCACAGATTATGAAACAATTTCCAGCACATTGAGAATAACCTCGATAGACATCACCTTTAAATAACGCGAATCAATATAAATATGTAAACAAATTGAAAAAAAAATCAAGCTTGGAGCATAGATTGTGAAGCAATTTCCAGCACATTGAAAATAGTCTCAATAGACATCGCTTTTAAATAACGCGAAATAATATAAATCCGTAAACAAATTAAAAAAAATCCCGCTTGGAGCACAGATTATAAAACAATTTCCAGCACATTGAGAATAGTCTCGATAGACATCAACTTTAAATAACGCGAAACAGTATAAATATGTAAACAAATTGAAAAAAAAATCAAGCTTGGAGCATAGATTGTGAAACAATTTCCAGCACATTGAAAATAGTCTCAATAGGCATCGCCTTTAAATAACGCGAAATCTTATAAATTTGTAAATAAATTAAAAAAAATCACGTGTGGAGCACAGATTATGAAACAAATTCCAGCACATTGAGAATAGCCTCGATAGACTTCTCCTTCAAATAACGCGAAATAGCATAAACCTGTAAACAAATTGAAAAAAATCACGCTTGGAGCATAGATTGTGAAACAATTTCCAGCACATTGAAAATAGTCTCGATAGACATCGCCTTTAAATAACGAGAAATAGTATAGATCCGTAAACAAAATCAAAAAATCCACGCGTGGAGCACAGATTATGAAACAATTTCCAGCACATTGAGAATAGCCTCGATAGACATAACCTTTAAATAACGCGAAACAGTATAAATATGTAAACAAATTGAAAAAAAAAATTAAGCTTGGAGCATAGATTGTGTAAAAATTTCCAGCACATTGAAAATAGTCTCGATAGATAACGCCTTTAAATAGCGCGAAATAGTATAAATCCGTGAACAAATTTTTAAAAAAATCACGCGTAGAGCACAGATTATGAAACAATTTCCAGCACATTGAGAATAACCTCGATAGACATCACCATTAAGTAACGCGAAATCTTATAAATTTGTAAATAATTTCAAAAAAATCACGTTTGGAGCACAGATTATGAAACAATTTCCAGCACATTGAAAATAGTCTCGATAGACATCGCCTTTAAATAACGAGAAATAGTATAAATCTGTAAATAAAATTGAAAAAAAATCACGCTTGGAGCATAGATTGTGAAACAATTTCCAGCATATTGAAAATAGTCTCGAGAGACATCGCATTTAAATAACGCGAAATAGTATATATCCGTAAACAAATTCAAAAAAATCATGCGTGGAGCACAGATTATGAAACAATTTCCAGCACATTGAGAATAGCTTCGATAGACATCACCTTTAAATAACGCGAAAAAGTATAAATCTGTAAACAAATTGAAAAAAAAATCACGCTTGGAGCATAAATTGTGAAACAATTTCCAGCACATCGAAAGAAGTCTCGATAGACATCGCCTTTAAATAAAGCGAAATATTATAAATCCGTAAACAAATTTTAAAAAAATCACGCGTGGAGCACATATTATGAAACAATTTCCAGCACATTGAGAATAACCTCGATAGACATCACCTTTAAATAACGCGAAATGGTATAAATATGTAAACAAATTGAAAAAAAAAATCAAGATTGGAGCATAGATTGTGAAAGAATTTCCAGCATATTGAAAATAGTCTCGATAGACATCGCCTTTAAATAACGCGGAATATTATAAATCCGAAAACAAATTTAAAAAAATCACGCGTGGAGCACAGATTATGAAACAATTTCCAGCACATTGAGAATAGCCTCGATAGACATCGCCTTTAAATAACGCGAAATAGTATATATCCGTAAACAAATTGAAAAAAAATCAGGCTTGGAGCACAGATTATGAAACAATTTCCAGCACATTGAGAATAACCTCGATAGACATCACCTTTAAATAACGCGAAATAATATAAATCCGTAAACAAATTCAAAAAAATCACGCGTGGAGCACAGATTATGAAACAATTTCCAGCACATTGTGAATAGCCTCGATAGACATCGCCTTTAAATAACGCGAAATCTTATAAATTTGTAAATAAATTCAAAAAAATCACGTGTGGAGCACAGATTATGAAACAATTTCCAGCACATTGAGAATAACCTCGATAGACATCACCTTTAAATAACGCGAATCAGTATAAATATGTAAACATATTGAAAAAAAAATCAAGCTTGGAGCATAGATTGTGAAGCAATTTCCAGCACATTGAAAATAGTCTCAATAGACATCGCTTTTAAATAACGCGAAATAATATAAATCCGTAAACAAATTTAAAAAAATCCCGCTTGGAGCACAGATTATAAAACAATTTCCAGCACATTGAGAATAGTCTCGATAGACATCAACTTTAAATAACGCGAAACAGTATAAATATGTAAACAAATTGAAAAAAAAATCAAGCTTGGAGCATAGATTGTGAAACAATTTCCAGCACATTGAAAATAGTCTCGATAGACATCGCCTTTAAATAACGAGAAATAGTATAGATCCGTAAACAAAATCAAAAATCAAAAAATCCACGCGTGGAGCACAGATTATGAAACAGTTTCCAGCACATTGAGAATAGCCTCGATAGACGTAACCTTTAAATAACGCGAAACAGTATAAATATGTAAACAAATTGAAAAAAAAAATTAAGCTTGGAGCATAGATTGTGAAAAAATTTCCAGCACATTGAAAATAGTCTCGATAGATATCGCCTTTAAATAGCGCGAAAAAGTATAAATCCGTAAACAAATTTTTAAAAAAATCACGCGTAGAGCACAGATTATGAAACAATTTCCAGCACATTGAGAATAACCTCGATAGACATCACCATTAAGTAACGCGAAATCTTATAAATTTGTAAATAATTTCAAAAAAATCACGTTTGGAGCACAGATTATGAAACAATTTCCAGCACATTGAAAATAGTCTCGATAGACATCGCCTTTAAATAACGAGAAATAGTATAAATCTGTAAATAAAATTGAAAAAAAATCACGCTTGGAGCATAGATTGTGAAACAATTTCCAGCATATTGAAAATAGTCTCGAGAGACATCGCATTTAAATAACGCGAAATAGTATATATCCGTAAACAAATTCAAAAAAATCATGCGTGGAGCACAGATTATGAAACAATTTCCAGCACATTGAGAATAGCTTCGATAGACATCACCTTTAAATAACGCGAAAAAGTATAAATCTGTAAACAAATTGAAAAAAAAATCACGCTTGGAGCATAAATTGTGAAACAATTTCCAGCACATCGAAAATAGTCTCGATAGACATCGCCTTTAAATAAAGCGAAATATTATAAATCCGTAAACAAATTTTAAAAAAATCACGCGTGGAGCACAGATTATGAAACAATTTCCAGCACATTGAGAATAACCTCGATAGACATCACCTTTAAATAAAGCGAAATAGTATAAATGTGTAAACAAATTTTCAAAAAAATCACGCGTGGAGCACAGATTATGAAACAATTTCCAGCACATTAAGAATAGCCTCGATAGACATCACCTTTAAATAACGCGAAATAGTATAATTATGTAAACAAATTGAAAAAAAAATCAAGATTGGAGCATAGATTATGAAACAATTTCCAGCACATTGAGAATAGCCTTGATAGACATCGCCTTTAAATAACGCGAAACAGTATATATCCGTAAACAAATTGAAAAAAAAATCAGGCTTGGAGCACAGATTATGAAACAATTTCCAGCACATTGAGAATAACCTCGATAGACATCACCTTTAAATAACGCGAAATCTTATAAATTTGTAAATAAATTTAAAAAAATCACGCGTGGAGCACAGATTATGAAACAATTTCCAGCACATTGAGAATAGTGTCGATAGAAATCGCCTTTAAATACGCAAAATAGTATAAATCCGTAAACAAATTCAAAAAAAATCACGCGTGGAGCACAGATTATGAAACAATTTCCAGCACATTAAGAATAGCCTCGATAGACATCACGTTTAAATAACGCGAAATGGTATAAATATGTAAACAAATTGAAAAAAAAATCAAGATTGGAGCATAGATTGTGAAAGAATTTCCAGCACATTGAAAATAGTCTCGATAGACATCGCCTTTAAATAACGCGGAATATTATAAATCCGAAAACAAATTTAAAAAAAATCAGGCTTGGAGCACAGATTATGAAACAATTTCCAGCACATTGAGAATAACCTCGATAGACATCACCTTTAAATAACGCGAAATAGTATAAATCCGTAAACAAATTTAAAAAAATCGCGCTTGGAGCACAGATTATAAAACAATTTCCAGCACATTGAGAATAGTCACGATCGACATCACATTTAAATAACGCGAAACAGTATAAATATGTAAACAAATTGAAAAAAAAATCAAGCTTTGGGCATAGATTGTTAAACAATTTCCAGCACATTGAGAATAACCTCGATAGACATCACCTTTAAATAACGCGAAATAGTATAAAACCGTAAACAAATTCAAAAAAATCACGCGTGGAGCACAGATTATGAAACAATTTCCAGCACATTGAGAATAACCTCGATAGACATCACCTTTAAATAACGCGAAATAGTATAAATGCGTAAACAAATTTTTAAAAAATCACGCGTGGAGCACAGATTATGAAACAATTTCCAGCACATTAAGTATAGCCTCGATAGACATCACCTTTAAATAACGCGAAATAGTATAAATATGTAAACAAATTGAAAAAAAAATCAAGATTGGAGCATAGATTGTGAAACAATTTCCAGCACATTGAGAATAACCTTGATAGACATCACCTTTAAATAACGCGAAATAGTATAAAACCGTAAACAAATTCAAAAAAATCACGCGTGGAGCACAGATTATGAAACAATTTCCAGCACATTGAGAATAGCCTCGATAGACATCACCTTTAAATAACGCGAAATAGTCGAGGCTATTCTCAATGTGCTGGAAATTGTTTCATAATCTGTGCTCCACGCGTGATTTTTTTGAATTTGTTTACGGTTTTATACTATTTCGCGTTATTTAAAGGTGATGTCTATCAAGGTTATTCTCAATGTGCTGGAAATTTATTTACAAATTTATTTACGCGATGGAAATCGCCTTTAAATACGCAAAATAGTATAAATCCGTAAACAAATTCAAAAAAATCACGCGTGGAGCACAGATTATGAAACAATTTCCAGCACATTAAGAATAGCCTCGATAGACATCACCTTTAAATAACGCGAAACAGTATAAATATGTAAACAAATTGAAAAAAAAATCAAGCTTGGAGCATAGATTGCGAAACAATTTCCAGCACATTGAAAATAGTCTCAATAGGCGTCGCCTTTAAATAACGCGAAATCTTATAAATTTGTAAATAAATTTAAAAAAATCACGTGTGGAGCACAGATTATGAAACAATTTCCAGCACACTGAGAATAGCCTCGATAGACATCGCCTTTGAATAACGCGAAATAGTATAAATTTGTAAATAAATGCAAAAAAATCACGCGTGGAGCACAGATTATGAAACAAATTCCAGCACATTGAGAATAGCCTCGATAGACTTCTCCTTCAAATAACGCGAAATAGCATAAACCTGTAAACAAATTGAAAAAAATCACGCTTGGAGCATAGATTGTGAAACAATTTCCAGCACATTGAAAATAGTCTCGATAGACATCGCCTTTAAATAACGAGAAATAGTATAAATCTGTAAATAAAATTGAAAAAAAAAATCACGCTTGGAGCATAGATTGTGAAATAATTTCCAGCACATTGAAAATAGTCTCGATAGACATCACCTTTAAATAACGCGAAATCTTATAAATTTGTAAATAAATTAAAAAAAATCACGCGTGGAGCACAGGTTATGAAACAATTTCCAGCACATTGAGAATAGTGTCGATAGAAATCGCCTTTAAATACGCAAAATAGTATAAATCCGTAAACAAATTCAAAAAAATCACGCGTGGAGCACAGATTATGAAACAATTTCCAGCACATTAAGAATAGCCTCGATAGACATCACCTTTAAATAACGCGAAATAGTATAAATATGTAAACAAATTGAAAAAAAAATCAAGATTGGAGCATAGAATGTGAAACAATTTCCAGCACATTGAAAATAGTCTCGATATACATCGCCTTTAAATAACACGGAATATTATAAATCCGAAAACAAATTAAAAAAAATCACGCGTGGAGCACAGATTATGAAACAATTTCCAGCACATTGAGAATAGCCTCGATAGACATCGCCTTTAAATAACGCGAAATAGTATATATCCGTAAACAAATTGAAAAAAAAATCAGGCTTGGAGCACAGATTATGAAACAATTTCCAGCACATTGAGAATAACCTCGATAGACATCACCTTTAAATAACGCGAAATAGTATAAATCCGTAAACAAATTTAAAAAAATCGCGCTTGGAGCACAGATTATAAAACAATTTCCACCACATTGAGAATAGTCACGATAGACATCACATTTAAATAACGCGAAACAGTATAAATATGTAAACAAATTGAAAAAAAAATCAAGCTTGGGGCATAGATTGTTAAACAATTTCCAGCACATTGAGAATAACCTCGATAGACATCACCTTTAAATAACGCGAAATAGTATAAAACCGTAAACAAATTCAAAAAAATCACGCGTGGAGCACAGATTATGAAACAATTTCCAGCACATTGAGAATAACCTCGATAGACATCACCTTTAAATAACGCGAAATAGTATAAATGCGTAAACAAATTTTTAAAAAATCACGCGTGGAGCACAGATTATGAAACAATTTCCAGCACATTAAGTATAGCCTCGATAGACATCACCTTTAAATAACGCGAAATAGTATAAATATGTAAACAAATTGAAAAAAAAATCAAGATTGGAGCATAGATTGTTAAACAATTTCCAGCACATTGTGAATAGCCTCGATAGACATCGCCTTTAAATAACGCGAAATCTTATAAATTTGTAAATAAATTCAAAAAAATCACGTGTGGAGCACAGATTATGAAACAATTTCCAGCACATTGAGAATAACCTCGATAGACATCACCTTTAAATAACGCGAATCAGTATAAATATGTAAACAAATTGAAAAAAAAATCAAGCTTGGAGCAGAGATTGTGAAACAATTTCCAGCACATTGAAAATAGTCTCAATAGACATCGCTTTTAAATAACGCGAAATAGTATAAATCCGTAAACAAATTTTAAAAAATCGCGCTTGGAGCACAGATTATAAAACAATTTCCAGCACAATGAGAGTAGTCTCGATAGACATCACCTTTAAAAATACGCGAAACAGTATAAATATGTAAACAAATTGAAAAAAAATATCAAGCTTGGAGCACAGATTGTGAAACAATTTCCAGCACATTGAAAATAGTCTCAATACACATCGCCTTTAAATAACGCGAAATCTTATAAATTTGTAAATAAATTTAAAAAAATCACGTGTGGAGCACAGATTATGAAACAATTTCCAGCACATTGAGAATAGCCTCGATAGACATCACCTTTAAATAACGCGAAATAGTATAAATCTGTAAACAAATTGAAAAAAAAAATCACGCTTGGAGCATAGATTATGAAACAATTTCCAGAACATTGAGAATAGTCTCAATAGACATCGCCTGTAAATAACGCGAAATAGTATAAATCCGTAAACAAATTTAAAAATATCGCGCTTGGAGAACAGATTATAAAACAATTTCCAGCACATTGAGAATAGTCTCGATAGACATCACCTTTAAATAACATGAAATAGTATAAATCTCTAAAAAAAACGAAAAAAAAAATTACGATTTGAGCATAGATTCTCAAACAATTTCCAGCACATTGAAAATAGTCTCGATAGATATCGCCTTTAAATAGCGCGAAATAGTATAAATCCGTAAACAAATTCAAAAAAATCACGCGTGGAGCACAGATTATGAAACAATTTCCAGCACATTGAGAATAGCCTCGATAGACATCACCTTTAAATAACGCGAAATAGTATAAATCTGTAAACAAATTGAAAAAAAATCACGCTTGGAGCATAGATTATGAAACAATTTCCAGAAGATTGAGAATAGTCTCAATAGACATCGCCTGTAAATAACGCGAAATAGTATAAATCCGTAAACAAATTTAAAAAAATCACGCGTGGAGCACAGATTATGAAACAATTTCCAGCACATTAAGAATAGCCTCGATAGACATCACCTTTAAATAACGCGAAATAGTATAAATATGTAAACAAATTGAAAAAAAATCAAGATTGGAGCATAGATTGTTAAACAATTTCCAGCACATTGTGAATAGCCTCGATAGACATCGCCTTTAAATAACGCGAATCAGTATAAATATGTAAACAAATTGAAAAAAAATCAAGCTTGGAGCAGAGATTATGAAACAATTTCCTGCACATTGAGAATAGTCTCGATAGCCATCGCCTTTAAATAACTCGAAATAGTATAGATCCGTAAACAAAATCAAAAAATCCACGCGTGGAGCACAGATTATGAAACAATTTCCTGCACATTGAGAATAGCCTCGATAGACATCACCTTTAAATAACGCGAAACAGTATAAATATGTAAACAAATTGAAAAAAAATCAAGCTTGGAGCATAGATTGTGAAACAATTTCCAGCACATTGAAAATAGTCCCAATAGACATCGCCTTTAAATAACGCGAAATAATATAAATCCGTAAACAAATCCAAAAAAATCACGCGTGGAGCACAGATTATGAAACAATTTCCAGCACGTTGTGAATAGCCTCGATAGACATCGCCTTTAAATAACGCGAAATCTTATAAATTTGTAAATAAATTCAAAAAAATCACGCGTGGAGCACAGATTATGAAACAATTTCCAGCACATTAAGTATAGCTTCGATAGACATCACCTTTAAATAACGCGAAATAGTATAAATATGTAAACAAATTGAAAAAAAAATCAAGATTGGAGCATAGATTGTGAAACAATTTCCAGCACATTGAGAATAACCTTGATAGACATCACCTTTAAATAACGCGAAATAGTATAAAACCGTAAACAAATTCAAAAAAATCACGCGTGGAGCACAGATTATGAAACAATTTCCAGCACATTGAGAATAGCCTCGATAGACATCACCTTTAAATAACGCGAAATAGTCGAGGCTATTCTCAATGTGCTGGAAATTGTTTCATAATCTGTGCTCCACGCGTGATTTTTTTGAATTTGTTTACGGTTTTATACTATTTCGCGTTATTTAAAGGTGATGTCTATCAAGGTTATTCTCAATGTGCTGGAAATTTATTTACAAATTTATTTACGCGATGGAAATCGCCTTTAAATACGCAAAATAGTATAAATCCGAAAACAAATTCAAAAAAATCACGCGTGGAGCACAGATTATGAAACAATTTCCAGCACATTAAGAATAGCCTCGATAGACATCACCTTTAAATAACGCGAAACAGTATAAATATGTAAACAAATTGAAAAAAAAATCAAGCTTGGAGCATAGATTGCGAAACAATTTCCAGCACATTGAAAATAGTCTCAATAGGCGTCGCCTTTAAATAACGCGAAATCTTATAAATTTGTAAATAAATTTAAAAAAATCACGTGTGGAGCACAGATTATGAAACAATTTCCAGCACACTGAGAATAGCCTCGATAGACATCGCCTTTGAATAACGCGAAATAGTATAAATTTGTAAATAAATGCAAAAAAATCACGCGTGGAGCACAGATTATGAAACAAATTCCAGCACATTGAGAATAGCCTCGATAGACTTCTCCTTCAAATAACGCGAAATAGCATAAACCTGTAAACAAATTGAAAAAAATCACGCTTGGAGCATAGATTGTGAAACAATTTCCAGCACATTGAAAATAGTCTCGATAGACATCGCCTTTAAATAACGAGAAATAGTATAAATCTGTAAATAAAATTGAAGAAAAAAATCACGCTTGGAGCATAGATTGTGAAACAATTTCCAGCACATTGAAAATAGTCTCGATAGACATCACCTTTAAATACGCAAAATAGTATAAATCCGTAAACAAATTCAAAAAAATCACGCGTGGAGCACAGATTATGAAACAATTTCCAGCACATTAAGAATAGCCTCGATAGACATCACCTTTAAATAACGCGAAATAGTATAAATATGTAAACAAATTGAAAAAAAAATCAAGATTGGAGCATAGAATGTGAAACAATTTCCAGCACATTGAAAATAGTCTCGATATACATCGCCTTTAAATAACACGGAATATTATAAATCCGAAAACAAATTAAAAAAAATCACGCGTGGAGCACAGATTATGAAACAATTTCCAGCACATTGAGAATAGCCTCGATAGACATCGCCTTTAAATAACGCGAAATAGTATATATCCGTAAACAAATTGAAAAAAAAATCAGGCTTGGAGCACAGATTATGAAACAATTTCCAGCACATTGAGAATAACCTCGATAGACATCACCTTTAAATAACGCGAAATAGTATAAATCCGTAAACAAATTTAAAAAAATCGCGCTTGGAGCACAGATTATAAAACAATTTCCACCACATTGAGAATAGTCACGATAGACATCACATTTAAATAACGCGAAACAGTATAAATATGTAAACAAATTGAAAAAAAAATCAAGCTTGGGGCATAGATTGTTAAACAATTTCCAGCACATTGAGAATAACCTCGATAGACATCACCTTTAAATAACGCGAAATAGTATAAAACCGTAAACAAATTCAAAAAAATCACGCGTGGAGCACAGATTATGAAACAATTTCCAGCACATTGAGAATAACCTCGATAGACATCACCTTTAAATAACGCGAAATAGTATAAATGCGTAAACAAATTTTTAAAAAATCACGCGTGGAGCACAGATTATGAAACAATTTCCAGCACATTAAGTATAGCCTCGATAGACATCACCTTTAAATAACGCGAAATAGTATAAATATGTAAACAAATTGAAAAAAAAATCAAGATTGGAGCATAGATTGTTAAACAATTTCCAGCACATTGTGAATAGCCTCGATAGACATCGCCTTTAAATAACGCGAAATCTTATAAATTTGTAAATAAATTCAAAAAAATCACGTGTGGAGCACAGATTATGAAACAATTTCCAGCACATTGAGAATAACCTCGATAGACATCACCTTTAAATAACGCGAATCAGTATAAATATGTAAACAAATTGAAAAAAAAATCAAGCTTGGAGCAGAGATTGTGAAACATTTTCCAGCACATTGAAAATAGTCTCAATAGACATCGCTTTTAAATAACGCGAAATAGTATAAATCCGTAAACAAATTTTAAAAAATCGCGCTTGGAGCACAGATTATAAAACAATTTCCAGCACAATGAGAGTAGTCTCGATAGACATCACCTTTAAAAATACGCGAAACAGTATAAATATGTAAACAAATTGAAAAAAAATATCAAGCTTGGAGCACAGATTGTGAAACAATTTCCAGCACATTGAAATTAGTCTCAATACACATCGCCTTTAAATAACGCGAAATCTTATAAATTTGTAAATAAATTTAAAAAAATCACGTGTGGAGCACAGATTATGAAACAATTTCCAGCACATTGAGAATAGCCTCGATAGACATCACCTTTAAATAACGCGAAATAGTATAAATCTGTAAACAAATTGAAAAAAAAAATCACGCTTGGAGCATAGATTATGAAACAATTTCCAGAACATTGAGAATAGTCTCAATAGACATCGCCTGTAAATAACGCGAAATAGTATAAATCCGTAAACAAATTTAAAAATATCGCGCTTGGAGAACAGATTATAAAACAATTTCCAGCACATTGAGAATAGTCTCGATAGACATCACCTTTAAATAACATGAAATAGTATAAATCTCTAAAAAAAACGAAAAAAAAAATTACGATTTGAGCATAGATTCTCAAACAATTTCCAGCACATTGAAAATAGTCTCGATAGATATCGCCTTTAAATAGCGCGAAATAGTATAAATCCGTAAACAAATTTTTAAAAAAATCACGCGTAGAGCACAGATTATGAAACAATTTCCAGCACATTGAGAATAACCTCGATAGACATCACCTTTAAATAACGCGAAATAGTATAAAACCGTAAACAAATTCAATAAAAATCACGCGTGGAGCACAGATTATGAAACAATTTCCAGCACATTGAGAATAGCCTCGATAGACATCACCTTTAAATAACGCGAAATAGTATAAATCTGTAAACAAATTGAAAAAAAATCACGCTTGGAGCATAGATTATGAAACAATTTCCAGAAGATTGAGAATAGTCTCAATAGACATCGCCTGTAAATAACGCGAAATAGTATAAATCCGTAAACAAATTTAAAAAAATCACGCGTGGAGCACAGATTATGAAACAATTTCCAGCACATTAAGAATAGCCTCGATAGACATCACCTTTAAATAACGCGAAATAGTATAAATATGTAAACAAATTGAAAAAAAAATCAAGATTGGAGCATAGATTGTTAAACAATTTCCAGCACATTGTGAATAGCCTCGATAGACATCGCCTTTAAATAACGCGAATCAGTATAAATATGTAAACAAATTGAAAAAAAATCAAGCTTGGAGCAGAGATTATGAAACAATTTCCTGCACATTGAGAATAGTCTCGATAGCCATCGCCTTTAAATAACTCGAAATAGTATAGATCCGTAAACAAAATCAAAAAATCCACGCGTGGAGCACAGATTATGAAACAATTTCCTGCACATTGAGAATAGCCTCGATAGACATCACCTTTAAATAACGCGAAACAGTATAAATATGTAAACAAATTGAAAAAAAAATCAAGCTTGGAGCATAGATTGTGAAACAATTTCCAGCACATTGAAAATAGTCCCAATAGACATCGCCTTTAAATAACGCGAAATAATATAAATCCGTAAACAAATCCAAAAAAATCACGCGTGGAGCACAGATTATGAAACAATTTCCAGCACGTTGTGAATAGCCTCGATAGACATCGCCTTTAAATAACGCGAAATCTTATAAATTTGTAAATAAATTCAAAAAAATCACGCGTGGAGCACAGATTATGAAACAATTTCCAGCACATTAAGAATAGCCTCGATAGACATCACCTTTAAATAACGCGAAATAGTATAAATATGTAAACAAATTGAAAGAAAAATCAAGATTGGAGCATAGATTGTGAAACAATTTCCAGCACATTGAAAATAGTCTCGATAGACATCGCCTTTAAATAACGCGGAATATTATAAATCCGAAAACAAATTAAAAAAAATCACGCGTGGAGCACAGATTATGAAACAATTTCCAGCACATTGAGAATAGCCTCGATAGACATCGCCTTTAAATAACGCGAAATAGTATATATCCGTAAACAAATTGAAAAAAAAATCAGGCTTGTAGCACAGATTATGAAACAATTTCCAGCACATTGAGAATAACCTCGATAGACATCACCTTTAAATAACGCGAAATAGTATAAATCCGTAAACAAATTTTAAAAAATCGCGCTTGGAGCACAGATTATAAAACAATTTCCACCACATTGAGAATAGTCACGATAGACATCACATTTAAATAACGCGAAACAGTATAAATATGTAAACAAATTGAGAAAAAAACCAAGCTCGGGGCATAGATTGTTAAACAATTTCCAGCACATTGAGAATAACCTCGATAGACATCACCTTTAAATAACGCGAAATAGTATAAAACCGTAAACAAATTCAAAAAAATCACGCGTGGAGCACAGATTATGAAACAATTTCCAGCACATTGAGAATAACCTCGATAGACATCACCTTTAAATAACGCGAAATAGTATAAATGCGTAAGCAAATTTTTAAAAAATCACGCGTGGAGAACAGATTATGAAACAATTTCCAGCACATTAAGTATAGCCTCGATAGACATCACCTTTAAATAACGCGAAATAGTATAAATATGTAAAAAAATTGAAAAAAAAATCAAGATTGGAGCATAGATTGTTAAACAATTTCCAGCACATTGTGAATAGTCTCAATAGACATCGCTTTTAAATAACGCGAAATAGTATAAATCCGTAAACAAATTTTAAAAAATCGCGCTTGGAGCACAGATTATAAAACAATTTCCAGCACAATGAGAGTAGTCTCGATAGACATCACCTTTAAAAATACGCGAAACAGTATAAATATGTAAACAAATTGAAAAAAAATATCAAGCTTGGAGCACAGATTGTGAAACAATTTCCAGCACATTGAAAATAGTCTCAATACACATCGCCTTTAAATAACGCGAAATCTTATAAATTTGTAAATAAATTTAAAAAAATCACGTGTGGAGCACAGATTATGAAACAATTTCCAGCACATTGAGAATAGCCTCGATAGGCATCACCTTTAAATAACGCGAAATAGTATAAATCTGTAAACAAATTGAAAAAAAAATCACGCTTGGAGCATAGATTATGAAACAATTTCCAGAACATTGAGAATAGTCTCAATAGACATCGCCTGTAAATAACGCGAAATAGTATAAATCCGTAAACAAATTTAAAAATATCGCGCTTGGAGAACAGATTATAAAACAATTTCCAGCACATTGATAATAGTCTCGATAGACATCACCTTTAAATAACATGAAATAGCATAAATCTCTAAAAAAAACGAAAAAAAAAATTACGATTTGAGCATAGATTCTCAAACAATTTCCAGCACATTGAAAATAGTCTCGATAGATATCGCCTTTAAATAGCGCGAAATAGTATAAATCCGTAAACAAATTTTTAAAAAAATCACGCGTAGAGCACAGATTATGAAACAATTTCCAGCACATTGAGAATAACCTCGATAGACATCACCTTTAAATAACGCGAAATAGTATAAAACCGTAAACAAATTCAATAAAAATCACGCGTGGAGCACAGATTATGAAACAATTTCCAGCACATTGAGAATAGCCTCGATAGACATCACCTTTAAATAACGCGAAATAGTATAAATCTGTAAACAAATTGAAAAAAAAATCACGCTTGGAGCATAGATTATGAAACAATTTCCAGAACATTGAGAATAGTCTCATTAGACATCGGCTGTAAATAACGCGAAATAGTATAAATCCGTAAACAAATTTAAAAAAATCACGCGTGGAGCACAGATTATGAAACAAATTACAGCACATTGAGAATAGCCTCGATAGACATAGCCTTTAAATAACGCGAAATCTTATAAATTTGTAAATAAACTCAAAAAAATCACGCGTGGAGCACAGATTATGAAATGATTTTCAGCACATTGAGAATAGCCTCGATAGACATTGCCTTTAAATAACGCGAAATAGTATAAATCCGTAAATAAATGAAAAAAATCAGGCGTGGAACACAGATTATGAAACAATTTCCTGCACATTGAGAATAGTCTCGATAGCCATCGCCTTTAAATAACTCGAAATAGTATAGATCCGTAAACAAAATCAAAAAATCCACGCGTGGAGCACAGATTATGAAACAATTTCCTGCACATTGAGAATAGCCTCGATAGACATCACCTTTAAATAACGCGAAACAGTATAAATATGTAAACAAATTGAAAAAAAATCAAGCTTGGAGCATAGATTGTGAAACAATTTCCAGCACATTGAAAATAGTCCCAATAGACATCGCCTTTAAATAACGCGAAATAATATAAATCCGTAAACAAATTCAAAAAAATCACGCGTGGAGCACAGATTATGAAACAATTTCCAGCACATTGTGAATAGCCTCGATAGACATCGCCTTTAAATAACGCGAAATCTTATAAATTTGTAAATAAATTCAAAAAAATCACGTGTGGAGCACAGATTATGAAACAATTTCCAGCACATTGAGAATAACCTCGATAGACATCACCTTTAAATAACGCGAATCAGTATAAATATGTAAACAAATTGAAAAAAAAATCAAGCTTGGAGCATAGATTGTGAAGCAATTTCCAGCACATTGAAAATAGTCTTAATAGACATCGCTTTTAAATAACGCGAAATAATATAAATCCGTAAACAAATTTAAAAAAATCGCGCTTGGAGCACAGATTATAAAACAATTTCCAGCACATTGAGAATAGTCTCGATAGACATCAACTTTAAATAACGCGAAACAGTATAAATATGTAAATGCAAAAAAATCACGCGTGGAGCACAGATTATGAAACAAATTCCAGCACATTGAGAATAGCCTCGATAGACTTCTCCTTCAAATAACGCGAAATAGCATAAACCTGTAAACAAATTGAAAAAAAATCACACTTGGAGCATAGATTGTGAAACAATTTCCAGCACATTGAAAATAGTCTCGATAGACATCGCCTTTAAATAACGAGAAATAGTATAGATCCGTAAACAAATTGAAAAAAAAATCAGGCTTGGACCACAGATTATGAAACAATTTCCAGCACATTGAGAATAACATCGATAGACATCACCTTTAAATAACGCGAAATCTTATAAATTTGTAAATAAATTTAAAAAAATCACGCGTGGAGCACAGATTATGAAACAATTTCCAGCACATTGAAAATAGTCTCAATAGGCATCGCCTTTAAATAACGCGAAATCTCATAAATTTGTAAATAAATTCAAAAAAATCACGTGTGGAGCACAGATTATGAAACAATTTCCAGCACATTGAGAATAGCCTCGATAGACATCGCATTTAAATAACGCGAAATAGTATAAATTTGTAAATGCAAAAAAATCACGCGTGGAGCACAGATTATGAAACAAATTCCAGCACATTGAGAATAGCCTCGATAGACTTCTCCTTCAAATAACGCGAAATAGCATAAACCTGTAAACAAATTGAAAAAAAATCACACTTGGAGCATAGATTGTGAAACAATTTCCAGCACATTGAAAATAGTCTCGATAGACATCGCCTTTAAATAACGAGAAATAGTATAGATCCGTAAACAAATTGAAAAAAAAATCAGGCTTGGACCACAGATTATGAAACAATTTCCAGCACATTGAGAATAACCTCGATAGACATCACCTTTAAATAACGCGAAATCTTATAAATTTGTAAATAAATTTAAAAAAATCACGCGTGGAGCACAGATTATGAAACAATTTCCAGCACATTGAGAATAGCTTCGATAGACATCGCCTTTAAATAACGCGAAATAGTATATATCCGTAAACAAATTGAAAAAAAAATCAGGCTTGGAGCACAGATTATGAAACAATTTCCAGCACATTGAGAATAACCTCGATAGACATCACCTTTAAATAACGCGAAATCTTATAAATTTTTAAATAAATTTAAAAAAATCACGCGTGGAGCACAGATTATGAAACAATTTCCAGCACATTGAGAATAGTGTCGATAGAAATCGCCTTTAAATACGCAAAATAGTATAAATCCGTAAACAAATTCAAAAAAATCACGCGTGGAGCACAGATTATGAAACAATTTCCAGCACATTAAGAATAGCCTCGATAGACATCACCTTTAAATAACGCGAAATAGTATAAATATGTAAACAAAATGAAAAAAAAATCAAGATTGGAGCATAGATTGTGAAACAATTTCCAGCACATTGAAAATAGTCTCGATAGACATCGCCTTTAAATAACGCGGAAAATTATAAATCCGAAAACAAATTAAAAAAAATCACGCGTGGAGCACAGATTATGAAACAATTTCCAGCACATTGAGAATAGTCTCGATAGACATCGCCTTTAAATAACGAGAAATAGTATAGATCCGTAAACAAATTGAAAAAAAAATCAAGATTGGAGCATAGATTGTGAAACAATTTCCAGCACATTGAAAATAGTCTCGATAGACATCGCCTTTAAATAACGCGGAATATTATAAATCCGAAAACAAATTAAAAAAAATCACGCGTGGAGCACAGATTATGAAACAATTTCCAGCACATTGAGAATAGCCACGATAGACATCGCCTTTAAATAACGCGAAATAGTATATATCCGTAAACAAAATCAAAAAATCCACGCGTGGAGCACAGATTATGAAACAATTTCCTGCACATTGAGAATAGCCTCGATAGACATCACCTTTAAATAACGCGAAACAGTATAAATATGTAAACAAATTGAAAAAAAATCAAGCTTGGAGCATAGATTGTGAAACAATTTCCAGCACATTGAAAATAGTCCCAATAGACATCGCCTTTAAATAACGCGAAATAATATAAATCCGTAAACAAATTCAAAAAAATCACGCGTGGAGCACAGATTATGAAACAATTTCCAGCACATTGTGAATAGCCTCGATAGACATCGCCTTTAAATAACGCGAAATCTTATAAATTTGTAAATAAATTCAAAAAAATCACGTGTGGAGCACAGATTATGAAACAATTTCCAGCACATTGAGAATAACCTCGATAGACATCACCTTTAAATAACGCGAATCAGTATAAATATGTAAACAAATTGAAAAAAAAATCAAGCTTGGAGCATAGATTGTGAAGCAATTTCCAGCACATTGAAAATAGTCTTAATAGACATCGCTTTTAAATAACGCGAAATAATATAAATCCGTAAACAAATTTAAAAAAATCGCGCTTGGAGCACAGATTATAAAACAATTTCCAGCACATTGAGAATAGTCTCGATAGACATCAACTTTAAATAACGCGAAACAGTATAAATATGTAAATGCAAAAAAATCACGCGTGGAGCACAGATTATGAAACAAATTCCAGCACATTGAGAATAGCCTCGATAGACTTCTCCTTCAAATAACGCGAAATAGCATAAACCTGTAAACAAATTGAAAAAAAATCACACTTGGAGCATAGATTGTGAAACAATTTCCAGCACATTGAAAATAGTCTCGATAGACATCGCCTTTAAATAACGAGAAATAGTATAGATCCGTAAACAAATTGAAAAAAAAATCAGGCTTGGACCACAGATTATGAAACAATTTCCAGCACATTGAGAATAACATCGATAGACATCACCTTTAAATAACGCGAAATCTTATAAATTTGTAAATAAATTTAAAAAAATCACGCGTGGAGCACAGATTATGAAACAATTTCCAGCACATTGAAAATAGTCTCAATAGGCATCGCCTTTAAATAACGCGAAATCTCATAAATTTGTAAATAAATTCAAAAAAATCACGTGTGGAGCACAGATTATGAAACAATTTCCAGCACATTGAGAATAGCCTCGATAGACATCGCATTTAAATAACGCGAAATAGTATAAATTTGTAAATGCAAAAAAATCACGCGTGGAGCACAGATTATGAAACAAATTCCAGCACATTGAGAATAGCCTCGATAGACTTCTCCTTCAAATAACGCGAAATAGCATAAACCTGTAAACAAATTGAAAAAAAATCACACTTGGAGCATAGATTGTGAAACAATTTCCAGCACATTGAAAATAGTCTCGATAGACATCGCCTTTAAATAACGAGAAATAGTATAGATCCGTAAACAAATTGAAAAAAAAATCAGGCTTGGACCACAGATTATGAAACAATTTCCAGCACATTGAGAATAACCTCGATAGACATCACCTTTAAATAACGCGAAATCTTATAAATTTGTAAATAAATTTAAAAAAATCACGCGTGGAGCACAGATTATGAAACAATTTCCAGCACATTGAGAATAGCTTCGATAGACATCGCCTTTAAATAACGCGAAATAGTATATATCCGTAAACAAATTGAAAAAAAAATCAGGCTTGGAGCACAGATTATGAAACAATTTCCAGCACATTGAGAATAACCTCGATAGACATCACCTTTAAATAACGCGAAATCTTATAAATTTTTAAATAAATTTAAAAAAATCACGCGTGGAGCACAGATTATGAAACAATTTCCAGCACATTGAGAATAGTGTCGATAGAAATCGCCTTTAAATACGCAAAATAGTATAAATCCGTAAACAAATTCAAAAAAATCACGCGTGGAGCACAGATTATGAAACAATTTCCAGCACATTAAGAATAGCCTCGATAGACATCACCTTTAAATAACGCGAAATAGTATAAATATGTAAACAAAATGAAAAAAAAATCAAGATTGGAGCATAGATTGTGAAACAATTTCCAGCACATTGAAAATAGTCTCGATAGACATCGCCTTTAAATAACGCGGAAAATTATAAATCCGAAAACAAATTAAAAAAAATCACGCGTGGAGCACAGATTATGAAACAATTTCCAGCACATTGAGAATAGTCTCGATAGACATCGCCTTTAAATAACGAGAAATAGTATAGATCCGTAAACAAATTGAAAAAAAAATCAAGATTGGAGCATAGATTGTGAAACAATTTCCAGCACATTGAAAATAGTCTCGATAGACATCGCCTTTAAATAACGCGGAATATTATAAATCCGAAAACAAATTAAAAAAAATCACGCGTGGAGCACAGATTATGAAACAATTTCCAGCACATTGAGAATAGCCACGATAGACATCGCCTTTAAATAACGCGAAATAGTATATATCCGTAAACAAATTGAAAAAAAAATCAGGCTTGGAGCACAGATTATGAAACAATTTCCAGCACATTGAGAATAACCTCGATAGACATCACCTTTAAATAACGCGAAATAGTATAAATCCGTAAACAAATTTAAAAAAATCGCGCTTGGAGCACAGATTATAAAACAATTTCCAGCACATTGAGAATAGTCACGATAGACATCACATTTAAATAACGCGAAACAGTATAAATATGTAAACAAATTGAAAAAAAAATCAAGCTTGGGGCATAGATTGTTAAACAATTTCCAGCACATTGAGAATAACCTCGATAGACATCACCTTTAAATAACGCGAAATAGTATAAAACCGTAAACAAATTAAAAAAAATCACGCGTGGAGCACAGATTATGAAACAATTTCCAGCACATTGAGAATAGCCTCGATAGACTTCTCCTTCAAATAACGCGAAATAGCATAAACCTTTAAACAAATTGAAAAAAATCACGCTTGGAGCATAGATTGTGAAACAATTTCCAGCACATTGAAAATAGTCTCGATAGACATCGCCTTTAAATAAAGAGAAATAGTATAGATCCGTAAACAAATTGAAAAAAAATCAGGCTTGGAGCACAGATTATGAAACAATTTCCAGCACATTGAGAATAACCTCGATAGACATCAACTTTAAATAACGCGAAATCTTATAAATTTGTAAATAAATTTAAAAAAATCACGCGTGGAGCACAGATTATGAAACAATTTCCAGCACATTGAGAATAGCTTCGATAGACATCGCCTTTAAATAACGCGAAATAGTATATATCCGTAAACAAATTGAAAAAAAATCAGGCTTGGAGCACAGATTATGAAACAATTTCCAGCACATTGAGAATAACCTCGATAGTCATCACCTTTAAATAACGCGAAATCTTATAAGTTTGTAAATAAATTTAAAAAAATCACGCGTGGAGCACAGATTATGAAACAATTTCCAGCACATTGAGAATAGTGTCGATAGAAATCGCCTTTAAATACGCAAAATAGTATAAATCCGTAAACAAATTCAAAAAAATCACGCGTGGAGCACAGATTATGAAACAATTTCCAGCACATTAAGAATAGCCTCGATAGACATCACCTTTAAATAACGCGAAATAGTATAAATATGTAAACAAATTGAAAAAAAAATCAAGATTGGAGCATAGATTGTGAAACAATTTCCAGCACATTGAAAATAGTCTCGATAGACATCGCCTTTAAATAACGCGGAATATTATAAATCCGAAAACAAATTAAAAAAAATCACGCGTGGAGCACAGATTATGAAACAATTTCCAGCACATTGAGAATAGCCTCGATAGACATCGCCTTTAAATAACGCGAAATAGTATATATCCGTAAACAAATTGAAAAAAAATCAGGCTTGGAGCACAGATTATGAAACAATTTCCAGCACATTGAGAATAACCTCGATAGACATCACCTTTAAATAACGCGAAATAGTATAAATCCGTAAACAAATTTAAAAAAATCGCGCTTGGAGCACAGATTATAAAACAATTTCCAGCACATTGAGAATAGTCACGATAGACATCACATTTAAATAACGCGAAACAGTATAAATATGTAAACAAATTGAAAAAAAAATCAAGCTTGGGGATTAGATTGTTAAACAATTTCCAGCACATTGAGAATAACCTCGATAGACATCACCTTTAAATAACGCGAAATAGTATAAAACCGTAAACAAATTAAAAAAAATCACGCGTGGAGCACAGATTATGAAACAATTTCCAGCACATCGAGAATAGCCTCGATAGACATCACCTTTAAATAACGCGAAATAGTATAAATCTGTAAACAAATTGAAAAAAAAAATCACGCTTGGAGCATAGATTATGAAACAATTTCCAGAACATTGAGAATAGTCTCAATAGACATCGCCTGTAAATAACGCGAAATCTTATAAATTTGTAAATAAACTCAAAACAATCACGCGTGGAGCACAGATTATGAAATGATTTTCGCCACATTGAGAATAGCCTCGATAGACATTGCCTTTAAATAACGCGAAATAGCATAAATCCGTAAATAAATGAAAAAAAATCAGGCGTGGAACACAGATTATGAAACAATTTCCAGCACATTGAGAATAGTCTCGATAGCCATCGCCTTTAAATAACTCGAAATAGTATAGATCCGTAAACAAAATCAAAAAATCCACGCGTGGAGCACAGATTATGAAACAATTTCCTGCACATTGAGAATAGCCTCGATAGACATCACCTTTAAATAACGCGAAACAGTATAAATATGTAAACAAATTGAAAAAAAAAATCAAGCTTGGAGCATAGATTGTGAAACAATTTCCAGCACATTGAAAATAGTCCCAAAAACATCGCCTTTAAATAACGCGAAATAATATAAATTCGTAAACAAATTCAAAAAATCACGCGTGGAGCACAGATTATAAAACAATTTACAGCACATTGAGAATAGTCTCGATAGACATCACCTTTAAATAACGCGAAACAGTATAAATATGTAAACAAATTGAAAAAAAAATCAACCTTGGAGCATAGATTGTGAAACAATTTCCAGCACATTGAAAATAGTCTCAATAGGCATCGCCTTTAAATAACGCGAAATAGTATAAATCCGTAAACAAATTTAAAAAAATCACGCGTGGAGCACAGATTATGAAACAATTTACAGCACATTGAGAATAGCCTCGATAGACATCGCCTTTAAATAACGCGAAATCTTATAAATTTGTAAATAAACTCAAAAAAATCACGCGTGGAGCACAGATTATGAAATGATTTTCAGCACATTGAGAATAGCCTCGATAGACATTGCCTTTAAATAACGCGAAATAGTATAAATCCGTAAACAAATTTAAAAAAATCAAGCGTGGAGCACAGATTATGAAACAATTTCCAGCACATTGTGAATAGCCTCGATAGACATCGCCTTTAAATAACGCGAAATCTTATAAATTTGTAAATAAATTCAAAAAAATCACGTGTGGAGCACAGATTATGAAACAATTTCCAGCACATTGAGAATAACCTCGATAGACATCACCTTTAAATAACGCGAATCAGTATAAATATATAAACAAATTGGAAAAAAAAATCAAGCTTGGAGCATAGATTTTGAAGCAATTTCCAGCACATTGAAAATAGTCTCAATAGACATCGCTTTTAAATAACGCGAAATCTTATAAATTTGTAAATAAATTCAAAAAAATCACGTGTGGAGCACAGATTATGAAACAATTTCCAGCACATTGAGAATAACCTCGATAGACATCACCTTTAAATAACGCGAATCAGTATAAATATATAAACAAATTGGAAAAAAAAATCAAGCTTGGAGCATAGATTTTGAAGCAATTTCCAGCACATTGAAAATACTCTCAATAGGCATCGCCTTTAAATAACGCGAAATCTTATAAATTTGTAAATAAATTTTAAAAAAATCACGTGTGGAGCACAGATTATGAAACAATTTCCAGCACATTGAGAATAGCCTCTATAGACATCGCCTTTGAATAACGCGAAATAGTATAAATTTGTAAATAAATGCAAAAAAATCACGCGTGGAGCACAGATTATGAAACAAATTCCAGCACATTGAGAATAGCCTCGATAGACTTCTCCTTCAAATAACGCGAAATCTTATAAATTTGTAAATAAATTTAAAACAGTCACGCGTGGAGCACACATTATGAAACAATTTCCAGCACATTGAGAATAGTGTCGAAAAAATCGCCTTTAAATACGCAAAATAGTATAAATCCGTAAACAAATTCAAAAAAATCACGCGTGGAGCACAGATTATGAAACAATTTCCAGCACATTAAGAATAGCCTCGATAGACATCGCCTTTAAATAACGCGAAATAGTATATATCCGTAAACAAAAAAAAAAAAAAATCAGGCTTGGACACAGATTATGAAACAATTTCCAGCACATTGAGAATAACCTCAATAGACATCACCTTTAAATAACGCGAAATAGTATAAATCCGTAAAAAAATTTAAAAAAATCACGCGTGGAGCACAGATTATGAAACAATTTCCAGAACATTGAGAATAACCTCGATAGACATCACCTTTAAATAACGCGAAATAGTATAAATGCGTAAACAAATTTTTAAAAAATCACGCGTGGAGCACAGATTATGAAACAATTTCCAGCACATTAAGTATAGCCTCGATAGACATCAACTTTAAATAACGCGAAATAGTATAAATATGTAAACAAATTGAAAAAAAAATCAAGATTGGAGCATAGATTGTTAAACAATTTCCAGCACATTGAAAATAGTCTCAATACACATCGCCTTTAAATAACGCGAAATCTTATAAATTTGTAAATAAATTTTAAAAAATCACGTGTGGAGCACAGATTATGAAACAATTTCCAGCACATTGAGAATAGCCTCGATAGACATCACCTTTAAATAACGCGAAATAGTATAAATCTGTAAACAAATTGAAAAAAAAAATCACGCTTGGAGCATAGATTATGAAACAATTTACAGAACATTGAGAATAGTCTCAATAGACATCGCCTGTAAATAACGCGAAATAGTATAAATCCGTAAACAAATTTAAAAATATCGCGCTTGGAGAACAGATTATAAAACAATTTCCAGCACATTGAGAATAGTGTCGATAGACATCACCTTTAAATAACATGAAATAGTATAAATCTCTAAAAAAAATGAAAAAAAAATTACGATTTGAGTATAGATTATGAAACAATTTCCAGCACATTGAAAATAGTCTCGATAGATATCGCCTTTAAATAGCGCGAAATAGTATAAATCCGTAAACAAATTTTTAAAAAAATCACGCGTAGAGCACAGATTATGAAACAATTTCCAGCACATTGAGAATAACCTCGATAGACATCACCTTTAAATAACGCGAAATAGTATAAAACCGTAAACAAATTCAATAAAAATCACGCGTGGAGCACAGATTATGAAACAATTTCCAGCACATTGAGAATAGCCTCGATAGACATCACCTTTAAATAACGCGAAATAGTATAAATCTGTAAACAAATTGGAAAAAAAAATCAAGCTTGGAGCATAGATTTTGAAGCAATTTCCAGCACATTGAAAATAGTCTCAATAGACATCGCTTTTAAATAACGCGAAATCTTATAAATTTGTAAATAAATTCAAAAAAATCACGTGTGGAGCACAGATTATGAAACAATTTCCAGCACATTGAGAATAACCTCGATAGACATCACCTTTAAATAACGCGAATCAGTATAAATATATAAACAAATTGGAAAAAAAAATCAAGCTTGGAGCATAGATTTTGAAGCAATTTCCAGCACATTGAAAATACTCTCAATAGGCATCGCCTTTAAATAACGCGAAATCTTATAAATTTGTAAATAAATTTTAAAAAAATCACGTGTGGAGCACAGATTATGAAACAATTTCCAGCACATTGAGAATAGCCTCTATAGACATCGCCTTTGAATAACGCGAAATAGTATAAATTTGTAAATAAATGCAAAAAAATCACGCGTGGAGCACAGATTATGAAACAAATTCCAGCACATTGAGAATAGCCTCGATAGACTTCTCCTTCAAATAACGCGAAATCTTATAAATTTGTAAATAAATTTAAAACAGTCACGCGTGGAGCACACATTATGAAACAATTTCCAGCACATTGAGAATAGTGTCGAAAAAATCGCCTTTAAATACGCAAAATAGTATAAATCCGTAAACAAATTCAAAAAAATCACGCGTGGAGCACAGATTATGAAACAATTTCCAGCACATTAAGAATAGCCTCGATAGACATCGCCTTTAAATAACGCGAAATAGTATATATCCGTAAACAAAAAAAAAAAAAAATCAGGCTTGGACACAGATTATGAAACAATTTCCAGCACATTGAGAATAACCTCAATAGACATCACCTTTAAATAACGCGAAATAGTATAAATCCGTAAAAAAATTTAAAAAAATCACGCGTGGAGCACAGATTATGAAACAATTTCCAGAACATTGAGAATAACCTCGATAGACATCACCTTTAAATAACGCGAAATAGTATAAATGCGTAAACAAATTTTTAAAAAATCACGCGTGGAGCACAGATTATGAAACAATTTCCAGCACATTAAGTATAGCCTCGATAGACATCAACTTTAAATAACGCGAAATAGTATAAATATGTAAACAAATTGAAAAAAAAATCAAGATTGGAGCATAGATTGTTAAACAATTTCCAGCACATTGAAAATAGTCTCAATACACATCGCCTTTAAATAACGCGAAATCTTATAAATTTGTAAATAAATTTTAAAAAATCACGTGTGGAGCACAGATTATGAAACAATTTCCAGCACATTGAGAATAGCCTCGATAGACATCACCTTTAAATAACGCGAAATAGTATAAATCTGTAAACAAATTGAAAAAAAAAATCACGCTTGGAGCATAGATTATGAAACAATTTACAGAACATTGAGAATAGTCTCAATAGACATCGCCTGTAAATAACGCGAAATAGTATAAATCCGTAAACAAATTTAAAAATATCGCGCTTGGAGAACAGATTATAAAACAATTTCCAGCACATTGAGAATAGTGTCGATAGACATCACCTTTAAATAACATGAAATAGTATAAATCTCTAAAAAAAATGAAAAAAAAATTACGATTTGAGTATAGATTATGAAACAATTTCCAGCACATTGAAAATAGTCTCGATAGATATCGCCTTTAAATAGCGCGAAATAGTATAAATCCGTAAACAAATTTTTAAAAAAATCACGCGTAGAGCACAGATTATGAAACAATTTCCAGCACATTGAGAATAACCTCGATAGACATCACCTTTAAATAACGCGAAATAGTATAAAACCGTAAACAAATTCAATAAAAATCACGCGTGGAGCACAGATTATGAAACAATTTCCAGCACATTGAGAATAGCCTCGATAGACATCACCTTTAAATAACGCGAAATAGTATAAATCTGTAAACAAATTCAAAAAAATCACGCGTGGAGCACAGATTATGAAACAATTTCCAGAACATTGAGAATAACCTCGATAGACATCACCTTTAAATAACGCGAAATAGTATAAAACCGTAAACAAATTCAATAAAAATCAGGCGTGGAGCACAGATTATGAAACAATTTCCAGCACATTGAGAATAGCCTCGATAGACATCACCTTTAAATAACGCGAAATAGTATAAATCTGTAAACAAATTGAAAAAAAAATCACGCTTGGAGCATAGATTATGAAACAATTTCCAGAAAATTGAGAATAGTCTCAATAGACATCGCATGTAAATAACGCGAAATAGTATAAATCCGTAAACAAATTTAAAAAAATCACGCGTGGAGCACAGATTATGAAACAATTTACAGCACATTGAGAATAGCCTCGATAGACATCGCCTTTAAATAACGCGAAATCTTATAAATTTGTAAATAAATTCAAAAAAATCACGTGTGGAGCACAGATTATGAAACAATTTCCAGCACATTGAGAATAACCTCGATAGACATCACTTTTAAATAACGCGAATCAGTATAAATATGTAAACAAATTGAAAAAAAAAATCAAGCTTGGAGCATAGATTGTGAAGCAATTTCCAGCACATTGAAAATAGTCTCAATAGGCATCGCCTTTAAATAACGCGAAATCTCATAAATTTGTAAATAAATTTAAAAAAATCACGTGTGGAGCACAGATTATGAAACAATTTCCAGCACATTGAGAATAGCCTCGATAGACATCGCCTTTAAATAACGCGAAATAGTATAAATTTGTAAATAAATGCAAAAAAATCACGCGTGGAGCACAGATTATGAAACAAATTCCAGCACATTGAGAATAGCCTCGATAGACTTCTCCTTCAAATAACGCGAAATAGCATAAACCTGTAAACAAATTGAAAAAAATCACGCTTGGAGCATAGATTGTGAAACAATTTCCAGCACATTGAAAATAGTCTCGATAGACATCGCCTTTAAGTAACGAGAAATAGTATAGATCCGTAAACAAAATCAAAAAATCCACGCGTGGAGCACAGATTATGAAACAATTTCCAGCACATTGAGAATAGCCTCGATAGACATAACCTTTAAATACCGCGAAACAGTATAAATATGTAAACAAATGGGAAAAAAAAATTAAGCTTGGAGCATAGATTGTGAAAAAATTTCCAGCACATTGAAAATAGTCTCGATCGATATCGCCTTTAAATAGCGCGAAATAGTATTATCCGTAAACAAATTTTTAAAAAAATCACGCGTAGAGCACAGATTATGAAACAATTTCCAGCACATTGAGAATAACCTCGATAGACATCATGTTTAAATAACGCGAATCAGTATAAATATGTAAACAAATTGAAAAAAAAAATCAAGCTTGGAGCATAGATTGTGAAACAATTTCCAGCACATTGAAAATAGTCTCAATAGACATCGCTTTTAAATAACGCGAAATAGTATAAATCCGTAAACAAATTTTAAAAAATCGCGCTTGGAGCACAGATTATAAAACAATTTCCAGCACATTGAGAGTAGTCTCGATAGACATCACCTTTAAAAATACGCGAAACAGTATAAATATGTAACCAAATTGAAAAAAAATATCAAGCTTGGAGCACAGATTGTGAAACAATTTCCAGCACATTGAAAATAGTCTCAATACACATCGGCTTTAAATAACGCGAAATCTTATAAATTTGTAAATAAATTTTAAAAAATCACGTGTGGAGCACAGATTATGAAACAATTTCCAGCACATTGAGAATAGCCTCGATAGACATCACACTTAAATAACGCGAAATAGTATAAATCTGTAAACAAATTGAAAAAAAAAATCACGCTTGGAGCATAGATTATGAAACAATTTCCAGAACATTGAGAATAGTCTCAATAGACATCGCCTGTAAATAACGCGAAATAGTATAAATCCGTAAACAAATTTAAAAATATCGCGCTTGGAGAACAGATTATAAAACAATTTCCAGCACATTGAGAATAGTCTCGATAGACATCACCTTTAAATAACATGAAATAGTATAAATCTCTAAAAAAAATGAAAAAAAATTACGATTTGAGCATAGATTCTGAAACAATTTCCAGCACATTGAAAATAGTCTCGATAGATATCGCCTTTAAATAGCGCGAAATAGTATAAATCCGTAAACAAATTTTTAAAAAAATCACGCGTAGAGCACAGATTATGAAACAATTTCCAGCACATTAAGAATAACCTCGATAGACATCACCTTTAAATAACGCGAAATAGTATAAAACCGTAAACAAATTCAATAAAAATCACGCGTGGAGCACAGATTATGAAACAATTTCCAGCACATTGAAAATAGCCTCAATAGACATCACTTTTAAATAACGCGAAACAGTATAAATCTGTAAACAAATTGAAAAAAAAATCACGTTTGGAGCATAGATTATGAAACAATTTCCAGAACATTGAGAATAGTCTCAATAGACATCGCCTGTAAATAACGCGAAATAGTATAAATCCGTAAACAAATTTTAAAAAATCACGCGTGGAGCACAGATTATGAAACAATTTCCAGCACATTAAGAATAGCCTCGATAGACATCATCTTTAAATAACGCGAAATAGTATAAATATGTAAACAAATTGAAAAAAAAATCAAGATTGGAGCATAGATTGTGAAACAATTTCCAGCACATTGAAAATAGTCTCGATAGACATCGCCTTTAAATAACAAGGAATATTATAAATCCGAAAACAAATTCAAAAAAATCACGCGTGGAGCACAGATTATGAAACAATTTCCAGCACATTGAGAGTAGCCTCGATAGACATCGCCTTTAAATAACGCGAAATAGTATATATCCGTAAACATATTGGAAAAAAAATCAGGCTTGGAGCACAGATTATGAAACAATATCCAGCACATTGAGAATAACCTCGATAGACATCACCTTTAAATAACGCGAAATCTTATAAATTTGTAAATAAATTTAAAAAAATCACGCGTGGAGCACAGATTATGAAACAATTTTCAGCACATTGAGAATAGTGTCGAAAAAATCGCCTTTAAATACGCAAAATAGTATAAATCCGTAAACAAATTCAAAAAAATCACGCGTGGAGCACAGATTATGAAACAATTTCCAGCACATTAAGAATAGCCTCGATAGACATCACATTTAAATAACGCGAAATAGTATAAATATGTAAACAAATTGAAAAAAAAATCAAGATTGGAGCATAGATTGTGAAACAATTTCCAGCACATTGAAAATAGTCTCGATAGACATCGCCTTTAAATAACGCGGAATATTATAAATCCGAAAACAAATTCAAAAAAATCACGCGTGGAGCACAGATTATGAAACAATTTCCAGCACATTGAGAATAGCCTCGATAGACATCGCCTTTAAATAACGCGAAATAGTATATATCCGTAAACAAATTGAAAAAAAAATCAGGCTTGGACACAGATTATGAAACAATTTCCAGCACATTGAGAATAACCTCGATAGACATCACCTTTAAATAACGCGAAATAGTATAAATCCGTAAACAAATTTAAAAAAATCGCGCTTGGAGCACAGATTATAAAACAATTTCCAGCACATTGAGAATAGTCACGATAGACATCACATTTAAATAACGCGAAACAGTATAAATATGTAAACAAATTGAAAAAAAAATCAAGCTTGGGGCATAGATTGTTAAACAATTTCCAGCACATTGAGAATAACCTCGATAGACATCACCTTTAAATAACGCGAAATAGTATAAAACCGTAAACAAATTCAAAAAAATCACGCGTGGAGCACAGATTATGAAACAATTTCCAGAACATTGAGAATAACCTCGATAGACATCATATTTAAATAACGCGAAATAGTATAAATGCGTAAACAAATTTTTAAAAAATCACGCGTGGAGCACAGATTATGAAACAATTTCCAGCACATTGAGAATAACCTCGATAGACATCACCTTTAAATAACGCGAATCAGTATAAATATGTAAACAAATTGAAAAAAAAAAATCAAGCTTGGAGCAGAGATTGTGAAACAATTTCCAGCACATTGAAAATAGTCTCAATAGACATCGCTTTTAAATAACGCGAAATAGTATAAATCCGTAAACAAATTTTAAAAAATCGCGCTTGGAGCACAGATTATAAAACAATTTCCAGCACAATGAGAGTAGTCTCGATAGACATCACCTTTAAAAATACGCGAAACAGTATAAATATGTAAACAAATTGAAAAAAAATATCAAGCTTGGAGCACAGATTGTGAAACAATTTCCAGCACATTGAAAATAGTCTCAATACACATCGCCTTTAAATAACGCGAAATCTTATAAATTTGTAAATAAATTAAAAAAAATCACGTGTGGAGCACAGATTATGAAACAATTTCCAGCACATTGAGAATAGCCTCGATAGACATCACCTTTAAATAACACGAAATAGTATAAATCTGTAAACAAATTGAAAAAAAAAATCACGCTTGGAGCATAGATTATGAAACAATTTCCAGAACATTGAGAATAGTCTCAATAGACATCGGCTGTAAATAACGCGAAATAGTATAAATCCGTAAACAAATTTAAAAATATCGCGCTTGGAGAACAGATTATAAAACAATTTCGAGCACATTGAGAATAGTCTCGATAGACATCACCTTTAAATAACATGAAATATTATAAATCTCTAAAAAAAAATGAAAAAAAAATTACGATTTGAGTATAGATTATGAAACAATTTCCAGCACATTGAAAATAGTCTCGATAGATATCGCCTTTAAATAGCGCGAAATAGTATAAATTCGTAAACAAATTTTTAAAAAAATCACGCGTAGAGCACAGATTATGAAACAATTTCCAGCACATTGAGAATAACCTCGATAGACATCACCTTTAAATAACGCGAAATAGTATAAAACCGTAAACAAATTCAATAAAAATCACGCGTGGAGCACAGATTATGAAACAATTTCCAGCACATTGAGAATAGCCTCGATAGACATCACCTTTAAATAACGCGAAATAGTATAAATCTGTAAATAAATGAAAAAAAATCAGGCGTGGAACACAGATTATGAAACAATTTCCAGCACATTGAGAATAGTCTCGATAGCCATCGCCTTTAAATAACTCGAAATAGTATAGATCCGTAAACAAAATCAAAAAATCCACGCGTGGAGCACAGATTATGAAACAATTTCCTGCACATTGAGAATAGCCTCGATAGACATCACCTTTAAATAACGCGAAACAGTATAAATATGTAAACAAATTGAAAAAAAAATCAAGCTTGAAGCATAGATTGTGAAACAATTTCCAGCACATTGAAAATAGTCCCAATAGGCATCGCCTTTAAATAACGCGAAATCTCATAAATTTGTAAATAAATTTAAAAAAATCACGTGTGGAGCACAGATTATGAAACAATTTCCAGCACATTGAGAATAGCCTCGATAGACAACGCCTTTAAATAACGCGAAATAGTATAAATTTGTAAATAAATGCAAAAAAATCACGCGTGGAGCACAGATTATGAAACAAATTCCAGCACATTGAGAATAGCCTCGATAGACTTCTCCTTCAAATAACGCGAAATAGCATAAACCTGTAAACAAATTGAAAAAAATCACGCTTGGAGCATAGATTGTGAAACAATTTCCAGCACATTGAAAATAGTCTCGATAGACATCGCCTTTAAATAACGAGAAATAGTATAGATCCGTAAACAAAATCAAAAAATCCACGCGTGGAGCACAGATTATGAAACAATTTCCAGCACATTGAGAATAGCCTCGATAGACATAACCTTTAAATAACGCGAAACAGTATAAATATGTAAACAAATTGAAAAAAAAATTAATCTTGGAGCATAGATTGTGAAAAAATTTCCAGCACATTGAAAATAGTCTCGATAGATATCGCTTTTAAATAGCGCGAAATAGTATAAATCCGTAAACAAATTTTTAAAAAAATCACGCGTAGAGCACAGATTATGAAACAATTTCCAGCACATTAAGAATAACCTCGATAGACATCACCTTTAAGTAACGCGAAATATTATAAATTTGTAAATAAATTTAAAAAAATCACGTGTGGAGCACAGATTATGAAACAATTTCCAGCACATTGAGAATAACCTCGATAGACATCATCTTTAAATAACGCGAATCAGTATAAATATGTAAACAAATTGAAAAAAAAATCAAGCTTGGAGCATAGATTGTGAAACAATTTCCAGCACATTGAAAATAGTCTCAATAGACATCGCTTTTAAATAACGCGAAATAGTATAAATCCGTAAACAAATTTTAAAAAATCGCGCTTGGAGCACAGATTATAAAACAATTTCCAGCACATTGAGAGTAGTCTCGATAGACATCACCTTTAAAAATACGCGAAACAGTATAAATATGTAACCAAATTGAAAAAAAATATCAAGCTTGGAGCACAGACTGTGAAACAATTTCCAGAACATTGAAAATAGTCTCAATAGACATCGCTTTTAAATAACGCGAAATAGTATAAATCCGTAAACAAATTTAAAAATATCGCGCTTGGAGAACAGATTATAAAACAATTTCCAGCACATTGAGAATAGTCTCGATAGACATCACCTTTAAGTAACATGAAATAGTATAAATCTCTAAAAAAAATGAAAAAAAATTACGATTTGAGCATAGATTCTGAAACAATTTCCAGCACATTGAAAATAGTCTCGATAGATATCGCCTTTAAATAGCGCGAAATAGTATAAATCCGTAAACAAATTTTTAAAAAAATCACGCGTAGAGCACAGATTATGAAACAATTTCCAGCACATTAAGAATAACCTCGATAGACATCACCTTTAAATAACGCGAAATAGTATAAAACCGTAAACAAATTCAATAAAAATCACGCGTGGAGCACAGATTATGAAACAATTTCCAGCACATTGAGAATAGCCTCGATAGACATCACCTTTAAATAACGCGAAACAGTATAAATCTGTAAACAAATTGAAAAAAAAATCACGTTTGGAGCATAGATTATGAAACAATTTCCAGAACATTGAGAATAGTCTCAATAGACATCGCCTGTAAATAACGCGAAATAGTATAAATCCGTAAACAAATTTTAAAAAATCACGCGTGGAGCACAGATTATGAAACAATTTACAGCACATTGAGAATAGCCTCGATAGACATTGCCTTTAAATAACGCGAAATAGTATAAATCCGTAAATAAATGAAAAAAAATCAGGCGTGGAACACAGATTATGAAACAATTTCCAGCACATTGAGAATAGTCTCGATAGCCATCGCCTTTAAATAACTCGAAATAGTATAGATCCGTAAACAAAATCAAAAAATCCACGCGTGGAGCACAGATTATGAAACAATTTCCAGCACATTAAGAATAGCCTCGATACACATCACCTTTAAATAACGCGAATCAGTATAAATATGTAAACAAATTGAAAAAAAAATCAAGCTTGGAGCATAGATTGTGAAGCAATTTCCAGCACATTGAAAATAGTCTCAATAGACATCGCTTTTAAATAACGCGAAATAATATAAATCCGTAAACAAATTTAAAAAAATTCCGCTTGGAGCACAGATTATAAAACAATTTCCAGCACATTGAGAATAGTCTCGATAGACATCACCTTTAAATAACGCGAAACAGTATAAATATGTAAACAAATTGAAAAAAAAAATCAAGCTTGGAGCATAGATTGTGAAACAATTTCCAGCACATTGAAAATAGTCTCAATAGGCATCGCCTTTAAATAACGCGAAATCTTATAAATTTGTAAATAAATGCAAAAAAATCACGCGTGGAGCACAGATTATGAAACAAATTCCAGCACATTGAGAATAGACTCGATAGACTTCTCCTTCAAATAACGCGAAATAGCATAAACCTGTAAACAAATTGAAAAAAATCACGCTTGGAGCATAGATTGTGAAACAATTTCCAGCACATTGAAAATAGTCTCGATAGACATCGCCTTTAAATAACGAGAAATAGTATAAATCTGTAAATAAAATTGAAAAAAAAATCACGCTTGGAGCATAGATTGTGAAACAATTTCCAGCATATTGAAAATAGTCTCGAGAGACATCGCATTTAAATAACGCGAAATAGTATAAATCCGTAAACAAATTCAAAAAAATCATGCGTGGAGCACAGATTATGAAACAATTTCCAGCACATTGAGAATAGCTTCGATAGACATCACCTTTAAATAACGCGAAAAAGTATAAATCTGTAAACAAATAAAAAAAAAATCACGCTTGGAGCATAAATTGTGAAACAATTTCCAGCACATCGAAAATAGTCTCGATAGACATCGCCTTTAAATAAAGCGAAATATTATAAATCCGTAAACAAATTTTTAAAAAATCACGCGTGGAGCACAGATTATGAAACAATTTCCAGCACATTGAGAATAACCTCGATAGACATCACCTTTAAATAACGCGAAATAGTATAAATGCGTAAACAAATTTTTAAAAAATCACGCGTGGAGCACAGATTATGGAACAATTTCCAGCACATTAAGAATAGCCTCGATAGACATCACCTTTAAATAACGCGAAATAGTATATATCCGTAAACATATTGGAAAAAAAATCAGACTTGGAGCACAGATTATGAAACAATTTCCAGCACATTGAGAATAACCTCGATAGACATCACCTTTAAATAACGCGAAATCTTATAAATTTGTAAATAAATTTAAAAAAATCACGCGTGGAGCACAGATTATGAAACAATTTCCAGCACATTAAGAATAGCCTCGATAGACATCACCTTTAAATAACGCGAAATAGTATAAATATGTAAACAAATTGAAAAAAAAAATCAAGCTTGGAGCATAGATTGTGAAGCAATTTCCAGCACATTGAAAATAGTCTCAATAGACATCGCTTTTAAATAACGCGAAATAATATAAATCCGTAAACAAATTTAAAAAAATCCCGCTTGGAGCACAGATTATAAAACAATTTCCAGCACATTGAGAATTGTCTCGATAGACATCAACTTTAAATAACGCGAAACAGTATAAATATGTAAACAAATTGAAAAAAAAATCAAGCTTGGAGCATAGATTGTGAAAAAATTTCCAGCACATTGAAAATAGTCTCAATAGGCATCGCCTTTAAATAACGCGAAATCTCATAAATTTGTAAATAAATTAAAAAAAATCACGTGTGGAGCACAGATTATGAAACAATTTCCCGCACATTGAGAATAGCCTCGATAGACATCGCCTTTAAATAACGCGAAATAGTATAAATTTGTAAATAAATGCGAAAAAATCACGCGTGGAGCACAGATTATGAAACAAATTCCAGCACATTGAGAATAGCCTCGATAGACTTCTCCTTCAAATAACGCGAAATAGCATAAATCTGTAAACAAATTGAAAAAAATCACGCTTGGAGCATAGATTGTGAAACAATTTCCAGCACATTGAAAATAGTCTCGATAGACATCGCCTTTAAATAACGAGAAATAGTATAGATCCGTAAACAAAATCAAAAAATCCACGCGTGGAGCACAGATTATGAAACAATTTCCAGCATATTGAGAATAGCCTCGATAGACATAACATTTAAATAACGCGAAACAGTATAAATATGTAAACAAATTGAAAAAAAAAAATTAAGCTTGGAGCATAGATTGTGAAAAAATTTCCAGCACATTGAAAATAGTCTCGATAGATATCGCCTTTAAATAGCGCGAAATAGCATAAATCCGTAAACAAATTTTTTTAAAAATCACGCGTAGAGCACAGATTATGAAACAATTTCCAGCACATTGAGAATAACCTCGATAGACATCACCTTTAAGTAACGCGAAATCTTATAAATTTGTAAATAAATTTAAAAAAATCACGTGTGGAGCACAGATTATGAAACAATTTCCAGCACATTGAGAATAACCTCGATAGACATCATCTTTAAATAACGCGAATCAGTATAAATATGTAAACAAATTGAAAAAAAAATCAAGCTTGGAGCATAGATTGTGAAACAATTTCCAGCACATTGAAAATAGTCTCAATAGACATCGCTTTTAAATAACGCGAAATAGTATAAATCCGTAAACAAATTTTAAAAAATCGCGCTTGGAGCACAGATTATAAAACAATTTCCAGCACATTGAGAGTAGTCTCGATAGACATCACCTTTAAAAATACGCGAAACAGTATAAATATGTAACCAAATTGAAAAAAAATATCAAGCTTGGAGCACAGATTGTGAAACAATTTCCAGCACATTGAAAATAGTCTCAATACACATCGGCTTTAAATAACGCGAAATCTTATAAATTTGTAAATAAATTTAAAAAAATCACGTGTGGAGCACAGATTATGAAACAATTTCCAGCACATTGAGAATAGCCTCGATAGACATCACATTTAAATAACGCGAAACAGTATAAATCTGTAAACAAATTGAAAAAAAAATCACGTTTGGAGCATAGATTATGAAACAATTTCCAGAACATTGAGAATAGTCTCAATAGACATCGCCTGTAAATAACGCGAAATAGTATAAATCCGTAAACAAATTTTAAAAAATCACGCGTGGAGCACAGATTATGAAACAATTTACAGCACATTGAGAATAGCCTCGATAGACATTGCCTTTAAATAACGCGAAATAGTATAAATCCGTAAATAAATGAAAAAAAATCAGGCGTGGAACACAGATTATGAAACAATTTCCAGCACATTGAGAATAGTCTCGATAGCCATCGCCTTTAAATAACTCGAAATAGTATAGATCCGTAAACAAAATAAAAAAATCCACGCGTGGAGCACAGATTATGAAACAATTTCCAGCACATTAAGAATAGCCTCGATACACATCACCTTTAAATAACGCGAATCAGTATAAATATGTAAACAAATTGAAAAAAAAATCAAGCTTGGAGCATAGATTGTGAAGCAATTGCCAGCACATTGAAAATAGTCTCAATAGACATCGCTTTTAAATAACGCGAAATAATATAAATCCGTAAACAAATTTAAAAAAATCCCGCTTCGAGCACAGATTATAAAACAATTTCCAGCACATTGAGAATAGTCTCGATAGACATCACCTTTAAATAACGCGAAACAGTATAAATATGTAAACAAATTGAAAAAAAAAATCAAGCTTGGAGCATAGATTGTGAAACAATTTCCAGCACATTGAAAATAGTCTCAATAGGCATGGCCTTTAAATAACGCGAAATCTTATAAATTTGTAAATAAATGCAAAAAAATCACGCGTGGAGCACAGATTATGAAACAAATTCCAGCACATTGAGAATAGCCTCGATAGACTTCTCCTTCAAATAACGCGAAATAGCATAAACCTGTAAACAAATTGAAAAAAATCACGCTTGGAGCATAGATTGTGAAACAATTTCCAGCACATTGAAAATAGTCTCGATAGACATCGCCTTTAAATAACGAGAAATAGTATAAATCTGTAAATAAAATTGAAAAAAAAATCACGTTTGGAGCATAGATTATGAAACAATTTCCAGAACATTGAGAATAGTCTCAATAGACATCGCCTGTAAATAACGCGAAATAGTATAAATCCGTAAACAAATTTTAAAAAATCACGCGTGGAGCACAGATTATGAAACAATTTACAGCACATTGAGAATAGCCTCGATAGACATTGCCTTTAAATAACGCGAAATAGTATAAATCCGTAAATAAATGAAAAAAAATCAGGCGTGGAACACAGATTATGAAACAATTTCCAGCACATTGAGAATAGTCTCGATAGCCATCGCCTTTAAATAACTCGAAATAGTATAGATCCGTAAACAAAATCAAAAAATCCACGCGTGGAGCACAGATTATGAAACAATTTCCAGCACATTAAGAATAGCCTCGATACACATCACCTTTAAATAACGCGAATCAGTATAAATATGTAAACAAATTGAAAAAAAAATCAAGCTTGGAGCATAGATTGTGAAGCAATTGCCAGCACATTGAAAATAGTCCCAATAGACATCGCTTTTAAATAACGCGAAATAATATAAATCCGTAAACAAATTTTAAAAAATCCCGCTTGGAGCACAGATTATAAAACAATTTCCAGCACATTGAGAATAGTCTCGATAGACATCACCTTTAAATAACGCGAAACAGTATAAATATGTAAACAAATTGAAAAAAAAAATCAAGCTTGGAGCATAGATTGTGAAACAATTTCCAGCACATTGAAAATAGTCTCAATAGGCATCGCCTTTAAATAACGCGAAATCTTATAAATTTGTAAATAAATGCAAAAAAATCACGCGTGGAGCACAGATTATGAAACAAATTCCAGCACATTGAGAATAGCCTCGATAGACTTCTCCTTCAAATAACGCGAAATAGCATAAACCTGTAAACAAATTGAAAAAAATCACGCTTGGAGCATAGATTGTGAAACAATTTCCAGCACATTGAAAATAGTCTCGATAGACATCGCCTTTAAATAACGAGAAATAGTATAAATCTGTAAATAAAATTGAAAAAAAAATCACGCTTGGAGCATAGATTGTGAAACAATTTCCAGCATATTGAAAATAGTCTCGAGAGACATCGCATTTAAATAACGCGAAATAGTATAAATCCGTAAACAAATTCAAAAAAATCATGCGTGGAGCACAGATTATGAAACAATTTCCAGCACATTGAGAATAGCTTCGATAGACATCACCTCTAAATAACGCGAAAAAGTATAAATCTGTAAACAAATAAAAAAAAAATCACGCTTGGAGCATAAATTGTGAAACAATTTCCAGCACATCGAAAATAGTCTCGATAGACATCGCCTTTAAATAAAGCGAAATATTATAAATCCGTAAACAAATTTTAAAAAAATCACGCGTGGAGCACAGATTATGAAACAATTTCCAGCACATTGAGAATAACCTCGATAGACTTCACCTTTAAATAACGCGAAATAGTATAAATGCGTAAACAAATTTTTAAAAAATCACGCGTGGAGCACAGATTATGGAACAATTTCCAGCACATTAAGAATAGCCTCGATAGACATCACTTTTAAATAACGCGAAATAGTATATATCCGTAAACATATTGGAAAAAAAATCAGGCTTGGAGCACAGATTATGAAACAATTTCCAGCACATTGAGAATAACCTCGATAGACATCACCTTTAAATAACGCGAAATCTTATAAATTTGTAAATAAATTTTAAAAAGTCACGCGTGGAGCACACATTATGAAACAATTTCCAGCACATTGAGAATAGTGTCGAAAAAATCGCCTTTAAATACGCAAAATAGTATAAATCCGTAAACAAATTCAAAAAAATCACGCGTGGAGCACAGATTATGAAACAATTTCCAGCACATTAAGAATAGCCTCGATAGACATCACCTTTAAATAACGCGAAATAGTATAAATATGTAAACAAATTGAAAAAAAATCAAGATTGGAGCATAGATTGTGAAACAATTTCCAGCACATTGAAAATAGTCTCGATAGACATCGCCTTTAAATAACGCGGAATATTATAAATCCGAAAACAAATTCAAAAAAATCACGCGTGGAGCACAGATTATGAAACAATTTCCAGCACATTGAGAATAGCCTCGATAGACATCGCCTTTAAATAACGCGAAATAGTATATATCCGTAAACAAATTGAAAAAAAAATCAGGCTTGGACACAGATTATGAAACAATTTCCAGCACATTGAGAATAACCTCGATAGACATCACCTTTAAATAACGCGAAATAGTATAAATCCGTAAAAAAATTTAAAAAAATCACGCGTGGAGCACAGATTATGAAACAATTTCCAGAACATTGAGAATAACCTCGATAGACATCACCTTTAAATAACGCGAAATAGTATAAATGCGTAAACAAATTTTTAAAAAATCACGCGTGGAGCACAGATTATGAAACAATTTCCAGCACATTAAGTATAGCCTCGATAGACATCAACTTTAAATAACGCGAAATAGTATAAATATGTAAACAAATTGAAAAAAAAATCAAGATTGGAGCATAGATTGTTAAACAATTTCCAGCACATTGAAAATAGTCTCAATACACATCGCCTTTAAATAACGCGAAATCTTATAAATTTGTAAATAAATTTTAAAAAATCACGTGTGGAGCACAGATTATGAAACAATTTCCAGCACATTGAGAATAGCCTCGATAGACATCACCTTTAAATAACGCGAAATAGTATAAATCTGTAAACAAATTGAAAAAAAAAATCACGCTTGGAGCATAGATTATGAAACAATTTCCAGAACATTGAGAATAGTCTCAATAGACATCGCCTGTAAATAACGCGAAATAGTATAAATCCGTAAACAAATTTAAAAATATCGCGCTTGGAGAACAGATTATAAAACAATTTCCAGCACATTGAGAATAGTGTCGATAGACATCACCTTTAAATAACATGAAATAGTATAAATCTCTAAAAAAAATGAAAAAAAAATTACGATTTGAGTATAGATTATGAAACAATTTCCAGCACATTGAAAATAGTCTCGATAGATATCGCCTTTAAATAGCGCGAAATAGTATAAATCCGTAAACAAATTTTTAAAAAAATCACGCGTAGAGCACAGATTATGAAACAATTTCCAGCACATTGAGAATAACCTCGATAGACATCACCTTTAAATAACGCGAAATAGTATAAAACCGTAAACAAATTCAATAAAAATCACGCGTGGAGCACAGATTATGAAACAATTTCCAGCACATTGAGAATAGCCTCGATAGACATCACCTTTAAATAACGCGAAATAGTATAAATCTGTAAACAAATTCAAAAAAATCACGCGTGGAGCACAGATTATGAAACAATTTCCAGAACATTGAGAATAACCTCGATAGACATCACCTTTAAATAACGCGAAATAGTATAAAACCGTAAACAAATTCAATAAAAATCAGGCGTGGAGCACAGATTATGAAACAATTTCCAGCACATTGAGAATAGCCTCGATAGACATCACCTTTAAATAACGCGAAATAGTATAAATCTGTAAACAAATTGAAAAAAAAATCACGCTTGGAGCATAGATTATGAAACAATTTCCAGAACATTGAGAATAGTCTCAATAGACATCGCCTGTAAATAACGCGAAATAGTATAAATCCGTAAACAAATTTAAAAAAATCACGCGTGGAGCACAGATTATGAAACAATTTACAGCACATTGAGAATAGCCTCGATAGACATCGCCTTTAAATAACGCGAAATCTTATAAATTTGTAAATAAATTCAAAAAAATCACGTGTGGAGCACAGATTATGAAACAATTTCCAGCACATTGAGAATAACCTCGATAGACATCACTTTTAAATAACGCGAATCAGTATAAATATGTAAACAAATTGAAAAAAAAAATCAAGCTTGGAGCATAGATTGTGAAGCAATTTCCAGCACATTGAAAATAGTCTCAATAGACATCGCTTTTAAATAACGCGAAATAATATAAATCCGTAAACAAATTAAAAAAAATCCCGCTTGGAGCACAGATTATAAAACAATTTCCAGCACATTGAGAATTGTCTCGATAGACATCAACTTTAAATAACGCGAAACAGTATAAATATGTAAACAAATTGAAAAAAAAATCAAGCTTGGAGCATAGATTATGAAACAATTTCCAGAACATTGAGAATAGTCTCAATAGACATCGCCTGTAAATAACGCGAAATAGTATAAATCCGTAAACAAATTTTTAAAAAAATCACGCGTAGAGCACAGATTATGAAACAATTTCCAGCACATTGAGAATAACCTCGATAGACATCACCTTTAAGTAACGCGAAATCTTAAAAATTTGTAAATAAATTTAAAAAAATCACGTGTGGAGCACAGATTATGAAACAATTTCCAGCACATTGAGAATAACCTCGATAGACATCATCTTTAAATAACGCGAATCAGTATAAATATGTAAACAAATTGAAAAAAAAAAATCAAGCTTGGAGCATAGATTGTGAAACAATTTCCAGCACATTGAAAATAGTCTCAATAGACATCGCTTTTAAATAACGCGAAATAGTATAAATCCGTAAACAAATTTTAAAAAATCGCGCTTGGAGCACAGATTATAAAACAATTTCCAGCACATTGAGAGTAGTCTCGATAGACATCACCTTTAAAAATACGCGAAACAGTATAAATATGTAACCAAAAAAAAAAATATCAAGCTTGGAGCACAGATTTTGAAACAATTTCCAGCACATTGAAAATAGTCTCAATACACATCGGCTTTAAATAACGCGAAATCTTATAAATTTGTAAATAAATTTTAAAAAATCACGTGTGGAGCACAGATTATGAAACAATTTCCAGCACATTGAGAATAGCCTCGATAGACATCACACTTAAATAACGCGAAATAGTATAAATCTGTAAACAAATTGAAAAAAAAATCACGCTTGGAGCATAGATTATGAAACAATTTCCAGAACATTGAGAATAGTCTCAATAGACATCGCCTGTAAATAACGCGAAATAGTATAAATCCGTAAACAAATTTAAAAAAATCACGCGTGGAGCACAGATTATGAAACAATTTACAGCACATTGAGAATAGCCTCGATAGACATCGCCTTTAAATAACGCGAAATCTTATAAATTTGTAAATAAATTCAAAAAAATCACGTGTGGAGCACAGATTATGAAACAATTTCCAGCACATTGAGAATAACCTCGATAGACATCACTTTTAAATAACGCGAATCAGTATAAATATGTAAACAAATTGAAAAAAAAATCAAGCTTGGAGCATAGATTGTGAAGCAATTTCCAGCACATTGAAAATAGTCTCAATAGACATCGCTTTTAAATAACGCTAAATAATATAAATCCGTAAACAAATTAAAAAAAATCCCGCTTGGAGCACAGATTATAAAACAATTTCCAGCACATTGAGAATTGTCTCGATAGACATCAACTTTAAATAACGCGAAACAGTATAAATATGTAAACAAATTGAAAAAAAAATCAAGCTTGGAGCATAGATTATGAAACAATTTCCAGAACATTGAGAATAGTCTCAATAGACATCGCCTGTAAATAACGCGAAATAGTATAAATCCGTAAACAAATTTTTAAAAAAATCACGCGTAGAGCACAGATTATGAAACAATTTCCAGCACATTGAGAATAACCTCGATAGACATCACCTTTAAGTAACGCGAAATCTTAAAAATTTGTAAATAAATTTAAAAAAATCACGTGTGGAGCACAGATTATGAAACAATTTCCAGCACATTGAGAATAACCTCGATAGACATCATCTTTAAATAACGCGAATCAGTATAAATATGTAAACAAATTGAAAAAAAAAAATCAAGCTTGGAGCATAGATTGTGAAACAATTTCCAGCACATTGAAAATAGTCTCAATAGACATCGCTTTTAAATAACGCGAAATAGTATAAATCCGTAAACAAATTTTAAAAAATCGCGCTTGGAGCACAGATTATAAAACAATTTCCAGCACATTGAGAGTAGTCTCGATAGACATCACCTTTAAAAATACGCGAAACAGTATAAATATGTAACCAAATTGAAAAAAAATATCAAGCTTGGAGCACAGATTGTGAAACAATTTCCAGCACATTGAAAATAGTCTCAATACACATCGGCTTTAAATAACGCGAAATCTTATAAATTTGTAAATAAATTTTAAAAAATCACGTGTGGAGCACAGATTATGAAACAATTTCCAGCACATTGAGAATAGCCTCGATAGACATCACACTTAAATAACGCGAAATAGTATAAATCTGTAAACAAATTGAAAAAAAAAATCACGCTTGGAGCATAGATTATGAAACAATTTCCAGAACATTGAGAATAGTCTCAATAGACATCGCCTGTAAATAACGCGAAATAGTATAAATCCGTAAACAAATTTAAAAATATCGCGCTTGGAGAACAGATTATAAAACAATTTCCAGCACATTGAGAATAGTCTCGATAGACATCACCTTTAAATAACATGAAATAGTATAAATCTCTAAAAAAAATGAAAAAAAATTACGATTTGAGCATAGATTCTGAAACAATTTCCAGCACATTGAAAATAGTCTCGATAGATATCGCCTTTAAATAGCGCGAAATAGTATAAATCCGTAAACAAATTTTTAAAAAAATCACGCGTAGAGCACAGATTATGAAACAATTTCCAGCACATTAAGAATAACCTCGATAGACATCACCTTTAAATAACGCGAAATAGTATAAAACCGTAAACAAATTCAATAAAAATCACGCGTGGAGCACAGATTATGAAACAATTTCCAGCACATTGAAAATAGCCTCGATAGACATCACTTTTAAATAACGCGAAACAGTATAAATCTGTAAACAAATTGAAAAAAAAATCACGTTTGGAGCATAGATTATGAAACAATTTCCAGAACATTGAGAATAGTCTCAATAGACATCGCCTGTAAATAACGCGAAATAGTATAAATCCGTAAACAAATTTTAAAAAATCACGCGTGGAGCACAGATTATGAAACAATTTACAGCACATTGAGAATAGCCTCGATAGACATTGCCTTTAAATAACGCGAAATAGTATAAATCCGTAAATAAATGAAAAAAAATCAGGCGTGGAACACAGATTATGAAACAATTTCCAGCACATTGAGAATAGTCTCGATAGCCATCGCCTTTAAATAACTCGAAATAGTATAGATCCGTAAACAAAATCAAAAAATCCACGCGTGGAGCACAGATTATGAAACAATTTCCTGCACATTGAGAATAGCCTCGATAGACATCACCTTTAAATAACGCGAAACAGTATAAATATGTAAACAAATTGAAAAAAAAATCAAGCTTGGAGCATAGATTGTGAAACAATTTCCAGCACATTGAAAATAGTCCCAATAGACATCGACTTTAAATAACGCGAAATAATATAAATCCGTAAACAAATTCAAAAAAATCACGCGTGGAGCACAGATTATGAAACAATTTCCAGCACATTGTGAATAGCCTCGATAGACATCGCCTTTAAATAACGCGAAATCTTATAAATTTGTAAATAAATTCAAAAAAATCACGTGTGGAGCACAGATTATGAAACAATTTCCAGCACATTGAGAATAACCTCGATAGACATCACTTTTAAATAACGCAAATCAGTATAAATATGTAAACAAATTGAAAAAAAAATCAAGCTTGGAGCATAGATTGTGAAGCAATTTCCAGCACATTGAAAATAGTCTCAATAGACATCGCTTTTAAATAACGCGAAATAATATAAATCCGTAAACAAATTTAAAAAAATCCCGCTTGGAGCACAGATTATAAAACAATTTCCAGCACATTGAGAATTGTCTCGATAGACATCAATTTTAAATAACGCGAAACAGTATAAATATGTAAACAAATTGAAAAAAAAAATCAAGCTTGGAGCATAGATTGTGAAAAAATTTCCAGCACATTGAAAATAGTCTCAATAGGCATCGCCTTTAAATAACGCGAAATCTCATAAATTTGTAAATAAATTTAAAAAAATCACGTGTGGAGCACAGATTATGAAACAATTTCCAGCACATTGAGAATAGCCTCGATAGACATCGCCTTTAAATAACGCGAAATAGTATAAATTTGTAAATAAATGCAAAAAAATCACGCGTGGAGCACAGATTATGAAACAAATTCCAGCACATTGAGAATAGCCTCGATAGACTTCTCCTTCAAATAACGCGAAATAGCATAAACCTGTAAACAAATTGAAAAAAATCACGCTTGGAGCATAGATTGTGAAACAATTTCCAGCACATTGAAAATAGTCTCGATAGACATCGCCTTTAAATAACGAGAAATAGTATAGATCCGTAAACAAAATCAAAAAATCCACGCGTGGAGCACAGATTATGAAACAATTTCCAGCACATTGAGAATAGCCTCGATAGACATAACCTTTAAATAACGCGAAACAGTATAAATATGTAAACAAATTGAAAAAAAAAAATTAAGCTTGGAGCATAGATTGTGAAAAAATTTCCAGCACATTGAAAATAGTCTCGATAAATATCGCCTTTAAATAGCGCGAAATAGTATAAATCCGTAAACAAATTTTTAAAAAAATCACGCGTAGAGCACAGATTATGAAACAATTTCCAGCACATTGAGAATAACCTCGATAGACATCACCTTTAAGTAACGCGAAATCTTAAAAATTTGTAAATAAATTTAAAAAAATCACGTGTGGAGCACAGATTATGAAACGATTTCCAGCACATTGAGAATAACCTCGACAGACATCATCTTTAAATAACGCGAATCAGTATAAATATGTAAACAAATTGAAAAAAAAATCAAGCTTGGAGCATAGATTGTGAAACAATTTCCAGCACATTGAAAATAGTCTCAATAGACATCGCTTTTAAATAACGCGAAATAGTATAAATCCGTAAACAAATTTTAAAAAATCGCGCTTGGAGCACAGATTATAAAACAATTTCCAGCACATTGAGAGTAGTCTCGATAGACATCACCTTTAAAAATACGCGAAACAGTATAAATATGTAACCAAATTGAAAAAAAATATCAAGCTTGGAGCACAGATTGTGAAACAATTTCCAGCACATTGAAAATAGTCTCAATACACATCGGCTTTAAATAACGCGAAATCTTATAAATTTGTAAATAAATTTAAAAAAATCACGTGTGGAGCACAGATTATGAAACAATTTCCAGCACATTGAGAATAGCCTCGATAGAGATCACACTTAAATAACGCGAAATAGTATAAATCTGTAAACAAATTGAAAAAAAAATCACGCTTGGAGCATAGATTATGAAACAATTTCCAGAACATTGAGAATAGTCTCAATAGACATCGCCTGTAAATAACGCGAAATAGTATAAATCCGTAAACAAATTTAAAAATATCGCGCTTGGAGAACAGATTATAAAACAATTTCCAGCACATTGAGAATAGTCTCGATAGACATCACCTTTAAATAACATGAAATAGTATAAATCTGTAAACAAATTGAAAAAAAAATCACGTTTGGAGCATAGATTATGAAACAATTTCCAGAACATTGAGAATAGTCTCAATAGACATCACCTTTAAATAACGCGAAATAGTATAAATGCGTAAACAAATTTTTAAAAAAATCACGCGTAGAGCACAGATTATGAAACAATTTAGAGCACATTAAGAATAACCTCGATAGACATCACCTTTAAATAACGCGAAATAGTATAAAACCGTAAACAAATTCAATAAAAATCACGCGTGGAGCACAGATTATGAAACAATTTCCAGCACATTGAGAATAGCCTCGATAGACATCACCTTTAAATAACGCGAAACAGTATAAATCTGTAAACAAATTGAAATAAAAATCACGTTTGGAGCATAGATTATGAAACAATTTCCAGAACATTGAGAATAGTCTCAATAGACATCGCCTGTAAATAACGCGAAATAGTATAAATCCGTAAACAAATTTTAAAAAATCACGCGTGGAGCACAGATTATGAAACAATTTACAGCACATTGAGAATAGCCTCGATAGACATTGCCTTTAAATAACGCGAAATAGTATAAATCCGTAAATAAATGAAAAAAAAATCAATCGTGGAACACAGATTATGAAACAATTTCCAGCACATTGAGAATAGTCTCGATAGCCATCGCCTTTAAATAACTCGAAATAGTATAGATCCGTAAACAAAATCAAAAAATCCACGCGTGGAGCACAGATTATGAAACAATTTCCAGCACATTAAGAATAGCCTCGATACACATCACCTTTAAATAACGCGAAACAGTATAAATATGTAAACAAATTGAAAAAAAAAATCAAGCTTGGAGCATAGATTGTGAAGCAATTTCCTGCACATTGAAAATAGTCTCAATAGACATCGCTTTTAAATAACGCGAAATAATATAAATCCGTAAACAAATTTAAAAAAATCCCGCTTGGAGCACAGATTATAAAACAATTTCCAGCACATTGAGAATAGTCTCGATAGACATCACCTTTAAATAACGCGAAACAGTATAAATATGTAAACAAATTGAAAAAAAAAATCAAGCTTGGAGCATAGATTGTGAAACAATTTCCAGCACATTGAAAATAGTCTCAATAGGCATCGCCTTTAAATAACGCGAAATCTTATAAATTTGTAAATAAATGCAAAAAAATCACGCGTGGAGCACAGATTATGAAACAAATTCCAGCACATTGAGAATAGCCTCGATAGACTTCTCCTTCAAATAACGCGAAATAGCATAAACCTGTAAACAAATTAAAAAAAATCACGCTTGGAGCATAGATTGTGAAACAATTTCCAGCACATTGAAAATAGTCTCGATAGGCATCGCCTTTAAATAACGAGAAATAGTATAAATCTGTAAATAAAATTGAAAAAAAAATCACGCTTGGAGCATAGATTGTGAAACAATTTCCAGCATATTGAAAATAGTCTCGAGAGACATCGCATTTAAATAACGCGAAATAGTATAAATCCGTAAACAAATTCAAAAAATCATGCGTGGAGCACAGATTATGAAACAATTTCCAGCACATTGAGAATAGCTTCGATAGACATCACCTTTAAATAACGCGAAAAAGTATAAATCTGTAAACAAATAAAAAAAAAATCACGCTTGGAGCATAAATTGTGAAACAATTTCCAGCACATCGAAAATAGTCTCGATAGACATCGCCTTTAAATAAAGCGAAATATTATAAATCCGTAAACAAATTTTAAAAAAATCACGCGTGGAGCACAGATTATGAAACAATTTCCAGCACATTGAGAATAGCCTCGATAGACATCACCTTTAAATAACGCGAAATAGTATAAATCTGTAAACAAATTGAAAAAAATCACGCTTGGAGCATAGATTGTGAAACAATTTCCAGCACATTGAAAATAGTCTCGATAGACATCGCCTTTAAATAACGAGAAATAGTATAAATCTGTAAACAAATTGAAAAAAAAATTAAGATTGGAGCATAGATTGTTAAACAATTTCCAGCACATTGAGAATAACCTTGATAGACATCACCTTTAAATAACGCGAAATAGTATAAAACCGTAAACAAATTCAAAAAAATCACGCGTGGAGCACAGATTATGAAACAATTTCCAGCACATTGAGAATAGCCTCGATAGACATCACCTTTAAATAACGCGAAATAGTATAAATCTGTAAAAAAATTGAAAAAAATCACGCTTGGAGCATAGATTGTGAAACAATTTCCAGCACATTGAAAATAGTCTCGATAGACATCGCCTTTAAATAACGAGAAATAGTATAAATCTGTAAATAAAATTGAAAAAAAAATCACGCTTGGAGCATAGATTGTGAAACAATTTCCAGCATATTGAAAATAGTCTCGAGAGACATCGCATTTAAATAACGCGAAATAGTATAAATCCGTAAACAAATTCAAAAAATCATGCGTGGAGCACAGATTATGAAACAATTTCCAGCACATTGAGAATAGCTTCGATAGACATCACCTTTAAATAACGCGAAAAAGTATAAATCTGTAAACAAATAAAAAAAAATCACGCTTGGAGCATAAATTGTGAAACAATTTCCAGCACATCGAAAATAGTCTCGATAGACATCGCCTTTAAATAAAGCGAAATATTATAAATCCGTAAACAAATTTTTAAAAAATCACGCGTGGAGCACAGATTATGAAACAATTTCCAGCACATTGAGAATAACCTCGATAGACATTACCTTTAAATAACGCGAAATAGTATAAATGCGTAAACAAATTTTTAAAAAATCACGCGTGGAGCACAGATTATGGAACAATTTCCAGCACATTAAGAATAGCCTCGATAGACATCACCTTTAAATAACGCGAAATAGTATAAATATGTAAACAAATTGAAAAAAAAATTAAGATTGGAGCATAGATTGTTAAACAATTTCCAGCACATTGAGAATAACCTTGATAGACATCACCTTTAAATAACGCGAAATAGTATAAAACCGTAAACAAATTCAAAAAAATCACGCGTGGAGCACAGATTATGAAACAATTTCCAGCACATTGAGAATAGCCTCGATAGACATCACCTTTAAATAACGCGAAATAGTATAAATCTGTAAACAAATTGAAAAAAAAATCACGCTTGGAGCATAGATTATGAAACAATTTCCAGAACATTGAGAATAGTCTCAATAGACATCGCCTGTAAATAACGCGAAATAGTATAAATCCGTAAACAAATTTAAAAAAATCACGCGTGGAGCACAGATTATGAAACAATTTACAGCACATTGAGAATAGCCTCGATAGACATCGCCTTTAAATAACGCGAAATCTTATAAATTTGTAAATAAACTCAAAAAAATCACGCGTGGAGCACAGATTATGAAATGATTTTCAGCACATTGAGAATAGCCTCGATAGACATTGCCTTTAAATAACGCGAAATAGTATAAATCCGTAAATAAATGAAAAAAAATCAGGCGTGGAACACAGATTATGAAACAATTTCCAGCACATTGAGAATAGTCTGGATAGCCATCGCCTTTAAATAACTCGAAATAGTATAGATCCGTAAACAAAATCAAAAAATCCACGCGTGGAGCACAGATTATGAAACAATTTCCTGCACATTGAGAATAGCCTCGATAGACATCACCTTTAAATAACGCGAAACAGTATAAATATGTAAACAAATTGAAAAAAAATCAAGCTTGGAGCATAGATTGTGAAACAATTTCCAGCACATTGAAAATAGTCCCAATAGACATCGCCTTTAAATAACGCGAAATAATATAAATCCGTAAACAAATTCAAAAAAATCACGCGTGGAGCACAGATTATGAAACAATTTCCAGCACATTGTGAATAGCCTCGATAGACATCGCCTTTAAATAACGCGAAATCTTATAAATTTGTAAATAAATTCAAAAAAATCGCGTGTGGAGCACAGATTATGAAACAATTTCCAGCACATTGAGAATAACCTCGATAGACATCACCTTTAAATAACGCGAATCAGTATAAATATGTAAACAAATTGAAAAAAAAAATCAAGCTTGGAGCATAGATTGTGAAGCAATTTCCAGCACATTGAAAATAGTCTCAATAGACATCGCTTTTAAATAACGCGAAATAATATAAATCCGTAAACAAATTTAAAAAAATCCCGCTTGGAGCACAGATTATAAAACAATTTCCAGCACATTGAGAATAGTCTCGATAGACATCAACTTTAAATAACGCGAAACATTATAAATATGTAAACAAATTGAAAAAAAAAATCAAGCTTGGAGCATAGATTGTGAAAAAATTTCCAGCACATTGAGAATAACCTCGATAGACATCATCTTTAAATAACGCGAATCAGTATAAATATGTAAACAAATTGAAAAAAAAAATCAAGCTTGGAGCATAGATTGTGAAACAATTTCCAGCACATTGAAAATAGTCTAAATAGGCATCGCCTTTAAATAACGCGAAATCTTATAAATTTGTAAATAAATTCAAAAAAATCACGTGTGGAGCACAGATTATGAAACAAATTCCAGCACATTGAGAATAGCCTCGATAGACTTCTCCTTCAAATAACGCGAAATAGCATAAACCTGTAAACAAATTGAAAAAAATCACGCTTGGAGCATAGATTGTGAAACAATTTCCAGCACATTGAAAATAGTCTCGATAGACATCGCCTTTAAATAACGAGAAATAGTATAGATCCGTAAACAAAATCAAAAAATCCACGCGTGGAGCACAGATTATGAAACAATTTCCAGCACATTGAGAATAGCCTCGATAGACATAACCTTTAAATAACGCGAAACAGTATAAATATGTAAACAAATTGAAAAAAAAAATTAAGCTTGGAGCATAGATTGTGAAAAAATTTCCAGCACATTGAAAATAGTCTCGATAGATATCGCCTTTAAATAGCGCGAAATAGTATAAATCCGTAAACAAATTTTTAAAAAAATCACGCGTAGAGCACAGATTATGAAACGATTTCCAGCACATTGAGAATAACCTCGATAGACATCACCTTTAAATAACGCGAAATAGTATAAATCTGTAAACAAATTGAAAAAAAATCACGCTTGGAGCATAGATTGTGAAACAATTTCCAGCACATTGAAAATAGTCTCGATAGACATCGCCTTTAAATAACGAGAAATAGTATAAATCTGTAAATAAAATTGAAAAAAAAATCACGCTTGGAGCATAGATTGTGAAACAATTTCCAGCATATTGAAAATAGTCTCGAGAGACATCGCATTTAAATAACGCGAAATAGTATAAATCCGTAAACAAATTCAAAAAATCATGCGTGGAGCACAGATTATGAAACAATTTCCAGCACATTGAGAATAGCTTCGATAGACATCACCTTTAAATAACGCGAAAAAGTATAAATCTGTAAACAAATAAAAAAAAAATCACGCTTGGAGCATAAATTGTGAAACAATTTCCAGCACATCGAAAATAGTCTCGATAGACATCGCCTTTAAATAAAGCGAAATATTATAAATCCGTAAACAAATTTTAAAAAAATCACGCGTGGAGCACAGATTATGAAACAATTTCCAGCACATTGAGAATAACCTCGATAGACATTACCTTTAAATAACGCGAAATAGTATAAATGGGTAAACAAATTTTTAAAAAATCACGCGTGGAGCACAGATTATGGAACAATTTCCAGCACATTAAGAATAGCCTCGATAGACATCACCTTTAAATAACGCGAAATAGTATAAATATGTAAACAAATTGAAAAAAAAATTAAGATTGGAGCATAGATTGTTAAACAATTTCCAGCACATTGAGAATAACCTTGATAGACATCACCTTTAAATAACGCGAAATAGTATAAAACCGTAAAGAAATTCAAAAAAATCACGCGTGGAGCACAGATTATGAAACAATTTCCAGCACATTGAGAATAGCCTCGATAGACATCACCTTTAAATAACGCGAAATAGTATAATTCTGTAAACAAATTGAAAAAAATCACGCTTGGAGCATAGATTGTGAAACAATTTCCAGCACATTGAAAATAGTCTCGATAGACATCGCCTTTAAATAACGAGAAATAGTATAAATCTGTAAATAAAATTGAAAAAAAAATCACGCTTGGAGCATAGATTGTGAAACAATTTCCAGCATATTGAAAATAGTCTCGAGAGACATCGCATTTAAATAACGCGAAATAGTATAAATCCGTAAACAAATTCAAAAAATCATGCGTGGAGCACAGATTATGAAACAATTTCCAGCACATTGAGTATAGCTTCGATAGACATCACCTTTAAATAACGCGAAAAAGTATAAATCTGTAAACAAATAAAAAAAAAATCACGCTTGGAGCATAAATTGTGAAACAATTTCCAGCACATCGAAAATAGTCTCGATAGACAACACCTTTAAATAATATGAAATAGTATAAATCTCTAAAAAAAATGAAAAAAAATTACGATTTGAGCATAGATTCTGAAACAATTTCCAGCACATTGAAAATAGTCTCGATAGATATCGCCTTTAAATAGCGCGAAATAGTATAAATCCGTAAACAAATTTTTAAAAAAATCACGCGTAGAGCACAGATTATGAAACAATTTCCAGCACATTAAGAATAACCTCGATAGACATCACCTTTAAATAACGCGAAATAGTATAAAACCGTAAACTAATTCAATAAAAATCACGCGTGGAGCACAGATTATGAAACAATTTCCAGCACATTGAGAATAGCCTCGATAGACATCACCTTTAAATAACGCGAAACAGTATAAATCTGTAAACAAATTGAAAAAAAAATCACGTTTGGAGCATAGATTATGAAACAATTTCCAGAACATTGAGAATAGTCTCAATAGACATCGCCTGTAAATAACGCGAAATAGTATAAATCCGTAAACAAATTTTAAAAAATCACGCGTGGAGCACAGATTATGAAACAATTTACAGCACATTGAGAATAGCCTCGATAGACATTACCTTTAAATAACGCGAAATAGTATAAATCCGTAAATAAATGAAAAAAAAATCAAGCTTGGAGCATAGATTGTGAAGCAATTTCCTGCACATTGAAAATAGTCTCAATAGACATCGCTTTTAAATAACGCGAAATAATATAAATCCGTAAACAAATTTAAAAAAATCCCGCTTGGAGCACAGATTATAAAACAATTTCCAGCACATTGAGAATAGTCTCGATAGACATCACCTTTAAATAACGCGAAACAGTATAAATATGTAAACAAATTGAAAAAAAAAATCAAGCTTGGAGCATAGATTGTGAAACAATTTCCAGCACATTGAAAATAGTCTCAATAGGCATCGCCTTTAAATAACGCGAAATCTTATAAATTTGTAAATAAATGCAAAAAAATCACGCGTGGAGCACAGATTATGAAACAAATTCCAGCACATTGAGAATAGCCTCGATAGACTTCTCCTTCAAATAACGCGAAATAGCATAAACCTGTAAACAAATTGAAAAAAATCACGCTTGGAGCATAGATTGTGAAACAATTTCCAGCACATTGAAAATAGTCTCGATAGACATCGCCTTTAAATTACGAGAAATAGTATAAATCTGTAAATAAAATTGAAAAAAAAATCACGCTTGGAGCATAGATTGTGAAACAATTTCCAGCATATTGAAAATAGTCTCGAGAGACATCGCATTTAAATAACGCGAAATAGTATAAATGCGTAAACAAATTTTTAAAAAATCACGCGTGGAGCACAGATTATGGAACAATTTCCAGCACATTAAGAATAGCCTCGATAGACATCACCTTTAAATAACGCGAAATAGTATAAATATGTAAACAAATAAAAAAAAAATCACGCTTGGAGCATAAATTGTGAAACAATTTCCAGCACATCGAAAATAGTCTCGATAGACATCGCCTTTAAATAAAGCGAAATATTATAAATCCGTAAACAAATTTAAAAAAAATCACGCGTGGAGCACAGATTATGAAACAATTTCCAGCACATTGAGAATAACCTCGATAGACATTACCTTTAAATAACGCGAAATAGTATAAATGCGTAAACAAATTTTTAAAAAATCACGCGTGGAGCACAGATTATGGAACAATTTCCAGCACATTAAGAATAGCCTCGATAGACATCACCTTTAAATAACGCGAAATAGTATAAATATGTAAACAAATTGAAAAAAAAATTAAGATTGGAGCATAGATTGTTAAACAATTTCCAGCACATTGAGAATAACCTTGATAGACATCACCTTTAAATAACGCGAAATAGTATAAAACCGTAAACAAATTCAAAAAAATCACGCGTGGAGCACAGATTATGAAACAATTTCCAGCACATTGAGAATAGCCTCGATAGACATCACCTTTAAATAACGCGAAATAGTATAAATCTGTAAACAAATTGAAAAAAAAATCACGCTTGGAGCATAGATTATGAAACAATTTCCAGAACATTGAGAATAGTCTCAATAGACATCGCCTGTAAATAACGCGAAATAGTATAAATCCGTAAACAAATTTAAAAAATCACGCGTGGAGCACAGATTATGAAACAATTTACAGCACATTGAGAATAGCCTCGATAGACATCGCCTTTAAATAACGCGAAATCTTATAAATTTGTAAATAAACTCAAAAAAATCACGCGTGGAGCACAGATTATGAAATGATTTTCAACACATTGAGAATAGCCTCGATAGACATTGCCTTTAAATAACGCGAAATAGTATAAATCCGTAAATAAATGAAAAAAAATCAGGCGTGGAACACAGATTATGAAACAATTTCCAGCACATTGAGAATAGTCTGGATAGCCATCGCCTTTAAATAACTCGAAATAGTATAGATCCGTAAACAAAATCAAAAAATCCACGCGTGGAGCACAGATTATGAAACAATTTCCTGCACATTGAGAATAGCCTCGATAGACATCACCTTTAAATAACGCGAAACAGTATAAATATGTAAACAAATTCAAAACAATCACGCGTGGAGCACAGATTATGAAACAATTTCCAGCACATTGTGAATAGCCTCGATAGACATCGCCTTTAAATAACGCGAAATCTTATAAATTTGTAAATAAATTCAAAAAAATCACGTGTGGAGCACAGATTGTGAAAAAATTTCCAGCACATTGAGAATAACCTCGATAGACATCACCTTTAAATAACGCGAAATAGTATAAATCTGTAAACAAATTGAAAAAAAAATCACGCTTGGAGCATAGATTATGAAACAATTTCCAGAACATTGAGAATAGTCTCAATAGACATCGCCTGTAAATAACGCGAAATAGTATAAATCCGTAAACAAATTTAAAAATATCGCGCTTGGAGAACAGATTATAAATCAATTTCCAGCACATTGAGAATAGTCTCGATAGACATCACCTTTAAATAACATGAAATAGTATAAATCTCTAGAAAAAATGAAAAAAAAATTACGATTTGAGCATAGATTCTGAAACAATTTCCAGCACATTGAAAATAGTCTCGATAGATATCGCCTTTAAATAGCGCGAAATAGTATAAATCCGTAAACAAATTTTTAAAAAAATACGCGTAGAGCACAGTTTATGAAACACTTTCCAGCACATTGAGAATAACCTCGATAGACATCACCTTTAAATAACGTGAAATAGTATAAAACCGTAAACAAATTCAATAAAAATCACGCGTGGAGCACAGATTATGAAACAATTTCCAGCACATTGAGAATAGCCTCGATAGACATCACCTTTAAATAACGCGAAATAGTATAAATCTGTAAACAAATTGAAAAAAAAAATCACGCTTGGAGCATAGATTATGAAACAATTTCCAGAACATTGAGAATAGTCTCAATAGACATCGCCTGTAAATAACGCGAAATAGTATAAATCCGTAAACAAATTTAAAAAAATCAAGCGTGGAGCACAGATTATGAAACAATTTACAGCACATTGAGAATAGCCTCGATAGACATCGCCTTTAAATAACGCGAAATCTTATAAATTTGTAAATAAACTCAAAAAAATCACGCGTGGAGCACAGATTATGAAATGATTTTCAGCACATTGAGAATAGCCTCGATAGACATTGCCTTTAAATAACGCGAAATAGTATAAATCCGTAAATAAATGGAAAAAAATCAGGCGTGGAACACAGATTATGAAACAGTTTCCAGCACATTGAGAATAGTCTCGATAGCCATCGCCTTTAAATAACTCGAAATAGTATAGATCCGTAAACAAAATCAAAAAATCCACGCGTGGAGCACAGATTATGAAATGATTTTCAGCACATTGAGAATAGCCTCGATAGACATTGCCTTTAAATAACGCGAAATAGTATAAATCCGTAAATAAATGAAAAAAAATCAGGCGTGGAACACAGATTATGAAACAATTTCCAGCACATTAAGAATAGCCTCGACAGACATCACCTTTAAATAACGCGAATCAGTATAAATATGTAAACAAATTGAAAAAAAAATCAAGCTTGGAGCATAGATTGTGAAGCAATTTCCAGCACATTGAAAATAGTCTCAATAGACATCGCTTTTAAATAACGCGAAATAATATAAATCCGTAAACAAATTAAAAAAAATCCCGCTTGGAGCATAGATTGTGAAACAATTTTCAGCACATTGAGAATAGCCTCGATAGACATCGCCTTTAAATAATGCGAAATAATATAAATTTGTAAATAAATGCAAAAAAATCACGCGTGGAGCACAGATTATGAAACAAATTCCAGCACATTGAGAATAGCCTCGATAGACTTCTCCTTCAAATAACGCGAAATAGCATAAACCTGTAAACAAATTGAAAAAAATCACGCTTGGAGCATAGATTGTGAAACAATTTCCAGCACATTGAAAATAGTCTCGATAGACATCGCCTTTAAATAACGAGAAATGGTATAAATCTGTAAATAAAATTGAAAAAAAAATCACGCTTGGAACATAGATTGTAAAACAATTTCCAGCACATTGAGAATAACCTTGATAGACATCATCTTTAAATAACGCGAAATAGTATAAAACCGTAAACAAATTCAAAAAAATCACGCGTGGAGCACAGATTATGAAACAATTTCCAGCACATTGAGAATAGCCTCGACCGACATCACCTTTAAAAAACGCGAAATAGTATAAATCTGTAAACAAATTGAAAAAAAAATCACGCTTGGAGCATAGATTATGAAACAATTTCCAGAACATTGAGAATAGTCTCAATAGACATCGCCTGTAAATAACGCGAAATAGTATAAATCCGTAAACAAATTTAAAAAAATCACGCGTGGAGCACAGATTATGAAACAATTTACAGCACATTGAGAATAGCCTCGATAGACATCGCCTTTAAATAACGCGAAATCTTATAAATTTGTAAATAAACTCAAAAAAATCACGCGTGGAGCACAGATTATGAAATGATTTTCAGCACATTGAGAATAGCCTCGATAGACATTGCCTTTAAATAACGCGAAATAGTATAAATCCGTAAATAAATGAAAAAAAATCAGGCGTGGAACACAGATTATGAAACAATTTCCAGCACATTGAGAATAGTCTCGATAGCCATCGCCTTTAAATAACTCGAAATAGTATAGATCCGTAAACAAAATCAAAAAAATCACGCGTGGAGCAAAGATTATGAAACAATTTCCTGCACATTGAGAATAGCCTCGATAGACATCACCTTTAAATAACGCGAAACAGTATAAATATGTAAACAAATTGAAAAAAAAATCAAGCTTGGAGCATAGATTGTGAAACAATTTCCAGCACATTGAAAATAGTCCCAATAGACATCGCCTTTAAATAACGCGAAATAATATAAATCCGTAAACAAATTCAAAAAAATCACGCGTGGAGCACAGATTATGAAACAATTTCCAGCACATTGTGAATAGCCTCGATAGACATCGCCTTTAAATAACGCGAAATCTTATAAATTTGTAAATAAATTCAAAAAAATCACGTGTGGAGCACAGATTATGAAACAATTTCCAGCACATTGAGAATAACCTCGATAGACATCACTTTTAAATAACGCGAATCAGTATAAATATGTAAACAAATTGAAAAAAAAATCAAGCTTGGAGCATAGATTGTGAAGCAATTTCCAGCACATTGAAAATATTCTCAATAGACATCGCTTTTAAATAACGCGAAATAATATAAATCCGTAAACAAATTAAAAAAAATCCCGCTTGGAGCACAGATTATAAAACAATTTCCAGCACATTGAGAATTGTCTCGATAGACATCAACTTTAAATAACGCGAAACAGTATAAATATGTAAACAAATTGAAAAAAAAATCAAGCTTGGAGCATAGATTGTGAAAAAATTTCCAGCACATTGAAAATAGTCTCAATAGGCATCGCCTTTAAATAACGCGAAATCTCATAAATTTGTAAATAAATTAAAAAAAATCACGTGTGGAGCACAGATTATGAAACAATTTCCAGCACATTGAGAATAGCCTCGATAGACATCGCCTTTAAATAACGCGAAATAGTATAAATTTGTAAATAAATGCAAAAAAATCACGCGTGGAGCACAGATTATGAAACAAATTCCAGCACATTGAGAATAGCCTCGATAGACTTCTCCTTCAAATAACGCGAAATAGCATAAACCTGTAAACAAATTGAAAAAAATCACGCTTGGAGCATAGATTGTGAAACAATTTCCAGCACATTGAAAATAGTCTCGATAGATATCGCCTTTAAATATCGCGAAATAGTATAAATCCGTAAACAAATTTTTAAAAAAATCACGCGTAGAGCACAGATTATGAAACAATTTCCAGCACATTGAGAATAACCTCGATAGACATCACCTTTAAGTAACGCGAAATCTTATAAATTTGTAAATAAATTTAAAAAAATCACATGTGGAGCACAGATTATGAAACAATTTCCAGCACATTGAGAATAACCTCGATAGACATCATCTTTAAATAACGCGAATCAGTATAAATATGTAAACAAATTGAAAAAAAAATCAAGCTTGGAGCATATATTGTGAAACAATTTCCAGCACATTGAAAATAGTCTCAATAGACATCGCTTTTAAATAACGCGAAATAGTATAAATCCGTAAACAAATTTTAAAAAATCGCGCTTGGAGCACAGATTATAAAACAATTTCCAGCACATTGAGAGTAGTCTCGATAGACATCACCTTTAAAAATACGCGAAACAGTATAAATATGTAACCAAATTGAAAAAAAATATCAAGCTTGGAGCACAGATTGTGAAACAATTTCCAGCACATTGAAAATAGTCTCAATACACATCGGCTTTAAATAACGCGAAATCTTATAAATTTGTAAATAAATTTAAAAAAATCACGTGTGGAGCACAGATTATGAAACAATTTCCAGCACATTGAGAATAGCCTCAATAGACATCGCCTGTAAATAACGCGAAATAGTATAAATCCGTAAACAAATTTAAAAATATCGCGCTTGGAGAACAGATTATGAAACAATTTCCAGCACATTGAGAATAACCTCGATAGACATCACCTTTAAGTAACGCGAAATCTTATAAATTTGTAAATAAATTTAAAAAAATCACATGTGGAGCACAGATTATGAAACAATTTCCAGCACATTGAGAATAACCTCGATAGACATCATCTTTAAATAACGCGAATCAGTGTAAATATGTAAACAAATTGAAAAAAAAATCAAGCTTGGAGCATAGATTGTGAAACAATTTCCAGCACATTGAAAATAGTCTCAATAGACATTGCTTTTAAATAACGCGAAATTGTATAAATCCGTAAACAAATTTTAAAAAATCGCGCTTGGTGCACAGATTATAAAACAATTTCCAGCACATTGAGAGTAGTCTCGATAGACATCACCTTTAAAAATACGCGAAACAGTATAAATATGTAACCAAATTGAAAAAAAATATCAAGCTTGGAGCACAGATTGTGAAACAATTTCCAGCACATTGAGAATAACCTCGATAGACATCATCTTTAAATAACGCGAATCAGTATAAATATGTAAACAAATTGAAAAAAAAATCAAGCTTGGAGCATAGATTTTGAAACAATTTCCAGCACATTGAGAATAGCCTCGATACACATCGCCTTTAAATAACGCGAAATAGTATAAATCCGTAAACAAATTTTAAAAAATCGCGCTTGGAGCACAGATTATAAAACAATTTCCAGCACATTGAGAGTAGTCTCGATAGACATCACCTTTAAAAATACGCGAAACAGTATAAATATGTAACCAAATTGAAAAAAAATATCAAGCTTGGAGCACAGATTGTGAAACAATTTCCAGCACATTGAAAATTGTCTCAATACACATCGGCTTTAAATAACGCGAAATCTTATAAATTTGTAAATAAATTAAAAAAAATCACGTGTGGAGCACAGATTATGAAACAATTTCCAGCACATTGAGAATAGCCTCGATAGACATCACACTTAAATAACGCGAAATAGTATAAATCTGTAAACAAATTGAAAAAAAAATCACGCTTGGAGCATAGATTATGAAACAATTTCCAGAACATTGAGAATAGTCTCAATAGATATCGCCTGTAAATAACGCGAAATAGTATAAATCCGTAAACAAATTTAAAAATATCGCGCTTCGAGAACAGATTATAAAACAATTTCCAGCACATTGAGAATAGTCTCGATAGACATCACCTTTAAATAACATGAAATAGTATAAATCTCTAAAAAAAATGAAAAAAAATTACGATTTGAGCATAGATTCTGAAACAATTTCCAGCACATTGAAAATAGTCTCGATAGATATCGCCTTTAAATAGCGCGAAATAGTATAAATCCGTAAACAAGTTTTTAAAAAAATCACGCGTAGAGCACAGATTATGAAACAATTTCCAGCACATTAAGAATAACCTCGATAGACATCACCTTTAAATAACGCGAAATAGTATAAAACCGTAAACAAATTCAATAAAAATCACGCGTGGAGCACAGATTATGAAACAATTTCCAGCACATTGAGAATAGCCTCGATAGACATCACCTTTAAATAACGCGAAACAGTATAAATCTGTAAACAAATTGAAAAAAAAATCACGTTTGGAGCATAGATTATGAAACAATTTCCAGAACATTGAGAATAGTCTCAATAGACATCGCCTGTAAATAACGCGAAATAGTATAAATCCGTAAACAAATTTTAAAAAATCACGCGTGGAGCACAGATTATGAAACAATTTACAGCACATTGAGAATAGCCTCGATAGACATTGCCTTTAAATAACGCGAAATAGTATAAATCCGTAAATAAATGAAAAAAAAATCAGGCGTGGAACACAGATTATGAAACAATTTCCAGCACATTGAGAATAGTCTCGATAGCCATCGCCTTTAAATAACTCGAAATAGTATAGATCCGTAAACAAAATCAAAAAATCCACGCGTGGAGCACAGATTATGAAACAATTTCCAGCACATTAAGAATAGCCTCGATACACATCACCTTTAAATAACGCGAATCAGTATAAATATGTAAACAAATGGAAAAAAAAATCAAGCTTGGAGCATAGATTGTGAAGCAATTTCCTGCACATTGAAAATAGTCTCAATAGACATCGCTTTTAAATAACGCGAAATAATATAAATCCGTAAACAAATTTAAAAAAATCCCGCTTGGAGCACAGATTATAAAACAATTTCCAGCACATTGAGAATAGTCTCGATAGACATCACCTTTAAATAACGCGAAACAGTATAAATATGTAAACAAATTGAAAAAAAAAATCAAGCTTGGAGCATAGATTGTGAAACAATTTCCAGCACATTGAAAATAGTCTCAATAGGCATCGCCTTTAAATAACGCGAAATCTTATAAATTTGTAAATAAATGCAAAAAAATCACGCGTGGAGCACAGATTATGAAACAAATTCCAGCACATTGAGAATAGCCTCGATAGACTTCTCCTTCAAATAACGCGAAATAGCATAAACCTGTAAACAAATTGAAAAAAATCACGCTTGGAGCATAGATTGTGAAACAATTTCCAGCACATTGAAAATAGTCTCGATAGACATCGCCTTTAAATAACGAGAAATAGTATAAATCTGTAAATAAAATTGAAAAAAAAATCACGCTTGGAGCATAGATTGTGAAACAATTTCCAGCATATTGAAAATAGTCTCGAGAGACATCGCATTTAAATAACGCGAAATAGTATAAATGCGTAAACAAATTTTTAAAAAATCACGCGTGGAGCACAGATTATGGAACAATTTCCAGCACATTAAGAATAGCCTCGATAGACATCACCTTTAAATAACGCGAAATAGTATAAATATGTAAACAAATAAAAAAAAATCACGCTTGGAGCATAAATTGTGAAACAATTTCCAGCACATCGAAAATAGTCTCGATAGACATCGCCTTTAAATAAAGCGAAATATTATAAATCCGTAAACAAATTTTAAAAAAATCACGCGTGGAGCACAGATTATGAAACAATTTCCAGCACATTGAGAATAACCTCGATAGACATTACCTTTAAATAACGCGAAATAGTATAAATGCGTAAACAAATTTTTAAAAAATCACGCGTGGAGCACAGATTATGGAACAATTTCCAGCACATTAAGAATAGCCTCGATAGACATCACCTTTAAATAACGCGAAATAGTATAAATATGTAAACAAATTGAAAAAAAAATTAAGATTGGAGCATAGATTGTTAAACAATTTCCAGCACATTGAGAATAACCTTGATAGACATCACCTTTAAATAACGCGAAATAGTATAAAACCGTAAACAAATTCAAAAAAATCACGCGTGGAGCACAGATTATGAAACAATTTCCAGCACATTGAGAATAGCCTCGATAGACATCACCTTTAAATAACGCGAAATAGTATAAATCTGTAAACAAATTGAAAAAAAAATCACGCTTGGAGCATAGATTATGAAACAATTTCCAGAACATTGAGAATAGTCTCAATAGACATCGCCTGTAAATAACGCGAAATAGTATAAATCCGTAAACAAATTTAAAAAATCACGCGTGGAGCACAGATTATGAAACAATTTACAGCACATTGAGAATAGCCTCGATAGACATCGCCTTTAAATAACTCGAAATAGTATAGATCCGTAAACAAAATCAAAAAATCCACGCGTGGAGCACAGATTATGAAACAATTTCCAGCACATTGAGAATAGCCTCGATAGACATTGCCTTTAAATAACGCGAAATAGTATAAATCCGTAAATAAATGAAAAAAAATCAGGCGTGGAACACAGATTATGAAACAATTTCCAGCACATTGAGAATAGTCTGGATAGCCATCGCCTTTAAATAACTCGAAATAGTATAGATCCGTAAACAAAATCAAAAAATCCACGCGTGGAGCACAGATTATGAAACAATTTCCTGCACATTGAGAATAGCCTCGATAGACATCACCTTTAAATAACGCGAAACAGTATAAATATGTAAACAAATTGAAAAAAAATCAAGCTTGGAGTATAGATTGTGAAACAATTTCCAGCACATTGAAAATAGTCCCAATAGACATCGCCTTTAAATAACGCGAAATAATATAAATCCGTAAACAAATTCAAAACAATCACGCGTGGAGCACAGATTATGAAACAATTTCCAGCACATTGTGAATAGCCTCGATAGACATCGCCTTTAAATAACGCGAAATCTTATAAATTTGTAAATAAATTCAAAAAAATCACGTGTGGAGCACAGATTGTGAAAAAATTTCCAGCACATTGAGAATAACCTCGATAGACATCACCTTTAAATAACGCGAAATAGTATAAATCTGTAAACAAATTGAAAAAAAAATCACGCTTGGAGCATAGATTATGAAACAATTTCCAGAACATTGAGAATAGTCTCAATAGACATCGCCTGTAAATAACGCGAAATAGTATAAATCCGTAAACAAATTTAAAAATATCGCGCTTGGAGAACAGATTATAAATCAATTTCCAGCACATTGAGAATAGTCTCGATAGACATCACCTTTAAATAACATGAAATAGTATAAATCTCTAGAAAAAATGAAAAAAAAATTACGATTTGAGCATAGATTCTGAAACAATTTCCAGCACATTGAAAATAGTCTCGATAGATATCGCCTTTAAATAGCGCGAAATAGTATAAATCCGTAAACAAATTTTTAAAAAAATACGCGTAGAGCACAGTTTATGAAACACTTTCCAGCACATTGAGAATAACCTCGATAGACATCACCTTTAAATAACGCGAAATAGTATAAAACCGTAAACAAATTCAATAAAAATCACGCGTGGAGCACAGATTATGAAACAATTTCCAGCACATTGAGAATAGCCTCGATAGACATCACCTTTAAATAACGCGAAATAGTATAAATCTGTAAACAAATTGAAAAAAAAAAATCACGCTTGGAGCATAGATTATGAAACAATTTCCAGAACATTGAGAATAGTCTCAATAGACATCGCCTGTAAATAACGCGAAATAGTATAAATCCGTAAACAAATTTAAAAAAATCAAGCGTGGAGCACAGATTATGAAACAATTTACAGCACATTGAGAATAGCCTCGATAGACATCGCCTTTAAATAACGCGAAATCTTATAAATTTGTAAATAAACTCAAAAAAATCACGCGTGGAGCACAGATTATGAAATGATTTTCAGCACATTGAGAATAGCCTCGATAGACATTGTCTTTAAATAACGCGAAATAGTATAAATCCGTAAATAAATGAAAAAAAATCAGGCGTGGAACACAGATTATGAAACAGTTTCCAGCACATTGAGAATAGTCTCGATAGCCATCGCCTTTAAATAACTCGAAATAGTATAGATCCGTAAACAAAATCAAAAAATCCACGCGTGGAGCACAGATTATGAAATGATTTTCAGCACATTGAGAATAGCCTCGATAGACATTGCCTTTAAATAACGCGAAATAGTATAAATCCGTAAATAAATGAAAAAAAATCAGGCGTGGAACACAGATTATGAAACAATTTCCAGCACATTAAGAATAGCCTCGACAGACATCACCTTTAAATAACGCGAATCAGTATAAATATGTAAACAAATTGAAAAAAAAATCAAGCTTGGAGCATAGATTGTGAAGCAATTTCCAGCACATTGAAAATAGTCTCAATAGACATCGCTTTTAAATAACGCGAAATAATATAAATCCGTAAACAAATTTAAAAAAATCCCGCTTGGAGCATAGATTGTGAAACAATTTCCAGCACATTGAGAATAGCCTCGATAGACATCGCCTTTAAATAATGCGAAATAGTATAAATTTGTAAATAAATGCAAAAAAATCACGCGTGGAGCACAGATTATGAAACAAATTCCAGCACATTGAGAATAGCCTCGATAGACTTCTCCTTCAAATAACGCGAAATAGCATAAACCTGTAAACAAATTGAAAAAAATCACGCTTGGAGCATAGATTGTGAAACAATTTCCAGCACATTGAAAATAGTCTCGATAGACATCGCCTTTAAATAACGAGAAATAGTATAAATCTGTAAATAAAATTGAAAAAAAAATCACGCTTGGAACATAGATTGTAAAACAATTTCCAGCACATTGAGAATAACCTTGATAGACATCATCTTTAAATAACGCGAAATAGTATAAAACCGTAAACAAATTCAAAAAAATCACGCGTGGAGCACAGATTATGAAACAATTTCCAGCACATTGAGAATAGCCTCGACCGACATCACCTTTAAATAACGCGAAATAGTATAAATCTGTAAACAAATTGAAAAAAAAATCACGCTTGGAGCATAGATTATGAAACAATTTCCAGAACATTGAGAATAGTCTCAATAGACATCGCCTGTAAATAACGCGAAATAGTATAAATCCGTAAACAAATTTAAAAAAATCACGCGTGGAGCACAGATTATGAAACAATTTACAGCACATTGAGAATAGCCTCGATAGACATCGCCTTTAAATAACGCGAAATCTTATAAATTTGTAAATAAACTCAAAAAAATCACGCGTGGAGCACAGATTATGAAATGATTTTCAGCACATTGAGAATAGCCTCGATAGACATTGCCTTTAAATAACGCGAAATAGTATAAATCCGTAAATAAATGAAAAAAAATCAGGCGTGGAACACAGATTATGAAACAATTTCCAGCACATTGAGAATAGTCTCGATAGCCATCGCCTTTAAATAACTCGAAATAGTATAGATCCGTAAACAAAATCAAAAAAATCACGCGTGGAGCAAAGATTATGAAACAATTTCCTGCACATTGAGAATAGCCTCGATAGACATCACCTTTAAATAACGCGAAACAGTATAAATATGTAAACAAATTGAAAAAAAATCAAGCTTGGAGCATAGATTGTGAAACAATTTCCAGCACATTGAAAATAGTCCCAATAGACATCGCCTTTAAATAACGCGAAATAATATAAATCCGTAAACAAATTCAAAAAAATCACGCGTGGAGCACAGATTATGAAACAATTTCCAGCACATTGTGAATAGCCTCGATAGACATCGCCTTTAAATAACGCGAAATCTTATAAATTTGTAAATAAATTCAAAAAAATCACGTGTGGAGCACAGATTATGAAACAATTTCCAGCACATTGAGAATAACCTCGATAGACATCACTTTTAAATAACGCGAATCAGTATAAATATGTAAACAAATTGAAAAAAAAATCAAGCTTGGAGCATAGATTGTGAAGCAATTTCCAGCACATTGAAAATAGTCTCAATAGACATCGCTTTTAAATAACGCGAAATAATATAAATCCGTAAACAAATTAAAAAAAATCCCGCTTGGAGCACAGATTATAAAACAATTTCCAGCACATTGAGAATTGTCTCGATAGACATCAACTTTAAATAACGCGAAACAGTATAAATATGTAAACAAATTGAAAAAAAAATCAAGCTTGGAGCATAGATTGTGAAAAAATTTCCAGCACATTGAAAATAGTCTCAATAGGCATCGCCTTTAAATAACGCGAAATCTCATAAATTTGTAAATAAATTAAAAAAAATCACGTGTGGAGCACAGATTATGAAACAATTTCCAGCACATTGAGAATAGCCTCGATAGACATCGCCTTTAAATAACGCGAAATAGTATAAATTTGTAAATAAATGCAAAAAAATCACGCGTGGAGCACAGATTATGAAACAAATTCCAGCACATTGAGAATAGCCTCGATAGACTTCTCCTTCAAATAACGCGAAATAGCATAAACCTGTAAACAAATTGAAAAAAATCACGCTTGGAGCATAGATTGTGAAACAATTTCCAGCACATTGAAAATAGTCTCGATAGATATCGCCTTTAAATATCGCGAAATAGTATAAATCCGTAAACAAATTTTTAAAAAAATCACGCGTAGAGCACAGATTATGAAACAATTTCCAGCACATTGAGAATAACCTCGATAGACATCACCTTTAAGTAACGCGAAATCTTATAAATTTGTAAATAAATTTAAAAAAATCACATGTGGAGCACAGGTTATGAAACAATTTCCAGCACATTGAGAATAACCTCGATAGACATCATCTTTAAATAACGCGAATCAGTATAAATATGTAAACAAATTGAAAAAAAAATCAAGCTTGGAGCATATATTGTGAAACAATTTCCAGCACATTGAAAATAGTCTCAATAGACATCGCTTTTAAATAACGCGAAATAGTATAAATCCGTAAACAAATTTTAAAAAATCGCGCTTGGAGCACAGATTATAAAACAATTTCCAGCACATTGAGAGTAGTCTCGATAGACATCACCTTTAAAAATACGCGAAACAGTATAAATATGTAACCAAATTGAAAAAAAATATCAAGCTTGGAGCACAGATTGTGAAACAATTTCCAGCACATTGAAAATAGTCTCAATACACATCGGCTTTAAATAACGCGAAATCTTATAAATTTGTAAATAAATTTAAAAAAATCACGTGTGGAGCACAGATTATGAAACAATTTCCAGCACATTGAGAATAGCCTCAATAGACATCGCCTGTAAATAACGCGAAATAGTATAAATCCGTAAACAAATTTAAAAATATCGCGCTTGGAGAACAGATTATAAAACAATTTCCAGCACATTGAGAATAGTCTCGATAGACATCACCTTTAAATAACATGAAATAGTATAAATCTCTAAAAAAAATGAAAAAAAATTACGATTTGAACATAGATTCTGAAACAATTTCCAGCACATTGAAAATAGTCTCGATAGATATCGCCTTTAAATAGCGCGAAATAGTATAAATCCGTAAACAATTTTTTTTAAAAATCACGCGTAGAGCACAGATTATGAAACAATTTCCAGCACATTAAGAATAACCTCGATAGACATCACCTTTAAATAACGCGAAATAGTATAAAACCGTAAACAAATTCAATAAAAATCACGCGTGCAGCACAGATTATGAAACAATTTCCAGCACATTGAGAATAGCCTCGATAGACATCACCTTTAAATAACGCGAAACAGTATAAATCTGTAAACAAATTGAAAAAAAAATCACGTTTGGAGCATAGATTATGAAACAATTTCCAGAACATTGAGAATAGTCTCAATAGACATCGCCTGTAAATAACGCGAAATAGTATAAATCCGTAAACAAATTTTAAAAAATCACGCGTGGAGCACAGATTATGAAACAATTTACAGCACATTGAGAATAGCCTCGATAGACATTGCCTTTAAATAACGCGAAATAGTATACATCCGTAAATAAATGAAAAAAAATCACGCGTGGAGCACAGATTATGAAACAATTTCCAGCACATTAAGAATAGCCTCGATACACATCACCTTTAAATAACTCGAATCAGTATAAATATGTAAACAAATTGAAAAAAAAATCAAGCTTGGAGCATAGATTGTGAAGCAATTTCCAGCACATTGAAAATAGTCTCAATAGACATCGCTTTTAAATAACGCGAAATAATATAAATCCGTAAACAAATTTAAAAAAATTCCGCTTGGAGCACAGATTATAAAACAATTTCCAGCACATTGAGAATAGTCTCGATAGACATCACCTTTAAATAACGCGAAACAGTATAAATATGTAAACAAATTGAAAAAAAAAATCAAGCTTGGAGCATAGATTGTGAAACAATTTCCAGCACATTGAAAATAGTCTCAATAGGCATCGCCTTTAAATAACGCGAAATCTTATAAATTTGTAAATAAATGCAAAAAAATCACGCGTGGAGCACAGATTATGAAACAAATTCCAGCACATTGAGAATAGCCTCGATAGACTTCTCCTTCAAATAACGCGAAATAGCATAAACCTGTAAACAAATTGAAAAAAATCACGCGTGGAGCACAGATTATGAAACAATTTCCAGCACATTGAGAATAGCTTCGATAGACATCACCTTTAAATAACGCGAAAAAGTAAAAATCTGTAAACAAATAAAAAAAAAATCACGCTTGGAGCATAAATTGTGAAACAATTTCCAGCACATCGAAAATAGTCTCGATAGACATCGCCTTTAAATAAAGCGAAATATTATAAATCCGTAAACAAATTTTTAAAAATCACGCGTGGAGCACAGATTATGAAACAATTTCCAGCACATTGAGAATAACCTCGATAGACATCACCTTTAAATAACGCGAAATAGTATAAATGCGTAAACAAATTTTTAAAAAATCACGCGTGGAGCACAGATTATGGAACAATTTCCAGCACATTAAGAATAGCCTCGATAGACATCACCTTTAAATAACGCGAAATAGTATAAATATGTAAACAAATTGAAAAAAAAATCAAGATTGGAGCATAGATTGTTAAACAATTTCCAGCACATTGAGAATAACCTTGATAGACATCACCTTTAAATAACGCGAAATAGTATAAAACCGTAAACAAATTCAAAAAAATCACGCGTGGAGCACAGATTATGAAACAATTTCCAGCACATTGAGAATAGCCTCGATAGACATCACCTTTAAATAACGCGAAATAGTATAAATCTGTAAACAAATTGAAAAAAAAATCACGCTTGGAGCATAGATTATGAAACAATTTCCAGAACATTGAGAATAGCCTCGATAGACATCACCTTTAAATAACGCTCAATAGTATAAATCCGTAAACAAATTCAAAAAAATCACGCGTGGAGCACAGATTATGAAACAATTTACAGCACATTGAGAATAGCCTCGATAGACATCACCTTTAAATAACGCGAAATAGTATAAATCTGTAAACAAATTGAAAAAAAATCACGCTTGGAGCATAGATTATGAAACAATTTCCAGAACATTGAGAATAGTCTCAATAGACATCGCCTGTAAATAACGCGAAATAGTATAAATCCGTAAACAAATTTTAAAAAATCACGCGTGGAGCACAGATTATGAAACAATTTACAGCACATTGAGAATAGCCTCGATAGACATCGCCTTTAAATAACGCGAAATCTTATAAATTTGTAAATAAACTCAAAAAAATCACGCGTGGAGCACAGATTATGAAATGATTTTCAGCACATTGAGAATAGCCTCGATAGACATTGCCTTTAAATAACGCGAAATAGTATAAATCCGTAAATAAATGAAAAAAAATCAGGCGTGGAACACAGATTATGAAACAATTTCCAGCACATTGAGAATAGTCTCGATAGCCATCGCCTTTAAATAACTCGAAATAGTATAGATCCGTAAACAAAATCAAAAAATCCACGCGTGGAGCACAGATCATCAAACAATTTCCAGAACATTGAGAATAGTCTCAATAGACATCGCCTGTAAATAACGCGCAATAGTATAAATCCGTAAACAAATTTAAAAAAATCACGCGTGGAGCACAGATTATGAAACAATTTACAGCACATTGAGAATAGCCTCGATAGACATTGCCTTTAAATAACGCGAAATAGTATACATCCGTAAATAAATGAAAAAAAATCACGCGTGGAGCACAGATTATGAAACAATTTCCAGCACATTAAGAATAGCCTCGATACACATCACCTTTAAATAACTCGAATCAGTATAAATATGTAAACAAATTGAAAAAAAAATCAAGCTTGGAGCATAGATTGTGAAGCAATTTCCAGCACATTGAAAATAGTCTCAATAGACATCGCTTTTAAATAACGCGAAATAATATAAATCCGTAAACAAATTTAAAAAAATTCCGCTTGGAGCACAGATTATAAAACAATTTCCAGCACATTGAGAATAGTCTCGATAGACATCACCTTTAAATAACGCGAAACAGTATAAATATGTAAACAAATTGAAAAAAAAAATCAAGCTTGGAGCATAGATTGTGAAACAATTTCCAGCACATTGAAAATAGTCTCAATAGGCATCGCCTTTAAATAACGCGAAATCTTATAAATTTGTAAATAAATGCAAAAAAATCACGCGTGGAGCACAGATTATGAAACAAATTCCAGCACATTGAGAATAGCCTCGATAGACTTCTCCTTCAAATAACGCGAAATAGCATAAACCTGTAAACAAATTGAAAAAAATCACGCGTGGAGCACAGATTATGAAACAATTTCCAGCACATTGAGAATAGCTTCGATAGACATCACCTTTAAATAACGCGAAAAAGTAAAAATCTGTAAACAAATAAAAAAAAAATCACGCTTGGAGCATAAATTGTGAAACAATTTCCAGCACATCGAAAATAGTCTCGATAGACATCGCCTTTAAATAAAGCGAAATATTATAAATCCGTAAACAAATTTTTAAAAATCACGCGTGGAGCACAGATTATGAAACAATTTCCAGCACATTGAGAATAACCTCGATAGACATCACCTTTAAATAACGCGAAATAGTATAAATGCGTAAACAAATTTTTAAAAAATCACGCGTGGAGCACAGATTATGGAACAATTTCCAGCACATTAAGAATAGCCTCGATAGACATCACCTTTAAATAACGCGAAATAGTATAAATATGTAAACAAATTGAAAAAAAAATCAAGATTGGAGCATAGATTGTTAAACAATTTCCAGCACATTGAGAATAACCTTGATAGACATCACCTTTAAATAACGCGAAATAGTATAAAACCGTAAACAAATTCAAAAAAATCACGCGTGGAGCACAGATTATGAAACAATTTCCAGCACATTGAGAATAGCCTCGATAGACATCACCTTTAAATAACGCGAAATAGTATAAATCTGTAAACAAATTGAAAAAAAAATCACGCTTGGAGCATAGATTATGAAACAATTTCCAGAACATTGAGAATAGCCTCGATAGACATCACCTTTAAATAACGCTCAATAGTATAAATCCGTAAACAAATTCAAAAAAATCACGCGTGGAGCACAGATTATGAAACAATTTACAGCACATTGAGAATAGCCTCGATAGACATCACCTTTAAATAACGCGAAATAGTATAAATCTGTAAACAAATTGAAAAAAAATCACGCTTGGAGCATAGATTATGAAACAATTTCCAGAACATTGAGAATAGTCTCAATAGACATCGCCTGTAAATAACGCGAAATAGTATAAATCCGTAAACAAATTTTAAAAAATCACGCGTGGAGCACAGATTATGAAACAATTTACAGCACATTGAGAATAGCCTCGATAGACATCGCCTTTAAATAACGCGAAATCTTATAAATTTGTAAATAAACTCAAAAAAATCACGCGTGGAGCACAGATTATGAAATGATTTTCAGCACATTGAGAATAGCCTCGATAGACATTGCCTTTAAATAACGCGAAATAGTATAAATCCGTAAATAAATGAAAAAAAATCAGGCGTGGAACACAGATTATGAAACAATTTCCAGCACATTGAGAATAGTCTCGATAGCCATCGCCTTTAAATAACTCGAAATAGTATAGATCCGTAAACAAAATCAAAAAATCCACGCGTGGAGCACAGATCATCAAACAATTTCCAGAACATTGAGAATAGTCTCAATAGACATCGCCTGTAAATAACGCGCAATAGTATAAATCCGTAAACAAATTTAAAAAAATCACGCGTGGAGCACAGATTATGAAACAATTTACAGCACTTTGAGAATAGCCTCGATAGACATCGCCTTTAAATAACGCGAAATCTTATAAATTTGTAAATAAACTCAAAAAAATCACGCGTGGAGCACAGATTATGAAATGATTTTCAGCACATTGAGAATAGCCTCGATAGACATTGCCTTTAAATAACGCGAAATAGTATAAATCCGTAAATAAATGAAAAAAAATCAGGCGTGGAACACAGATTATGAAACAATTTCCAGCACATTGAGAATAGTCTCGATAGCCATCGCCTTTAAATAACTCGAAATAGTATAGATCCGTAAACAAAATCAAAAAAATCACGCGTGGAGCAAAGATTATGAAACAATTTCCTGCACATTGAGAATAGCCTCGATAGACATCAACTTTAAATAACGCGAAACAGTATAAATATGTAAACAAATTGAAAAAAAAATCAAGCTTGGAGCATAGATTGTGAAACAATTTCCAGCACATTGAAAATAGTCCCAATAGACATCGCCTTTAAATAACGCGAAATAATATAAATCCGTAAACAAATTCAAAAAAATCACGCGTGGAGCACAGATTATGAAACAATTTCCAGCACATTGTGAATAGCCTCGATAGACATCGCCTTTAAATAACGCGAAATCTTATAAATTTGTAAATAAATTCAAAAAAATCACGTGTGGAGCACAGATTATGAAACAATTTCCAGCACATTGAGAATAACCTCGATAGACATCACTTTTAAATAACGCGAATCAGTATAAATATGTAAACAAATTGAAAAAAAATCAAGCTTGGAGCATAGATTGTGAAGCAATTTCCAGCACATTGAAAATAGTCTCAATAGACATTGCTTTTAAATAACGCGAAATAATATAAATCCGTAAACAAATTAAAAAAAATCCCGCTTGGAGCACAGATTATAAAACAATTTCCAGCACATTGAGAATTGTCTCGATAGACATCAACTTTAAATAACGCGAAACAGTATAAATATGTAAACAAATTGAAAAAAAAATCAAGCTTGGAGCATAGATTGTGAAAAAATTTCCAGCACATTGAAAATAGTCTCAATAGGCATCGCCTTTAAATAACGCGAAATCTCATAAATTTGTAAATAAATTAAAAAAAATCACGTGTGGAGCACAGATTATGAAACAATTTCCAGCACATTGAGAATAGCCTCGATAGACTTCTCCTTCAAATAACGCGAAATAGCATAAACCTGTAAACAAATTGAAAAAAATCACGCTTGGAGCATAGATTGTGAAACAATTTCCAGCACATTGAAAATAGTCTCGATAGATATCGCCTTTAAATAGCGCGAAATAGTATAAATCCGTAAACAAATTTTTAAAAAAATCACGCGTAGAGCACAGATTATGAAACAATTTCCAGCACATTGAGAATAACCTCGATAGACATCACCTTTAAGTAACGCGAAATCTTATAAGTTTGTAAATAAATTTAAAAAAATCACGTGTGGAGCACAGATTATGAAACAATTTCCAGCACATTGAGAATAACCTCGATAGACATCATCTTTAAATAACGCGAATCAGTATAAATATGTAAACAAATTGAAAAAAAAATCAAGCTTGGAGCATATATTGTGAAACAATTTCCAGCACATTGAAAATAGTCTCAATAGACATCGCTTTTAAATAACGCGAAATAGTATAAATCCGTAAACAAATTTTAAAAAATCGCGCTTGGAGCACAGATTATAAAACAATTTCCAGCACATTGAGAGTAGTCTCGATAGACATCACCTTTAAAAATACGCGAAACAGTATAAATATGTAACCAAATTGAAAAAAAATATCAAGCTTGGAGCACAGATTGTGAAACAATTTCCAGCACATTGAAAATAGTCTCAATACACATCGGCTTTAAATAACGCGAAATCTTATAAATTTGTAAATAAATTTAAAAAAATCACGTGTGGAGCACAGATTATGAAACAATTTCCAGCACATTGAGAATAGCCTCAATAGACATCGCCTGTAAATAACGCGAAATAGTATAAATCCGTAAACAAATTTAAAAATATCGCGCTTGGAGAACAGATTATAAAACAATTTCCAGCACATTGAGAATAGTCTCGATAGACATCACCTTTAAATAACATGAAAAAGTATAAATCTCTAAAAAAAATGAAAGAAAATTACGATTTGAACATAGATTCTGAAACAATTTCCAGCACATTGAAAATAGTCTCGATAGATATCGCCTTTAAATAGCGCGAAATAGTATAAATCCGTAAACAAATTTTTAAAAAAATCACGCGTAGAGCACAGATTATGAAACAATTTCCAGCACATTAAGAATAACCTCGATAGACATCACCTTTAAATAACGCGAAATAGTATAAAACCGTAAACAAATTCAATAAAAATCACGTTTGGAGCATAGATTATGAAACAATTTCCAGAACATTGAGAATAGTCTCAATAGACATCGCCTGTAAATAACGCGGAATAGTATAAATCCGTAAACAAATTTTAAAAAATCACGCGTGGAGCACAGATTATGAAACAATTTACAGCACATTGAGAATAGCCTCGATAGACATTGCCTTTAAATAACGCGAAATAGTATAAATCCGTAAATAAATGAAAAAAAATCAGGCGTGGAACACAGATTATGAAACAATTTCCAGCACATTGAGAATAGTCTCGGTAGCCATCGCCTTTAAATAACTCGAAATAGTATAGATCCGTAAACAAAATCAAAAAATCCACGCGTGGAGCACAGATTATGAAACAATTTCCAGCACATTAAGAATAGCCTCGATACACATCACCTTTAAATAACGCGAATCAGTATAAATATGTAAACAAATTGAAAAAAAAATCAAGCTTGGAGCATAGATTGTGAAGCAATTTCCAGCACATTGAAAATAGTCTCAATAGACATCGCTTTTAAATAACGCGAAATAATATAAATCCGTAAACAAATTTAAAAAAATCCCGCTTGGAGCACAGATTATAAAACAATTTCCAGCACATTGAGAATAGTCTCGATAGACATCACCTTTAAATAACGCGAAACAGTATAAATATGTAAACAAATTGAAAAAAAAAATCAAGCTTGGAGCATAGATTGTGAAACAATTTCCAGCACATTGAAAATAGTCTCAATAGGCATCGCCTTTAAATAACGCGAAATCTTATAAATTTGTAAATAAATGCAAAAAAATCACGCGTGGAGCACAGATTATGAAACAAATTCCAGCACATTGAGAATAGCCTCGATAGACTTCTCCTTCAAATAACGCGAAATAGCATAAACCTGTAAACAAATTGAAAAAAATCACGCTTGGAGCATAGATTGTGAAACAATTTCCAGCACATTGAAAATAGTCTCGATAGACATCGCCTTTAAATAACGAGAAATAGTATAAATCTGTAAATAAAATTGAAAAAAAAATCACGCTTGGAGCATAGATTGTGAAACAATTTCCAGCATATTGAAAATAGTCTCGAGAGACATCGCATTTAAATAACGCGAAATAGTATAAATCCGTAAACAAATTCAAAAAAATCATGCGTGGAGCACAGATTATGAAACAATTTCCAGCACATTGAGAATAGCTTCGATAGACATCACCTTTAAATAACGCGAAAAAGTAAAAATCTGTAAACAAATAAAAAAAAAATCACGCTTGGAGCATAAATTGTGAAACAATTTCCAGCACATCGAAAATAGTCTCGATAGACATCGCCTTTAAATAAAGCGAAATATTATAAATCCGTAAACATATTTTTAAAAAATCACGCGTGGAGCACAGATTATGAAACAATTTCCAGCACATTGAGAATAACCTCGATAGACATCACCTTTAAATAACGCGAAATAGTATAAATGCGTAAACAAATTTTTAAAAAATCACGCGTGGAGCACAGATTATGGAACAATTTCCAGCACATTAAGAATAGCCTCGATAGACATCACCTTTAAATAACGCGAAATAGTATAAATATGTAAACAAATTGAAAAAAAATCAAGATTGGAGCATAGATTGTTAAACAATTTCCAGCACATTGAGAATAACCTTGATAGACATCACCTTTAAATAACGCGAAATAGTATAAAACCGTAAACAAATTCAAAAAAATCACGCGTGGAGCACAGATTATGAAACAATTTCCAGCACATTGAGAATAGCCTCGATAGACATCACCTTTAAATAACGCGAAATAGTATAAATCTGTAAACAAATTGAAAAAAAAATCACGCTTGGAGCATAGATTATGAAACAATTTCCAGAACATTGAGAATAGCCTCGATAGACATCACCTTTAAATAACGCTCAATAGTATAAATCCGTAAACAAATTAAAAAAAATCACGCGTGGAGCACAGATTATGAAACAATTTACAGCACATTGAGAATAGCCTCGATAGACATCACCTTTAAATAACGCGAAATAGTATAAATCTGTAAACAAATTGAAAAAAAATCACGCTTGGAGCATAGATTATGAAACAATTTCCAGAACATTGAGAATAGTCTCAATAGACATCGTCTGTAAATAACGCGAAATAGTATAAATCCGTAAACAAATTTTAAAAAATCACGCGTGGAGCACAGATTATGAAACAATTTACAGCACATTGAGAATAGCCTCGATAGACATCGCCTTTAAATAACGCGAAATCTTATAAATTTGTAAATAAACTCAAAAAAATCACGCGTGGAGCACAGATTATGAAATGATTTTCAGCACATTGAGAATAGCCTCGATAGACATTGCCTTTAAATAACGCGAAATAGTATAAATCCGTAAATAAATGAAAAAAAATCAGGCGTGGAACACAGATTATGAAACAATTTCCAGCACATTGAGAATAGTCTGGATAGCCATCGCCTTTAAATAACTCGAAATAGTATAGATCCGTAAACAAAATCAAAAAATCCACGCGTGGAGCACAGATTATGAAACAATTTCCTGCACATTGAGAATAGCCTCGATAGACATCACCTTTAAATAACGCGAAACAGTATAAATATGTAAACAAATTGAAAAAAAAAATCAAGCTTGGAGCATAGATTGTGAAACAATTTCCAGCACATTGAAAATAGTCCCAATAGACATCGCCTTTAAATAACGCGAAATAATATAAATCCGTAAACAAATTCAAAAAAATCACGCGTGGAGCACAGATTATGAAACAATTTCCAGCACATTGTGAATAGCCTCGATAGACATCGCCTTTAAATAACGCGAAATCTTATAAATTTGTAAATAAATTCAAAAAAATCACGTGTGGAGCACAGATTATGAAACAATTTCCAGCAAATTGAGAATAACCTCGATAGACATCACCTTTAAATAACTCGAATCAGTATAAATATGTAAACAAATTGAAAAAAAAATCAAGCTTGGAGCATAGATTGTGAAGCAATTTCCAGCACATTGAAAATAGTCTCAATAGACATCGCTTTTAAATAACGCGAAATAATATAAATCCGTAAACAAATTTTAAAAAATCCCGCTTGGAGCACAGATTATAAAACAATTTCCAGCACATTGAGAATAGTCTCGATAGACATCAACTTTAAATAACGCGAAACATTATAAATTTGTAAACAAATTGAAAAAAAAAATCAAGCTTGGAGCATAGATTGTGAAAAAATTTCCAGCACATTGAGAATAACCTCGTTAGACATCATCTTTAAATAACGCGAATCAGTATAAATATGTAAACAAATTGAAAAAAAAATCAAGCTTGGAGCATAGATTGTGAAACAATTTCCAGCACATTGAAAATAGTCTAAATAGGCATCGCCTTTAAATAACGCGAAATCTTATAAATTTGTAAATAAATTCAAAAAAATCACGTCTGGAGCACAGATTATGAAACAAATTCCAGCACTTTGAGAATAGCCTCGATAGACTTCTCCTTCAAATAACGCGAAATAGCATAAACCTGTAAACAAATTGAAAAAAATCACGCTTGGAGCATAGATTGTGAAACAATTTCCAGCACATTGAAAATAGTCTCGATAGACATCGCCTTTAAATAACGAGAAATAGTATAGATCCGTAAACAAAATCAAAAAATCCACGCGTGGAGCACAGATTATGAAACAATTTCCAGCACATTGAGAATAGCCTCGATAGACATAACCTTTAAATAACGCGAAACAGTATAAATATGTAAACAAATTGAAAAAAAAATTAAGCTTGGAGCATAGATTGTGAAAAAATTTCCAGCACATTGAAAATAGTCTCGATAGATATCGCCTTTAAATAGCAAGAAATAGTATAAATCCGTAAACAAATTTTTAAAAAAATCACGCGTAGAGCACAGATTATGAAACAATTTCCAGCACATTGAGAATAACCTCGATAGACATCACATTTAAGTAACGCGAAATCTTATAAATTTGTAAATAAATTCAAAAAAATCACGTTTGGAGCACAGATTATGAAACAATTTCCAGCACATTGAGAATAACCTCGATAGACATCATCTTTAAATAACGCGAATCAGTATAAATATGTAAACAAATTGAAAAAAAAATCAAGCTTGGAGCATAGATTGTGAAACAATTTCCAGCACATTGAAAATAGTCTCAATAGACATCGCTTTTAAATAACGCGAAATAGTATAAATCCGTAAACAAATTTTAAAAAATCGCGCTTCGAGCACAGATTATAAAACAATTTCCAGCACATTGAGAGTAGTCTCGATAGACATCACCTTTAAAAATACGCGAAACAGTATAAATATGTAACCAAATTGAAAAAAAATATCAAGCTTGGAGCACAGATTGTGAAACAATTTCCAGCACATTGAGAATAACCTCGATAGACATCATCTTTAAATAACGCGAATCAGTATAAATATGTAAACAAATTGAAAAAAAAAATCAAGCTTGGAGCATAGATTGTGAAACAATTTCCAGCACATTGAGAATAGCCTCGATACACATCGCCTTTAAATAACGCGAAATCTTATAAATTTGTAAATAAATTTCAAAAAAATGACGTGTGGAGCACAGATTATGAAACAATTTCTAGCACATTGAGAATAGTCTCGATAGACATCACCTTTAAATAACATAAAATAGTATAAATCTCTAAAAAAAATGAAAAAAAAATTACGATTTGAGCATAGATTCTGAAACAATTTCCAGCACATTGAAAATAGTCTCGATAGATATCGCCTTTAAATAGCGCGAAATAGTATAAATCAATAAAAAAACAATTTTTTTAAAAAATCACGCGTGGAGCACAGATTATGAAACAATTTCCAGCACATTGAGAATAACCTCGATAGACATCACCTTTAAATAACGCGAAATAGTATAAAACCGTAAACAAATTCAATAAAAATCACGCGTGGAGCACAGATTATGAAACAATTTCCAGCACATTGAGAATAGCCTCGATAGACATCACCTTTAAATAACGCGAAATAGTATAAATCTGTAAACAAATTGAAAAAAATAATCACGCTTGGAGCATAGATTATGAAACAATTTCCAGAACATTGAGAATAGTCTCAATAGACATCGCCTGTAAATAACGCGAAATAGTATAAATCCGTAAACAAATTTAAAAAAATCACGCGTGGAGCACAGATTATGAAACAATTTACAGCACATTGAGAATAGCCTCGATAGACATCGCCTTTAAATAACGCGAAATCTTATAAATTTGTAAATAAACTCAAAAAAATCACGCGTGGAGCACAGATTATGAAATGATTTTCAGCACATTGAGAATAGCCTCGATAGACATTGCGTTTAAATAACGCGAAATAGTATAAATCCGTAAATAAATGAAAAAAAATCAGGCGTGGAATACAGATTATGAAACAATTTCCAGCACATTGAGAATAGTCTCGATAGCCATCGCCTTTAAATAACTCGAAATAGTATAGATCCGTAAACAAAATCAAAAAATCCACGCGTGGAGCACAGATTATGAAATGATTTTCAGCACATTCAGAATAGCCTCGATAGACATTGCCTTTAAATAACGCGAAATAGTATAAATCCGTAAATAAATGAAAAAAAAATCAGGCGTGGAACACAGATTATGAAACAATTTCCAGCACATTAAGAATAGCCTCGATAGACATCACCTTTAAATAACGCGAATCAGTATAAATATGTAAACAAATTGAAAAAAAAATCAAGCTTGGAGCATAGATTGTGAAGCAATTTCCAGCACATTGAAAATAGTCTCAATAGACATCGCTTTTAAATAACGCGAAATAATATAAATCCGTAAACAAATTTAAAAAAATCCCGCTTGGAGCATAGATTGTGAAACAATTTCCAGCACATTGAGAATAGCCTCGATAGACATCGCCTTTAAATCACGCGAAATAGTATAAATTTGTAAATAAATGCAAAAAAATCACGCGTGGAGCATAGATTATGAAACAATTTCCAGAACATTGAGAATAGTCTCAATAGACATCGCCTGTAAATAACGCGAAATAGTATAAATCCGTAAACAAATTTAAAAAAATCACGCGTGGAGCACAGATTATGAAACAATTTACAGCACATTGAGAATAGTCTCAATAGACATCGCCTGTAAATAACGCGAAATAGTATAAATCCGTAAACAAATTAAAAAAAAAATCACGCTTGGAGCATAGATTATGAAACAATTTCCAGAACATTGAGAATAACCTTGATAGACATCACCTTTAAATAACGCGAAATAGTATAAAACCGTAAACAAATTCAAAAAAATCACGCGTGGAGCACAGATTATGAAACAATTTCCAGCACATTGAGAATAGCCTCGATAGACATCACCTTTAAATAACGCGAAATAGTATAAATCTGTAAACAAATTGAAAAAAAAATCACGCTTGGAGCATAGATTATGAAACAATTTCCAGAACATTGAGAATAGTCTCAATAGACATCGCCTGTAAATAACGCGAAATAGTATAAATCCGTAAACAAATTTAAAAAAATCACGCGTGGAGCACAGATTATGAAACAATTTACAGCACATTGAGAATAACTTCGATAGACATCGCCTTTAAATAACGCGAAATCTTATAAATTTGTAAATAAACTCAAAAAAATCACGCGTGGAGCACAGATTATGAAATGATTTTCAGCACATTGAGAATAGCCTCGATAGACATTGCCTTTAAATAACGCGAAATAGTATAAATCCGTAAATAAATGAAAAAAAATCAGGCGTGGAACACAGATTATGAAACAATTTCCAGCACATTGAGAATAGTCTCGATAGCCATCGCCTTTAAATAACTCGAAATAGTATAGATCCGTAAACAAATTCAAAAAAATCACGCGTGGAGCAAAGATTATGAAACAATTTCCAGCACATTGTGAATAGCCTCGATAGACATCGCCTTTAAATAACGCGAAATCTTATAAATTTGTAAATAAATTCAAAAAAATCACGTGTGGAGCACAGATTATGAAACAATTTCCAGCACATTGAGAATAGCCTCGATAGACATCACCTTTAAATAACGCGAAATAGTATAAATCTGTAAACAAATTGAAAAAAAAATCACGCTTGGAGCATAGATTATGAAACAATTTCCAGAACATTGAGAATAGTCTCAATAGACATCGCCTGTAAATAACGCGAAATAGTATAAATCCGTAAACAAATTTAAAAAAATCACGCGTGGAGCACAGATTATGAAACAATTTACAGCACATTGAGAATAACTTCGATAGACATCGCCTTTAAATAACGCGAAATCTTATAAATTTGTAAATAAACTCAAAAAAATCACGCGTGGAGCACAGATTATGAAATGATTTTCAGCACATTGAGAATAGCCTCGATAGACATTGCCTTTAAATAACGCGAAATAGTATAAATCCGTAAATAAATGAAAAAAAATCAGGCGTGGAACACAGATTATGAAACAATTTCCAGCACATTGAGAATAGCCTCGATAGACGTCTCCTTCAAATAACGCGAAATAGCATAAACCAGTAAACAAATTGAAAAAAATCACGCTTGGAGCATAGATTGTGAAAAAATTTCCAGCACATTGAAAATAGTCTCGATAGACATCGCCTTTAAATAACGAGAAATAGTATAGATCCGTAAACAAAATCAAAAAATCCACGCGTGGAGCACAGATTATGAAACAATTTCCAGCACATTGAGAATAGCCTCGATAGACATAACCTTTAAATAACGCGAAACAATATAAATATGTAAACAAATTGAAAAAAAAATTAATCTTGGAGCATAGATTGTGAAAAAATTTCCAGCACATTGAAAATAGTCTCGATAGATATCGCCTTTAAATAGCGCGAAATAGTATAAATCCGTAAACAAATTTTTAAAAGAATCACGCGTAGAGCACAGATTATGAAACAATTTCCAGCACATTGAGAATAACCTCGATAGATATTATCTTTAAGTAACGCGAAATCTTATAAATTTGTAAATAAATTCAAAAAAATCACGTGTGGAGCACAGATTATGAAACAATTTCCAGCACATTGAGAATAACCTCGTATACATCATCTTTAAATAACGCGAATCAGTATAAATATGTAAACAAATTGAAAAAAAAAATCAAGCTTGGAGCATAGATTGTGAAACAATTTCCAGCACATTGAAAATAGTCTCAATAGACATCGCTTTTAAATAACGCGAAATAGTATAAATCCGTAAACAAATTTTAAAAAATCGCGCTTGGAGCACAGATTATAAAACAATTTCCAGCACATTGAGAGTAGTCTCGATAGACATCACCTTTAAAAATACGCGAAACAGTATAAATATGTAACCAAATTGAAAAAAAATATCAAGCTTGGAGCACAGATTGTGAAACAATTTCCAGCACATTGAAAATAGTCTCAATACACATCGCCTTTAAATAACGCGAAATCTTATAAATTTGTAAATAAATTTAAAAAAATCACGTGTGGAGCACGGATTATGAAACAATTTCTAGCACATTGAGAATAGCCTCGATAGACATCACCTTTAAATAACGCGAAATAGTATAAATCTGTAAACAAATTGAAAAAAAAAATTACGATTTGGCCATAGATTCTGAAACAATTTCAGCACATTGAAAATAGTCTCGATAGATATCGCCTTTAAATAGCGCGAAATAGTATAAATCCGTAAACAATTTTTTTAAAAAATCACGCGTAGAGCACAGATTATGAAACAATTTCCAGCACATTGAGAATAACCTCGATAGACATCACCTTTAAATAACTCGAAATAGTATAGATCCGTAAACAAAATCAAAAAATCCACGCGTGGAGCACAGATTATGAAACAATTTCCAGCACATTAAGAATAGCCTCGATAGACATCACCTTTAAATAACGCGAATCAGTATAAATATGTAAACAAATTGAAAAAATAATCAAGCTTGGAGCATAGATTGTGAAGCAATTTCCAGAACATTGAGAATAGTCTCAATAGACATCGCCTGTAAATAACGCGAAATAGTATAAATCCGTAAACAAATTTTAAAAAATCACGCGTAGAGCACAGATTATGAAACAATTTCCAGCACATTGAGAATAACCTCGATAGACATCACCTTTAAATAACTCGAAATAGTATAGATCCGTAAACAAAATCAAAAAATCCACGCGTGGAGCACAGATTATGAAACAATTTCCAGCACATTAAGAATAGCCTCGATAGACATCACCTTTAAATAACGCGAATCAGTATAAATATGTAAACAAATTGAAAAAAAAAATCAAGCTTGGAGCATAGATTGTGAAACAATTTCCAGCACATTGAAAATAGTCTAAATAGGCATCGCCTTTAAATAACGCGAAATCTTATAAATTTGTAAATAAATTCAAAAAAATCACGTGTGGAGCACAGATTATGAAACAAATTCCAGCACATTGAGAATAGCCTCGATAGACTTCTCCTTCAAATAACGCGAAATAGCATAAACCTGTAAACAAATTGAAAAAAATCACGCTTGGAGCATAGATTGTGAAACAATTTCCAGCACATTGAAAATAGTCTCGATAGACATCGCCTTTAAATAACGAGAAATAGTATAGATCCGTAAACAAAATCAAAAAATCCACGCGTGGAGCACAGATTATGAAACAATTTCCAGCACATTGAGAATAGCCTCGATAGACATAACCTTTAAATAACGCGAAACAGTATAAATATGTAAACAAATTGAAAAAAAAATTAAGCTTGGAGCATAGATTGTGAAAAAATTTCCAGCACATTGAAAATAGTCTCGATAGATATCGCCTTTAAATAGCAAGAAATAGTATAAATCCGTAAACAAATTTTTAAAAAAATCACGCGTAGAGCACAGATTATGAAACAATTTCCAGCACATTGAGAATAACCTCGATAGACATCACATTTAAGTAACGCGAAATCTTATAAATTTGTAAATAAATTCAAAAAAATCACGTTTGGAGCACAGATTATGAAACAATTTCCAGCACATTGAGAATAACCTCGATAGACATCATCTTTAAATAACGCGAATCAGTATAAATATGTAAACAAATTGAAAAAAAAAATCAAGCTTGGAGCATAGATTGTGAAACAATTTCCAGCACATTGAAAATAGTCTCAATAGACATCGCTTTTAAATAACGCGAAATAGTATAAATCCGTAAACAAATTTTAAAAAATCGCGCTTGGAGCACAGATTATAAAACAATTTCCAGCACATTGAGAGTAGTCTCGATAGACATCACCTTTAAAAATACGCGAAACAGTATAAATATGTAACCAAATTGAAAAAAAAATATCAAGCTTGGAGCACAGATTGTGAAACAATTTCCAGCACATTGAGAATAACCTCGATAGACATCATCTTTAAATAACGCGAATCAGTATAAATATGTAAACAAATTGAAAAAAAAAATCAAGCTTGGAGCATAGATTGTGAAACAATTTCCAGCACATTGAGAATAGCCTCGATACACATCGCCTTTAAATAACGCGAAATCTTATAAATTTGTAAATAAATTTCAAAAAAATGACGTGTGGAGCACAGATTATGAAACAATTTCCAGCACATTGAGAATAGTCTCGATAGACATCACCTTTAAATAACATAAAATAGTATAAATCTCTAAAAAAAAATGAAAAAAAAATTACGATTTGAGCATAGATTCTGAAACAATTTCCAGCACATTGAAAATAGTCTCGATAGATATCGCCTTTAAATAGCGCGAAATAGTATAAATCCGTAAACAAATTTTTAAAAAAATCACGCGTAGAGCACAGATTATGAAACAATTTCCAGCACATTGAGAATATCCTCGATAGACATCACCTTTAAATAACGCGAAATAGTATAAAACCGTAAACAAATTCAATAAAAATCACGCGTGGAGCACAGATTATGAAACAATTTCCAGCACATTGAGAATAGCCTCGATAGACATCACCTTTAAATAACGCGAAATAGTATAAATCTGTAAACAAATTGAAAAAAAAAATCACGCTTGGAGCATAGATTATGAAACAATTTCCAGAACATTGAGAATAGTCTCAATAGACATCGCCTGTAAATAACGCGAAATAGTATAAATCCGTAAACAAATTTAAAAAAATCACGCGTGGAGCACAGATTATGAAACAATTTACAGCACATTGAGAATAGCCTCGATAGACATCGCCTTTAAATAACGCGAATTCTTATAAATTTGTAAATAAACTCAAAAAAATCACGCGTGGAGCACAGATTATGAAATGATTTTCAGCACATTGAGAATAGCCTCGATAGACATTGCCTTTAAATAACGCGAAATAGTATAAATCCGTAAATAAATGAAAAAAAATCAGGCGTGGAACACACATTATGAAACAATTTCCAGCACATTGAGAATAGTCTCGATAGCCATCGCCTTTAAATAACTCGAAATAGTATAGATCCGTAAACAAAATCAAAAAATCCACGCGTGGAGCACAGATTATGAAATGATTTTCAGCACATTGAGAATAGCCTCGATAGACATTGCCTTTAAATAACGCGAAATAGTATAAATCCGTAAATAAATGAAAAAAAAATCAGGCGTGGAACACAGATTATGAAACAATTTCCAGCACATTAAGAATAGCCTCGATAAACATCACCTTTAAATAACGCGAATCAGTATAAATATGTAAACAAATTGAAAAAAAAATCAAGCTTGGAGCATAGATTGTGAAGCAATTTCCAGCACATTGAAAATAGTCTCAATAGACATCGCTTTTAAATAACACGAAATAATATAAATCCGTAAACAAATTTAAAAAAATCCCGCTTGGAGCATAGATTGTGAAACAATTTCCAGCACATTGAGAATAGCCTCGATAGACATCGCCTTTAAATCACGCGAAATAGTATAAATTTGTAAATAAATGCAAAAAAATCACGCGTGGAGCACAGATTATGAAACAAATTCCAGCACATTGAGAATAGCCTCGATAGACTTCTCCTTCAAATAACGCGAAATAGCATAAACCTGTAAACAAATTGAAAAAAATCACGCTTGGAGCATAGATTGTGAAACAATTTCCAGCACATTGAAAATAGTCTCGATAGACATCGCCTTTAAATAACGAGAAATAGTATAAATCTGTAAATAAAATTGAAAAAAAATCACGCTTGGAGCATAGATTTTTAAACAATTTCCAGCACATTGAGAATAACCTTGATAGACATCACCTTTAAATAACGCGAAATAGTATAAAACCGTAAACAAATTCAAAAAAATCACGCGTGGAGCACAGATTATGAAACAATTTCCAGCACATTGAGAATAGCCTCGATAGACATCACCTTTAAATAACGCGAAATAGTATAAATCTGTAAACAAATTGAAAAAAAAATCACGCTTGGAGCATAGATTATGAAACAATTTCCAGAACATTGAGAATAGTCTCAATAGACATCGCCTGTAAATAACGCGAAATAGTATAAATCCGTAAACAAATTTAAAAAAATCACGCGTGGAGCACAGATTATGAAACAATTTACAGCACATTGAGAATAACCTCGATAGACATCGCCTTTAAATAACGCGAAATCTTATAAATTTGTAAATAAACTAAAAAAATCACGCGTGGAGCACAGATTATGAAATGATTTTCAGCACATTGAGAATAGCCTCGATAGACATTGCGTTTAAATAACGCGAAATAGTATAAATCCGTAAATAAATGAAAAAAAATCAGGCGTGGAATACAGATTATGAAACAATTTCCAGCACATTGAGAATAGTCTCGATAGCCATCGCCTTTAAATAACTCGAAATAGTATAGATCCGTAAACAAATTCAAAAAAATCACGCGTGGAGCAAAGATTATGAAACAATTTCCAGCACATTGTGAATAGCCTCGATAGACATCGCCTTTAAATAACGCGAAATCTTATAAATTTGTAAATAAATTCAAAAAAATCACGTGTGGAGCACAGATTATGAAACAATTTCCAGCACATTGAGAATAACCTCGATAGACATCACCTTTAAATAACGCGAATCAGTATAAATATGTAAACAAATTGAAAAAAAAATCAAGCTTGGAGCATAGATTGTGAAGCAATTTCCAGCACATTGAAAATAGTCTCAATAGACATCGCTTTTAAATAACGCGAAATAATATAAATCCGTAAACAAATTTTAAAAAATCCCGCTTGGAGCACAGATTATAAAACAATTTCCAGCACATTGAGAATAGTCTCGATAGACATCAACTTTAAATAACGCGAAACAGTATAAATATGTAAATAAATGCAAAAAAATCACGCGTGGAGCACAGATTATGAAACAAATTCCAGCACATTGAGAATAGCCTCGATAGACTTCTCCTTCAAATAACGCGAAATAGCATAAACCTGTAAACAAATTGAAAAAAATCACGCTTGGAGCATAGATTGTGAAAAAATTTCCAGCACATTGAAAATAGTCTCGATAGACATCGCCTTTAAATAACGAGAAATAGTATAGATCCGTAAACAAAATCAAAAAATCCACGCGTGGAGCACAGATTATGAAACAATTTCCAGCACATTGAGAATAACCTCGATAGACATCACCTTTAAATAACGCGAAATCTTATAAATTTGTAAATAAATTTAAAAAAATCACGCGTGGAGCACAGATTATGAAACAATTTCCAGCACATTGAGAATAGTGTCGATAGAAATCGCCTTTAAATACGCAAAATAGTATAAATCCGTAAACAAATTCAAAAAAATCACGCGTGGAGCACAGATTATGAAACAATTTCCAGCACATTAAGAATAGCCTCGATAGACATCACCTTTAAATAACGCGAAATAGTAAAAATATGTAAACAAATTGAAAAAAAAATCAAGATTGGAGCATAGATTGTGAAACAATTTCCAGCACATTGAAAATAGTCTCGATAGACATCGCCTTTAAATAACGCGGAATATTATAAATCCGAAAACAAATTTAAAAAAATCACGCGTGGAGCACAGATTATGAAACAATTTCCAGCACATTGAGAATAGCCTCGATAGACATCGCCTTTAAATAACGCGAAATAGTATATATCCGTAAACAAATTGAAAAAAAATCAGGCTTGGAGCACAGATTATGAAACAATTTCCAGCACATTGAGAATAACCTGGATAGACATCACCTTTAAATAACGCGAAATAGTATAAATCCGTAAACAAATTTAAAAAAATCGCGCTTGGAGCACAGATTATAAAACAATTTCCAGCACATTGAGAATAGTCACGATAGACATCACATTTAAATAACGCGAAACAGTATAAATATGTAAACAAATTGATAAAAAAATCAAGCTTGGGGCATAGATTGTTAAACAATTTCCAGCACATTGAGAATAACCTCGATAGACATCACCTTTAAATAACGCGAAATAGTATAAAACCGTAAACAAATTCAAAAAAATCACGCGTGGAGCACAGATTATGAAACAATTTCCAGCACATTGAGAATAGCCTCGATAGACATCACCTTTAAATAACGCGAAATAGTATAAATCTGTAAACAAATTGAAAAAAAAATCACGCTTGGAGCACAGATTATGAAATGATTTTCAGCACATTGAGAATAGCCTCGATAGACATTGCCTTTAAATAACGCGAAATAGTATAAATCCGTAAATAAATGAAAAAAAATCAGGCGTGGAACACAGATTATGAAACAATTTCCAGCACATTGAGAATACTCTCGATAGCCATCGCCTTTAAATAACTCGAAATAGTATAGATCCGTAAACAAAATCAAAAAATCCACGCGTGGAGCACAGATTATGAAACAATTTCCTGCACATTGAGAATAGCCTCGATAGACATCACCTTTAAATAACGCGAAATAGTAAAAATATGTAAACAAATTGAAAAAAAAATCAAGATTGGAGCATAGATTGTGAAACAATTTCCAGCACATTGAAAATAGTCTCGATAGACATCGCCTTTAAATAACGCGGAATATTATAAATCCGAAAACAAATTTAAAAAAATCACGCGTGGAGCACAGATTATGAAACAATTTCCAGCACATTGAGAATAGCCTCGATAGACATCGCCTTTAAATAACGCGAAATAGTATATATCCGTAAACAAATTGAAAAAAAATCAGGCTTGGAGCACAGATTATGAAACAATTTCCAGCACATTGAGAATAACCTGGATAGACATCACCTTTAAATAACGCGAAATAGTATAAATCCGTAAACAAATTTAAAAAAATCGCGCTTGGAGCACAGATTATAAAACAATTTCCAGCACATTGAGAATAGTCACGATAGACATCACATTTAAATAACGCGAAACAGTATAAATATGTAAACAAATTGATAAAAAAATCAAGCTTGGGGCATAGATTGTTAAACAATTTCCAGCACATTGAGAATAACCTCGATAGACATCACCTTTAAATAACGCGAAATAGTATAAAACCGTAAACAAATTCAAAAAAATCACGCGTGGAGCACAGATTATGAAACAATTTCCAGCACATTGAGAATAGCCTCGATAGACATCACCTTTAAATAACGCGAAATAGTATAAATCTGTAAACAAATTGAAAAAAAAATCACGCTTGGAGCACAGATTATGAAATGATTTTCAGCACATTGAGAATAGCCTCGATAGACATTGCCTTTAAATAACGCGAAATAGTATAAATCCGTAAATAAATGAAAAAAAATCAGGCGTGGAACACAGATTATGAAACAATTTCCAGCACATTGAGAATACTCTCGATAGCCATCGCCTTTAAATAACTCGAAATAGTATAGATCCGTAAACAAAATCAAAAAATCCACGCGTGGAGCACAGATTATGAAACAATTTCCTGCACATTGAGAATAGCCTCGATAGACATCACCTTTAAATAACGCGAAACAGTATAAATATGTAAACAAATTGAAAAAAATCACGCGTGGAGCACAGATTATGAAACAATTTCCAGCACATTGTGAATAGCCTCGATAGACATCGCCTTTAAATAACGCGAAATCTTATAAATTTGTAAATAAATTCAAAAAAATCACGTGTGGAGCACAGATTATGAAACAATTTCCAGCACATTGAGAATAACCTCGATAGACATCACCTTTAAATAACGCGAATCAGTATAAATATATAAACAAATTGAAAAAAAAATCAAGCTTGGAGCATAGATTTTGAAGCAATTTCCAGCACATTGAAAATAGTCTCAATAGACATCGCTTTTAAATAACGCGAAATAATATAAATCCGTAAACAAATTTAAAAATATCCCGCTTGGAGCACAGATTATAAAACAATTTCCAGCACATTGAGAATAGTCTCGATAGACATCACCTTTAAATAACGCGAAACAGTATAAATATGTAAACAAATTGAAAAAAAAAATCAACCTTGGAGCATAGATTGTGAAACAATTTCCAGCACATTGAAAATAGTCTCAATAGGCATCGCCTTTAAATAACGCGAAATCTTATAAATTTGTAAATAAATTTAAAAAAATCACGTGTGGAGCACAGATTGTGAAACAATTTCCAGCACATTGAAAATAGTCTCGATAGACATCGCCTTTAAATAACGAGAAATAGTATAAATCTGTAAATAAAATTGAAAAAAAAATCACGCTTGGAGCATAGATTGTGAAACAATTTCCAGCATATTGAAAATAGTCTCGGGAGACATCGCATTTAAATAACGCGAAATAGTATAAATGCGTAAACAAATTTTAAAAAAATCACGCGTGGAGCACAGATTATGAAACAATTTCCAGCACATTGAGAATAACCTCGATAGACATCACCTTTAAATAACGCGAAATAGTATAAATGCGTAAACAAATTTTAAAAAAATCACGCGTGGAGCACAGATTATGAAACAATTTCCAGCACATTAAGAATAGCCTCGATAGACATCACCTTTAAATAACGCGAAATTGTATAAATATGTAAACAATTTGGAAAAAAAATCAAGATTGGAGCATAGATTGTGAAACAATTTCCAGCACATTGAAAATAGTCTCGATAGACATCGCCTTTAAATAACGCGGAAATTTATAAATCCGAAAACAAATTCAAAAAAAATCTCGCGTGGAGCACAGATTATGAAACAATTTCCAGCACATTGAGAATAGCCTCGATAGACATCGCCTTTAAATAACGCGAAATAGTATATATCCGTAAACATATTGAAAAAAAAATCAGGCTTGGAGCACAGATTATGAAACAATTCCCAGCACATTGAGAATAACCTCGATAGACATTACCTTTAAATAACGCGAAATCTTATAAATTTGTAAATAAATTTAAAAAAATCACGCGTGGAGCACAGATTATGAAACAATTTCCAGCACATTGAGAATAGTGTCGAAAAAATCGCCTTTAAATACGAAATAGTATAAATCCGTAAACAAATTCAAAAAAATCACGCGTGGAGCACAGATTATGAAACAATTTCCAGCACATTAAGAATAGCCTCGATAGACATCACCTTTAAATAACGCGAAACAGTATAAATATGTAAACAAATTGAAAAAAAAATCAAGCTTGGAGCATAGATTGTGAAACAATTTCCAGCACATTGAAAATAGTCTCAATAGGCATCGCCTTTAAATAACGCGAAATCTTATAAATTTGTAAATAAATTAAAAAAAATCACGTGTGGAGCACAGATTATGAAACAATTTCCAGCACATTGAGAATAGCCTCGATAGACATCGCCTTTAAATAACGCGAAATAGTATAAATTTGTAAATAAATGCAAAAAAATCACGCGTGGAGCACAGATTATGAAACAAATTCCAGCACATTGAGAATAGCCTCGATAGACTTCTCCTTCAAATAACGCAAAATAGCATAAACCTGTAAACAAATTGAAAAAAATCACGCTTGGAGCATAGATTGTGAAACAATTTCCAGCACATTGAAAATAGTCTCGATAGACATCGCCTTTAAATAACGAGAAATAGTATAAATGCGTAAACAAATTTTTAAAAAATCACGCGTGGAGCACAGATTATGAAACAATTTCCAGCACATTAAGAATAGCCTCGATAGACATCACCTTTAAATAACGCGAGATAGTATAAATATGTAAACAAATTGAAAAAAAATCAAGATTGGAGCATAGATTGTTAAACAATTTCCAGCACATTGAGAATAACCTTGATAGACATCACCTTTAAATAACGCGAAATAGCATAAAACCGTAAACAAATTCAAAAAAATCACGCGTGGAGCACAGATTATGAAACAATTTCCAGCACATTGAGAATAGCCTCGATAGACATCACCTTTAAATAACGCGAAATAGTATAAATCTGTAAACAAATTGAAAAAAAATCACGCTTGGAGCATAGATTATGAAACAATTTCCAGAACATTGAGAATAGCCTCGATAGACATCACCTTTAAATAACGCTCAATAGTATAAATCCGTAAACAAATTAAAAGAAATCACGCGTGGAGCACAGATTATGAAACAATTTACAGCACATTGAGAATAGCCTCGATAGGCATCGCCTTTAAATAACGCGAAATCTTATAAATTTGTAAATAAATTAAAAAAAATCACGTGTGGAGCACAGATTATGAAACAATTTCCAGCACATAGAGAATAGCCTCGATAGACATCGCCTTTAAATAACGCGAAATAGTATAAATTTGTAAATAAATGCAAAAAAATCACGCGTGGAGCATAGATTGTGAAACAATTTCCAGCACATTGAAAATAGTCTCGATAGACATCGCCTTTAAATAACGAGAAATAGTATAAATCTGTAAATAAAATTGAAAAAAAAATCACGCTTGGAGCATAGATTGTGAAACAATTTCCAGCACATTGAGAATAGCCTCGATAGACATCACCTTTAAATAACGCGAAATAGTATAAATCCGTAAACAAATTTAAAAATATCGCGCTTGGAGAACAGATTATAAAACAATTTCCAGCACATTGAGAATAGTCTCGATAGACATCACCTTTAAAAATACGCGAAACAGTATAAATATGTAAACAAATTGAAAAAAAATATCAAGCTTGGAGCACAGATTGTGAAACAATTTCCAGCACATTGAAAATAGTCTCAATACACATCGCCTTTAAATAACGCGAAATCTTATAAATTTGTAAATAAATTAAAACAAATCACGTGTGGAGCACAGATTATGAAACAATTTCCAGCACATTGAGAATAGTCTCGATAGACATCAACTTTAAATAATATGAAATAGTATAAATCTCTAAAAAAAATGAAAAAAAAATTACGATTTGAGCATAGATTCTGAAACAATTTCCAGCACATACAAAATAGTCTCGATAGATATCGCCTTTAAATAGCGCTAAATAGTATAAATCCGTAAACAAATTTTTAAAAAAATCACGCGTAGAGCACAGATTATGAAACAATTTCCAGCACATTAAGAAAAACCTCGATAGACATCACCTTTAAATAACGCGAAATAGTATAAATCCGTAAACAAATTCAAAAAAATCACGCGTGGAGCACAGATTATGAAACAATTTACAGCACATTGAGAATAGCCTCGATAGACATCGCCTTTAAATAACGCGAAATCTTATAAATTTGTAAATAAACTCAAAAAAATCACGCGTGGAGCACAGATTATGAAATGATTTCCAGCACATTGAGAATAGCCTCGATAGACATTGCCTTTAAATAACGCGAAACAGTATAAATCCGTAAATAAATGAAAAAAAATCAGGCGTGGAACACAGATTATGAAAAAATTTCCAGCACATTGAGAATAGTCTCGATAGCCATCGCCTTTATATAACTCGAAATAGTATAGATCCGAAAACAAAATCAAAAAATCCACGCGTGGAGCACAGATTATGAAACAATTTCCAGCACATTGAGAATAGCCTCGATAGACATAACCTTTAAATAACGCGAAACAGTATAAATATGTAAACAAATTGAAAAAAAAAATTAAGCTTGGAGCGTAGATTGTGAAAAAATTTCCAGCACATTGAAAATAGTCCCAATAGACATCGCCTTTAAATAACGCGAAATAGTATAAATCCGTAAACAAATTCAAAAAAATCACGCGTGGAGCACAGATTATGAAACAATTTCCAGCACATTGTGAATAGCCTCGATAGACATCGCCTTTAAATAACGCGAAATCTTATAAATTTGTAAATAAATTCAAAAAAATCACGTGTGGAGCACAGATTATGAAACAATTTCCAGCACATTGAGAATAACCTCGATAGACATCACCTTTAAATAACGCGAATCAGTATAAATATGTAAACAAATTGAAAAAAAAAATCAAGCTTGGAGCATAGATTGTGAAACAATTTCCAGCACATTGAAAATAGTCTCAATAGACATCGCTTTTAAATAACGCGAAATATTATAAATCCATAAACAAATTTTAAAAAATCACGCGTGGAGCACAGATTATGAAACAATTTCCAGCACATTGAGAATAGCTTCGATAGACATCGCCTTTAAATAACGCGAAATATTATATATCCGTAAACAAATTGAAAAAAAAATCAGGCTTGGAGCACAGATTATGAAACAATTTCCAGCACATTGAGAATAACCTCGATAGACATCACCTTTAAATAACGCGAAATCTTATAAATTTGTAAATAAATTTAAAAAAATCACGCGTGGAGCACAGATTATGAAACAATTTCCAGCACATTGAGAATAGTGTCGATAGAAATCGCCTTTAAATACGCAAAATAGTATAAATCCGTAAACAAATTCAAAAAAATCACGCGTGGAGCACAGATTATGAAACAATTTCCAGCACATTAAGAATAGCCTCGATAGACATCACCTTTAAATAACGCGAAATAGTAAAAATATGTAAACAAATTGAAAAAAAAATCAAGATTGGAGCATAGATTGTGAAACAATTTCCAGCACATTGAAAATAGTCTCGATAGACATCGCCTTTAAATAACGCGGAATATTATAAATCCGAAAACAAATTAAAAAAAATCACGCGTGGAGCACAGATTATGAAACAATTTCCAGCACATTGAGAATAGCCTCGATAGACATCGCCTTTAAATAACGCGAAATAGTATATATCCGTAAACAAATTGAAAAAAAATCAGGCTTGGAGCACAGATTATGAAACAATTTCCAGCACATTGAGAATAACCTGGATAGACATCACCTTTAAATAACGCGAAATAGTATAATTCCGTAAACAAATTTAAAAAAATCGCGCTTGGAGCACAGATTATAAAACAATTTCCAGCACATTGAGAATAGTCACGATAGACATCACATTTAAATAACGCGAAACAGTATAAATATGTAAACAAATTGATAAAAAAATCAAGCTTGGGGCATAGATTGTTAAACAATTTCCAGCACATTGAGAATAACCTCGATAGACATCACCTTTAAATAACGCGAAATAGTATAAAACCGTAAACATATTCAAAAAAATCACGCGTGGAGCACAGATTATGAAAGAATTTCCAGCACATTGAGAATAGCCTCGATAGACATCACCTTTAAATAACGCGAAATAGTATAAATCTGTAAACAAATTGAAAAAAAAATCAAGCTTGGAGCACAGATTATGAAATGATTTTCAGCACATTGAGAATAGCCTCGATAGACATTGCCTTTAAATAACGCGAAATAGTATAAATCCGTAAATAAATGAAAAAAAATCAGGCGTGGAACACAGATTATGAAACAATTTCCAGCACATTGAGAATAGTCTCGATAGCCATCGCCTTTAAATAACTCGAAATAGTATAGATCCGTAAACAAAATCAAAAAATCCACGCGTGGAGCACAGATTATGAAACCATTTCCTGCACATTGAGAATAGCCTCGATAGACATCACCTTTAAATAACGCGAAACAGTATAAATATGTAAACAAATTGAAAAAAAAATCAAGCTTGGAGCATAGATTGTGAAACAATTTCCAGCACATTGAAAATAGTCCCAATAGACATCGCCTTTAAATAACGCGAAATAATATAAATTCGTAAACAAATTCAAAAAAATCACGCGTGGAGCACAGATTATGAAACAATTTCCAGCACATTGTGAATAGCCTCGATAGACATCGCCTTTAAATAACGCGAAATCTTATAAATTTGTAAATAAATTCAAAAAAATCACGTGTGGAGCACAGATTATGAAACAATTTCCAGCACATTGAGAATAACCTCGATAGACATCACCTTTAAATAACGCGAATCAGTATAAATATATAAACAAATTGAAAAAAAAATCAAGCTTGGAGCATAGATTTTGAAGCAATTTCCAGCACATTGAAAATAGTCTCAATAGACATCGCTTTTAAATAACGCGAAATAATATAAATCCGTAAACAAATTTAAAAATATCCCGCTTGGAGCACAGATTATAAAACAATTTCCAGCACATTAAGAATAGTCTCGATAGACATCACCTTTAAATAACGCGAAACAGTATAAATATGTAAACAAATTGAAAAAAAAAATCAACCTTGGAGCATAGATTGTGAAACAATTTCCAGCACATTGAAAATAGTCTCGATAGACATCGCCTTTAAATAACGCGGAATATTATAAATCCGAAAACAAATTAAAAAAAATCACGCGTGGAGCACAGATTATGAAACAATTTCCAGCACATTGAGAATAGCCTCGATAGACATCGCCTTTAAATAACGCGAAATAGTATATATCCGTAAACAAATTGAAAAAAAATCAGGCTTGGAGCACAGATTATGAAACAATTTCCAGCACATTGAGAATAACCTGGATAGACATCACCTTTAAATAACGCGAAATAGTATAAATCCGTAAACAAATTTAAAAAAATCGCGCTTGGAGCACAGATTATAAAACAATTTCCAGCACATTGAGAATAGTCACGATAGACATCACATTTAAATAACGCGAAACAGTATAAATATGTAAACAAATTGATAAAAAAATCAAGCTTGGGGCATAGATTCTTAAACAATTTCCAGCACATTGAGAATAACCTCGATAGACATCACCTTTAAATAACGCGAAATAGTATAAAACCGTAAACATATTCAAAAAAATCACGCGTGGAGCACAGATTATGAAACAATTTCCAGCACATTGAGAATAGCCTCGATAGACATCACCTTTAAATAACGCGAAATAGTATAAATCTGTAAACAAATTGAAAAAAAAATCACGCTTGGAGCACAGATTATGAAATGATTTTCAGCACATTGAGAATAGCCTCGATAGACATTGCCTTTAAATAACGCGAAATAGTATAAATCCGTAAATAAATGAAAAAAAATCAGGCGTGGAACACAGATTATGAAACAATTTCCAGCACATTGAGAATAGTCTCGATAGCCATCGCCTTTAAATAACTCGAAATAGTATAGATCCGTAAACAAAATCAAAAAATCCACGCGTGGAGCACAGATTATGAAACAATTTCCTGCACATTGAGAATAGCCTCGATAGACATCACCTTTAAATAACGCGAAACAGTATAAATATGTAAACAAATTGAAAAAAAAAATCAAGCTTGGAGCATAGATTGTGAAAAAATTTCCAGCACATTGTGAATAGCCTCGATAGACATCGCCTTTAAATAACGCGAAATCTTAAAAATTTGTAAATAAATTCAAAAAAATCACGTGTGGAGCACAGATTATGAAACAATTTCCAGCACATTGAGAATAACCTCGATAGACATCACCTTTAAATAACGCGAATCAGTATAAATATATAAACAAATTGAAAAAAAAATCAAGCTTGGAGCATAGATTTTGAAGCAATTTCCAGCACATTGAAAATAGTCTCAATAGACATCGCTTTTAAATAACGCGAAATAATATAAATCCGTAAACAAATTTAAAAATATCCCGCTTGGAGCACAGATTATAAAACAATTTCCAGCACATTGAGAATAGTCTCGATAGACATCACCTTTAAATAACGCGAAACAGTATAAATATGTAAACAAATTGAAAAAAAAAATCAACCTTGGAGCATAGATTGTGAAACAATTTCCAGCACATTGAAAATAGTCTCAATAGGCATCGCCTTTAAATAACGCGAAATCTTATAAATTTGTAAATAAATTTAAAAAAATCACGTGTGGAGCACAGATTGTGAAACAATTTCCAGCACATTGAAAATAGTCTCGATAGACATCGCCTTTAAATAACGAGAAATAGTATAAATCTGTAAATAAAATTGAAAAAAAAATCACGCTTGGAGCATAGATTGTGAAACAATTTCCAGCATATTGAAAATAGTCTCGGGAGACATCGCATTTAAATAACGCGAAATAGTATAAATGCGTAAACAAATTTTAAAAAAATCACGCGTGGAGCACAGATTATGAAACAATTTCCAGCACATTGAGAATAACCTCGATAGACATCACCTTTAAATAACGCGAAATAGTATAAATGCGTAAACAAATTTTAAAAAAATCACGCGTGGAGCACAGATTATGAAACAATTTCCAGCACATTAAGTATAGCCTCGATAGACATCACCTTTAAATAACGCGAAATTGTATAAATATGTAAACAATTTGAAAAAAAAATCAAGATTGGAGCATAGATTGTGAAACAATTTCCAGCACATTGAAAATAGTCTCGATAGACATCGCCTTTAAATAACGCGGAAATTTATAAATCCGAAAACAAATTCAAAAAAATCTCGCGTGGAGCACAGATTATGAAACAATTTCCAGCACATTGAGAATAGCCTCGATAGACATCACCTTTAAATAACGCGAAATAGTATAAATCCGTAAACAAATTTAAAAATATCGCGCTTGGAGAACAGATTATAAAACAATTTCCAGCACATTGAGAATAGTCTCGATAGACATCACCTTTAAAAATACGCGAAACAGTATAAATATGTAAACAAATTGAAAAAAAATATCAAGCTTGGAGCACAGATTGTGAAACAATTTCCAGCACATTGAAAATAGTCTCAATACACATCGCCTTTAAATAACGCGAAATCTTATAAATTTGTAAATAAATTAAAACAAATCACGTGTGGAGCACAGATTATGAAACAATTTCCAGCACATTGAGAATAGCCTCGATAGACATCACCTTTAAATAACGCGAAATAGTATAAATCCGTAAACAAATTTAAAAATATCGCGCTTGGAGAACAGATTATAAAACAATTTCCAGCACATTGAGAATAGTCTCGATAGACATCAACTTTAAATAATATGAAATAGTATAAATCTCTAAAAAAAATGAAAAAAAAATTACGATTTGAGCATAGATTCTGAAACAATTTCCAGCACATACAAAATAGTCTCGATAGATATCGCCTTTAAATAGCGCTAAATAGTATAAATCCGTAAACAAATTTTTAAAAAAATCACGCGTAGAGCACAGATTATGAAACAATTTCCAGCACATTGAGAATAACCTCGATAGACATCACCTTTAAATAACGCGAAATAGTATAAAACCGTAAACAAATTCAATAAAAATCACGCGTGGAGCACAGATTATGAAACAATTTCTAGCACATTGAGAATAGCCTCGATAGACATCACCTTTAAATAACGCGAAATAGTATAAATCTGTAAACAAATTGAAAAAAAAATCACGCTTGGAGCATAGATTATGAAACAATTTCCAGAACATTGAGAATAGTCTCAATAGACATCGCCTGTAAATAACGCGAAATAGTATAAATCCGTAAACAAATTAAAAAAAATCACGCGTGGAGCACAGATTATGAAACAATTTACAGCACATTGAGAATAGCCTCGATAGACATCGCCTTTAAATAACGCGAAATCTTATAAATTTGTAAATAAACTCAAAAAAATCACGCGTGGAGCACAGATTATGAAATGATTTTCAGAACATTGAGAATAGCCTCGATAGACATTGCCTTTAAATAACGCGAAATAGTATAAATCCGTAAATAAATGAAAAAAAATCAGGCGTGGAACACAGATTATGAAACAATTTCCAGCACATTGAGAATAGTCTCGATAGCCATCGCCTTTAAATAACTCGAAATAGTATAGATCCGTAAACAAAATCAAAAAATCCACGCGTGGAGCACAGATTATGAAACAATTTCCTGCACATTGAGAATAGCCTCGATAGACATCACCTTTAAATAACGCGAAACAGTATAAATATGTAAACAAATTGAAAAAAAAAATCAAGCTTGGAGCATAGATTGTGAAAAAATTTCCAGCACATTGTGAATAGCCTCGATAGACATCGCCTTTAAATAACGCGAAATCTTAAAAATTTGTAAATAAATTCAAAAAAATCACGTGTGGAGCACAGATTATGAAACAATTTCCAGCACATCAAAAATAGTCTCGATAGACATCGCCTTTAAATAAAGCGAGATATTATAAATCCGTAAACAAATTTTAAAAAAATCACGCTCGGAGCACAGATTATGAAACAATTTCCAGCACATCAAAAATAGTCTCGATAGACATCGCCTTTAAATAAAGCGAGATATTATAAATCCGTAAACAAATTTTAAAAAAATCACGCGTGGAGCACAGATTATGAAACAATTTCCAGCACATTAAGAATAGCCTCGATAGACATCACCTTTAAATAACGCGAAATAGTAAAAATATGTAAACAAATTGAAAAAAAAATCAAGATTGGAGCATAGATTGTGAAACAATTTCCAGCACATTGAAAATAGTCCCAATAGACATCGCCTTTAAATAACGCGAAATAATATAAATTCGTAAACAAATTCAAAAAAATCACGCGTGGAGCACAGATTATGAAACAATTTCCAGCACATTGTGAATAGCCTCGATAGACATCGCCTTTAAATAACGCGAAATAGTATATATCCGTAAACAAATTGAAAAAAAATCAGGCTTGGAGCACAGAATATGAAACAATTTCCAGCACATTGAGAATAACCTCGATAGACATCACCTTTAAATAACGCGAAATAGTATAAATCCGTAAACAAATTTAAAAAAATCGCGCTTGGAGCACAGATTATAAAACAATTTCCAGCACATTGAGAATAGTCACGATAGACATCACATTTAAATAACGCGAAACAGTATAAATATGTAAACAAATTGATAAAAAAATCAAGCTTGGGGCATAGATTGTTAAACAATTTCCAGCACATTGAGAATAACCTCGATAGACATCACCTTTAAATAACGCGAAATAGTATAAAACCGTAAACAAATTCAAAAAAATCACGCGTGGAGCACAGATTATGAAACAATTTCCAGCACATTGAGAATAGCCTCGATAGACATCACCTTTAAATAACGCGAAATAGTATAAATCTGTAAACAAATTGAAAAAAAAATCACGCTTGGAGCACAGATTATGAAATGATTTTCAGCACATTGAGAATAGCCTCGATAGACATTGCCTTTAAATAACGCGAAATAGTATAAATCCGTAAATAAATGAAAAAAAATCAGGCGTGGAACACAGATTATGAAACAATTTCCAGCACATTGAGAATAGTCTCGATAGGCATCGCCTTTAAATAACTCGAAATAGTATAGATCCGTAAACAAAATCAAAAAATCCACGCGTGGAGCACAGATTATGAAACAATTTCCTGCACATTGAGAATAGCCTCGATAGACATCACCTTTAAATAACGCGAAACAGTATAAATATGTAAACAAATTGAAAAAAAAATCAAGCTTGGAGCATAGATTGTGAAACAATTTCCAGCACATTGAAAATAGTCCCAATAGACATCGCCTTTAAATAACGCGAAATAATATAAATTCGTAAACAAATTAAAAAAAATCACGCGTGGAGCACAGATTATGAAACAATTTCCAGCACATTGTGAATAGCCTCGATAGACATCGCCTTTAAATAACGCGAAATCTTATAAATTTGTAAATAAATTCAAAAAAATCACGTGTGGAGCACAGATTATGAAACAATTTCCAGCACATTGAGAATAACCTCGATAGACATCACCTTTAAATAACGCGAATCAGTATAAATATATAAACAAATTGAAAAAAAAATCAAGCTTGGAGCATAGATTTTGAAGCAATTTCCAGCACATTGAAAATAGTCTCAATAGACATCGCTTTTAAATAACGCGAAATAATATAAATCCGTAAACAAATTTAAAAATATCCCGCTTGGAGCACAGATTATAAAACAATTTCCAGCACATTGAGAATAGTCTCGATAGACATCACCTTTAAATAACGCGAAACAGTATAAATATGTAAACAAATTGAAAAAAAAAATCAACCTTGGAGCATAGATTGTGAAACAATTTCCAGCACATTGAAAATAGTCTCAATAGGCATCGCCTTTAAATAACGCGAAATCTTATAAATTTGTAAATAAATTAAAAAAAATCACGTGTGGAGCACATATTGTGAAACAATTTCCAGCACATTGAAAATAGTCTCGATAGACATCGCCTTTAAATAACGAGAAATAGTATAAATCTGTAAATAAAATTGAAAAAAAAATCACGCTTGGAGCATAGATTGTGAAACAATTTCCAGCATATTGAAAATAGTCTCGAGAGACATCGCATTTAAATAACGCGAAATAGTATAAATGCGTAAACAAATTTTAAAAAAATCACGCGTGGAGCACAGATTATGAAACAATTTCCAGCACATTGAGAATAACCTCGATAGACATCACCTTTAAATAACGCGAAATAGTATAAATGCGTAAACAAATTTTAAAAAAATCACGCGTGGAGCACAGATTATGAAACAATTTCCAGCACATTAAGAATAGCCTCGATAGACATCACCTTTAAATAACGCGAAATTGTATAAATATGTAAACAATTTGAAAAAAAAATCAAGATTGGAGCATAGATTGTGAAACAATTTCCAGCACATTGAAAATAGTCTCGATAGACATCGCCTTTAAATAACGCGGAAATTTATAAATCCGAAAACAAATTCAAAAAAATCTCGCGTGGAGCACAGATTATGAAACAATTTCCAGCACATTGAGAATAGCCTCGATAGACATCGCCTTTAAATAACGCGAAATAGTATATATCCGTAAACATATTGAAAAAAAAATCAGGCTTGGAGCACAGATTATGAAACAATTCCCAGCACATTGAGAATAACCTCGATAGACATCACCTTTAAATAACGCGAAATCTTATAAATTTGTAAATAAATTTAAAAAAATCACGCGTGGAGCACAGATTATGAAACAATTTCCAGCACATTGAGAATAGTGTCGAAAAAATCGCCTTTAAATACGAAATAGTATAAATCCGTAAACAAATTAAAAAAAATCACGCGTGGAGCACAGATTATGAAACAATTTCCAGCACATTAAGAATAGCCTCGATAGACATCACCTTTAAATAACGCGAAATAGTATAAATATGTAAACAAATTGAAAAAAAAATCAAGATTGGAGCATAGATTGTGAAACAATTTCCAGCACATTGAAAATAGTCTCGATAGACATCGCCTTTAAATAACGCGGAATATTATAAATCCGAAAACAAATTCAAAAAAATCACGCGTGGAGCACAGATTATGAAACAATTTCCAGCACATTGAGAATAGCCTCGATAGACGTCGCCTTTAAATAACGCGAAATAGTATATATCCGTAAACAAATTGAAAAAAAAATCAGGCTTGGAGCACAGATTATGAAACAATTTCCAGCACATTGAGAATAACCTGGATAGACATCACCTTTAAATAACGCGAAATAGTATAAATCCGTAAACAAATTTAAAAAAATCGCGCTTGGAGCACAGATTATAAAACAATTTCCAGCACATTGAGAATAGTCACGATAGACATCACATTTAAATAACGCGAAACAGTATAAATATGTAAAGAAATTGAAAAAAAAATCAAGCTTGGGGCATAGATTGTTAAACAATTTCCAGCACATTGAGAATAACCTCGATAGACATCACCTTTAAATAACGCGAAATAGTATAAAACCGTAAACAAATTCAAAAAAATCACGCGTGGAGCACAGATTATGAAACAATTTCCAGAACATTGAGAATAACCTCGATAGACATCACCTTTAAATAACGCGAAATAGTATAAATGCGTAAACAAATTTTTAAAAAATCACGCGTGGAGCACAGATTATGAAACAATTTCCAGCACATTAAGTATAGCCTCGATAGACATCAACTTTAAATAACGCGAAATAGTATAAATATGTAAACAAATTGAAAAAAAATCAAGATTGGAGCATAGATTGTTAAACAATTTCCAGCACATTGTGAATAGCCTCGATAGACATCGCCTTTAAATAACGCGAAATCTTATAAATTTGTAAATAAATTTAAAAAAATCACGTGTGGAGCACAGATTATGAAACAATTTACAGCACATTGAGAATAACCTCGATAGACATCACCTTTAAATAACGGGAATCAGTATAAATATGTAAACAAATTGAAAAAAAAAATCAAGCTTGGAGCAGAGATTGTGAAACAATTTCCAGCACATTGAAAATAGTCTCAATAGACATCGCTTTTAAATAACGCGAAATAGTATAAATCCGTAAACAAATTTTAAAAAATCGCGCTTGGAGCACAGATTATAAAACAATTTCCAGCACAATGAGAGTAGTCTCGATAGACATCACCTTTAAAAATACGCGAAACAGTATAAATATGTAAACAAATTGAAAAAAAATATCAAGCTTGGAGCACAGATTGTGAAACAATTTCCAGCACATTGAAAATAGTCTCAATACACATCGCCTTTAAATAACGCGAAATCTTATAAATTTGTAAATAAATTAAAAAAAAATCACGTGTGGAGCACAGATTATGAAACAATTTCCAGCACATTGAGAATAGCCTCGATAGACATCACCTTTAAATAACGCGAAATAGTATAAATCTGTAAACAAATTGAAAAAAAAAATCACGCTTGGAGCATAGATTATGAAACAATTTCCAGAACATTGAGAATAGTCTCAATAGACATCGCCTGTAAATAACGCGAAATAGTATAAATCCGTAAACAAATTTAAAAATATCGCGCTTGGAGAACAGATTATAAAACAATTTCCAGCACATTGAGAATAGTCTCGATAGACATCACCTTTAAATAACATGAAATAGTATAAATCTCTAAAAAAAATGAAAAAAAAAATTACGATTTGAGCATAGATTATGAAACAATTTCCAGCACATTGAAAATAGTCTCGATAGATATCGCCTTTAAATAGCGCGAAATAGTATAAATCCGAAAACAAATTTTTAAAAAAATCACGCGTAGAGCACAGATTATGAAACAATTTCCAGCACATTGAGAATAACCTCGATAGACATCACCTTTAAATAACGCGAAATAGTATAAAACCGTAAACAAATTCAATAAAAATCACGCGTGGAGCACAGATTATGAAACAATTTCCAGCACATTGAGAATAGCCTCGATAGACATCACCTTTAAATAACGCGAAATAGTATAAATCTGTAAACAAATTGAAAAAAAAATCACGCTTGGAGCATAGATTATGAAACAATTTCCAAAATATTGAGAATAGTCTCAATAGACATCGCCTGTAAATAACGCGAAATAGTATAAATCCGTAAACAAATTTAAAAAAATCACGCGTGGAGCACAGATTATGAAAAAATTTACAGCACATTGAGAATAGCCTCGATAGACATCGCCTTTAAATAACGCGAAATCTTATAAATTTGTAAATAAACTCAAAAAAATCACGCGTGGAGCACAGATTATGAAATGATTTTCAGCACATTGAGAATAGCCTCGATAGACATTGCCTTTAAATAACGCGAAATAGTATAAATCCGTAAATAAATGAAAAAAAATCAGGCGTGGAACACAGATTATGAAACAATTTCCAGCACATTGAGAATAGTCTCGATAGCCATCGCCTTTAAATAACTCGAAATAGTATAGATCCGTAAACAAAATCAAAAAATCCACGCGTGGAGCACAGATTATGAAATGATTTTCAGCACATTGAGAATAGCCTCGATAGACATTGCCTTTAAATAACGCGAAATAGTATAAATCCGTAAATAAATGAAAAAAAATCAGGCGTGGAACACAGATTATGAAACAATTTCCAGCACATTAAGAATAGCCTCGATAGACACCACCTTTAAATAACGCGAATCAGTATAAATATGTAAACAAATTGAAAAAAAAATCAAGCTTGGAGCATAGATTGTGAAGCAATTTCCAGCACATTGAAAATAGTCTCAATAGACATCGCTTTTAAATAACGCGAAATAATATAAATCCGTAAACAAATTTAAAAAAATCCCGCTTGGAGCATAGATTGTGAAACAATTTCCAGCACATTGAGAATAGCCTCGATAGACATCGCCTTTAAATAACGCGAAATAGTATAAATTTGTAAATAAATGCAAAAAAATCACGCGTGGAACACAGATTATGAAACAATTTCCAGCACATTGAGAATAGCTTCGATAGACATCACCTTTAAATAATGCGAAAAAGTATAAATCTGTAAACAAATTGAAAAAAAAATCACGCTTGGAGCATAAATTGTGAAACAATTTCCAGCACATCGAAAATAGTCTCGATAGACATCGCCTTTAAATAAAGCGAAATATTATAAATCCGTAAACAAATTTTAAAAAAATCACGCGTGGAGCACAGATTATGAAACAATTTCCAGCACATTGAGAATAACCTCGATAGACATCACCTTTAAATAACGCGAAATAGTATAAATGCGTAAACAAATTTTTAAAAAATCACGCGTGGAGCACAGATTATGAAACAATTTCCAGCACATTAAGAATAGCCTCGATAGACATCACCTTTAAATAACGCGAAATAGCATAAATATGTAAACAAATTGAAAAAAAAATCAAGATTGGAGCATAGATTGTTAAACAATTTCCAGCACATTGAGAATAACCTTGATAGACATCACCTTTAAATAACGCGAAATAGTATAAAACCGTAAACAAATTCAAAAAAATCACGCGTGGAGCACAGATTATGAAACAATTTCCAGCACATTGAGAATAGCCTCGATAGACATCACCTTTAAATAACGCGAAATAGTATAAATCTGTAAACAAATTGAAAAAAAAATCACGCTTGGAGCATAGATTATGAAACAATTTCCAGAACACTGAGAATAGTCTCAATAGACATCGCCTGTAAATAACGCGAAATAGTATAAATCCGTAAACAAATTTAAAAAAATCACGCGTGGAGCACAGATTATGAAACAATTTACAGCACATTGAGGATAGCCTCGATAGACATCGCCTTTAAATAACGCGAAATCTTATAAATTTGTAAATAAACTCAAAAAAATCACGTGTGGAGCACAGATTATGAAACAATTTCCAGCACATTGAGAATAACCTCGATAGACATCACTTTTAAATAACGCGAAATATTATAAATTTGTAAATAAATTAAAAAAAATCACGTGTGGAGCACAGATTATGAAACAATTTCCAGCACATTGAGAATAACCTCGATAGACATCACTTTTAAATAACGCGAAACAGTATAAATATGTAAACAAATTGAACTAGTTGGATGTGCCAATCCCAAAACTTTCTTCTATCTTATACATCTTAATATTTCAAAACCTAGTTACACATGTTAATACTTCAATATTATTAGTTCAATACTATACCAACTTTGATTTTCATCTCAAATTTCTGCTCAAGTCAATTAAACGGAATAATAACGAGTTAATCTATATCATGATATTTGTTAAAATTATTAATTTTTCCTTATTCTGTCGTTATCAGCTGTTTGCGAATAGCCAGCATAGCAGGAAGCGAGTTCCCGCCGCTGCATGAGCCTCCGATGCACAATAGAACTACGAAAAATCAAGAAACGTATACAAAAATCGCTAGCACGGAGCCCCTTTACCGCGCAATATTTCCACATTCAAGGAGAACCTGTTGGTCAAAGCCAAAAACAAGCACAAACATTTTGGTTCAATTGTATGCATAATTTTATACGCTGTTCGATGGTACAATAATTAAAATGGCACAGAGATCGGAATTATAGCGCCCCCTACTTTCGGAATTTTTTCAAGTTCAAGGAGTACTTGTTTGCCATAGCCAGAAACATGCACAAAAAATTTTGTTCAATTATATGGATAACTTCATACACTTTTCGATGGTACAATAATGAAAATGGTACAGACATCGCAATTATAGTGCCCCCTTCCGGCAGAATTTTTCCAAATTCAGGGAGGACCTTCGTAACATGACCAAAAATAAACACATAAAATTTGGTTCAATTCTATGCATAACTTCATACACTTTTCGGCGGTACAATATTCAAAATGGCACAAAAATTGTGCAAAAATCGCTATTACAGCGCCCTCTACGAGCGATTTTTTTACAAATTAAGGGAGGACCTCCTTGCCATAGCCAAGAACTTAAAATTTTTTTTTGGTTCAATTCTATGCATAATTTCATACACTTTTGATGGTGCAATATTCAAACTCGCATAAAAATCTCTATTACAGCGCCCCCTAACGGTGAATTTTTTGCAAATTCATGGAGGACCTGCTTGCCATATCTAAAAACTTAAAATAAAAATTTGGTTTAATTCTATGCATAACTTCATATACTTTTGGACGGTACAATATTCAAAATCGCTATTACAGCGCCCCCTACCGGCGGATTTTTTCCAAATTCAGGGAGGGCCTGCTTGCCATAGCCAAAAACTTAAAATAAAAATTTGGTTTAATTCTATGCATAACTTCATACACTTTTGGACGGTACAATATTCAAAATCGCTATTACAGCGCCCCCTACCGGCGAATTTTTTCCAAATTCAGGGAGGACTTGCTTGCCATAGCCAAAAACTTAAAATAAAAATTTGGTTCAATTCTATGCATAACTTCATACACTTTTGGATGGTACAATATTCAAAATCGCACAAAAAACGCATTTACAGCGCCCCCTACCGGCGAATTTTTTCCAAATTCAGGGAGGACCTGCTTGTCATATCCAAAAACTTAAACTAAAAATTTGGTTCAATTCTATGCATAACTCCATACACTTTTGGATGGTACAATATTCAAAATCGCACAAAAAACGCATTTACAGCGCCCCCTACCGGCGAATTTTTTCCAAATTCCGGGAGGACCTGCTTGCCATAGCCAAAAACTTATAATAAAATTTTGGTTTAATTCTATACATAACTTCATACACTTTTTGATGGTACAATGGCGACAGACAGACGGACAGACGGACAGACGGACGGACGGACAGACGGACAGACGGACAGACGGACGGACGGACAGACGGACACACAGACAGACAGACATTTTCTATAAACATGTTTTTTGGAATCTCTGACCCCTAAAACATGCAAATCCGTCGAAAACCGGAAGTCGAAAAAAATTTCGATTACAATACTTTCTTCTATTGAAGATAGAAGAAAGTAAAAAAAAATCAAGCTTGGAGCATAGATTGTGAAAAAATTTCCAGCACATTGAAAATAGTCTCAATAGGCATCGCCTTTAAATAACGCGAAATCTCATAAATTTGTAAATAAATTTAAAAAAATCACGTGTGGAGCACAGATTATGAAACAATTTCCAGCACATTGAGAATAGCCTCGATAGACATCGCCTTTAAATAACGCGAAATAGTATAAATTTGTAAATAAATGCAAAAAAATCACGCGTGGAGCACAGATTATGAAACAAATTCCAGCACATTGAGAATAGCCTCGATAGACTTCTCCTTCAAATAACGCGAAATAGCATAAACCTGTAAACAAATTGAAAAAAATCACGCTTGGAGCATAGATTGTGAAACAATTTCCAGCACATTGAAAATAGTCTCGATAGACATCGCCTTTAAATAACGAGAAATAGTATAGATCCGTAAACAAAATCAAAAAATCCACGCGTGGAGCACAGATTATGAAACAATTTCCAGCACATTGAGAATAGCCTCGATAGACATAACCTTTAAATAACGCGAAACAGTATAAATATGTAAACAAATTGAAAAAAAAAAATTAAGCTTGGAGCATAGATTGTGAAAAAATTTCCAGCACATTGAAAATAGTCTCGATAGATATCGCCTTTAAATAGCGCGAAATAGTATAAATCCGTAAACAAATTTTTAAAAAAATCACGCGTAGAGCACAGATTATGAAACAATTTCCAGCACATTGAGAATAACCTCGATAGACATCACATTTAAGTAACGCGAAATCTTATAAATTTGTAAATAAATTCAAAAAAATCACGTTTGGAGCACAGATTATGAAACAATTTCCAGCACATTGAGAATAACCTCGATAGACATCATCTTTAAATAACGCGAATCAGTATAAATATGTAGACAAATTGAAAAAAAAATCAAGCTTGGAGCATAGATTGTGAAACAATTTCCAGCACATTGAAAATAGTCTCAATAGACATCGCTTTTAAATAACGCGAAATAGTATAAATCCGTAAACAAATTTTAAAAAATCGCGCTTGGAGCACAGATTATAAAACAATTTCCAGCACATTGAGAGTAGTCTCGATAGACATCACCTTTAAAAATACGCGAAACAGTATAAATATGTAACCAAATTGAAAAAAAATATCAAGCTTGGAGCACAGATTGTGAAACAATTTCCAGCACATTGAGAATAACCTCGATAGACATCATCTTTAAATAACGCGAATCAGTATAAATATGTAAACAAATTGAAAAAAAAAATCAAGCTTGGAGCATAGATTGTGAAACAATTTCCAGCACATTGAGAATAGCCTCGATACACATCGCCTTTAAATAACGCGAAATCTTATAAATTTGTAAATAAATTTCAAAAAAATCACGTGTGGAGCACAGATTATGAAACAATTTCCAGCACATTGAGAATAGCCTCGATAGACATCACCTTTAAATAACACGAAATAGTATAAATCTGTAAACAAATTGAAAAAAAAATCACGCTTGGAGCATAGATTATGAAACAATTTCCAGCACATTGAAAATAGTCTCAATAGACATCGCCTGTAAATAACGCGAAATAGTATAAATCCGTAAACAAATTTAAAAATATCGCGCTTGGAGAACAGATTATAAAACAATTTCCAGCACATTGAGAATAGTCTCGATAGACATCACCTTTAAATAACATGAAATAGTATAAATCTCTAAAAAAAATGAAAAAAAAATTACGATTTGAGCATAGATTCTGAAACAATTTCCAGCACATTGAAAATAGTCTCGATAGATATCGCCTTTAAATAGCGCGAAATAGTATAAATCCGTAAACAAATTTTTAAAAAAATCACGCGTAGAGCACAGATTATGAAACAATTTCCAGCACATTGAGAATAACCTCGATAGACATCACCTTTAAATAACGCGAAATAGTATAAAACCGTAAACAAATTCAATAAAAATCACGCGTGGAGCACAGATTATGAAACAATTTCCAGCACATTGAGAATAGCCTCGATAGACATCACCTTTAAATAATGCGAAATAGTATAAATCTGTAAACAAATTGAAAAAAAAAATCACGCTTGGAGCATAGATTATGAAACAATTTCCAGAACATTGAGAATAGTCTCAATAGACATCGCCTGTAAATAACGCGAAATAGTATAAATCCGTAAACAAATTTAAAAAAATCACGCGTGGAGCACAGATTATGAAACAATTTACAGCACATTGAGAATAGCCTCGATAGACATCGCCTTTAAATAACGCGAAATCTTATAAATTTGTAAATAAACTCAAAAAAATCACGCGTGGAGCACAGATTATGAAATGATTTTCAGCACATTGAGAATAGCCTCGATAGACATTGCCTTTAAATAACGCGAAATAGTATAAATCCGTAAATAAATGAAAAAAAATCAGGCGTGGAACACAGATTATGAAACAATTTCCAGCACATTGAGAATAGTCTCGATAGCCATCGCCTTTAAATAACTCGAAATAGTATAGATCCGTAAACAAAATCAAAAAATCCACGCGTGGAGCACAGATTATGAAATGATTTTCAGCACATTGAGAATAGCCTCGATAGACATTGCCTTTAAATAACGCGAAATAGTATAAATCCGTAAATAAATGAAAAAAAATCAGGCGTGGAACACAGATTATGAAACAATTTCCAGCACATTAAGAATAGCCTCGATAGACACCACCTTTAAATAACGCGAATCAGTATAAATATGTAAACAAATTGAAAAAAAAATCAAGCTTGGAGCATAGATTGTGAAGCAATTTCCAGCACATTGAAAATAGTCTCAATAGACATCGCTTTTAAATAACGCGAAATAATATAAATCCGTAAACAAATTTAAAAAAATCCCGCTTGGAGCATAGATTGTGAAACAATTTCCAGCACATTGAGAATAGCCTCGATAGACATCGCCTTTAAATAACGCGAAATAGTATAAATTTGTAAATAAATGCAAAAAAATCACGCGTGGAACACAGATTATGAAACAATTTCCAGCACATTGAGAATAACCTCGATAGACATCACCTTTAAATAACGCGAAATAGTATAAATGCGTAAACAAATTTTTAAAAAATCACGCGTGGAGCACAGATTATGAAACAATTTCCAGCACATTAAGAATAGCCTCGATACACATCACCTTTAAATAACGCGAATCAGTATAAATATGTAAACAAATTGAAAAAAAAATCAAGCTTGGAGCATAGATTGTGAAGCAATTTCCAGCACATTGAAAATAGTCTCAATAGACATCGCTTTTAAATAACGCGAAATAATATAAATCCGTAAACAAATTTAAAAAAATCCCGCTTGGAGCACAGATTATAAAACAATTTCCAGCACATTGAGAATAACCTTGATAGACATCACCTTTAAATAACGCGAAATAGTATAAAACCGTAAACAAATTCAAAAAAATCACGCGTGGAGCACAGATTATGAAACAATTTCCAGCACATTGAGAATAGCCTCGATAGACATCACCTTTAAATAACGCGAAATAGTATAAATCTGTAAACAAATTGAAAAAAAAATCACGCTTGGAGCATAGATTATGAAACAATTTCCAGAACATTGAGAATAGTCTCAATAGACATCGCCTGTAAATAACGCGAAATAGTATAAATCCGTAAACAAATTTAAAAAAATCACGCGTGGAGCACAGATTATGAAACAATTTACAGCACATTGAGGATAGCCTCGATAGACATCGCCTTTAAATAACGCGAAATCTTATAAATTTGTAAATAAACTCAAAAAAATCACGCGTGGAGCACAGATTATGAAATGATTTTCAGCACATTGAGAATAGCCTCGATAGACATTGCCTTTCATTAACGCGAAATAGTATAAATCCGTAAATAAATGAAAAAAAAATCAGGCGTGGAACACAGATTATGAAACAATTTCCAGCACATTGAGAATAGTCTCGATAGCCATCGCCTTTAAATAACTCTAAATAGTATAGATCCGTAAACAAATTCAAAAAAATCACGCGTGGAGCAAAGATTATGAAACAATTTCCAGCACATTGTGAATAGCCTCGATAGACATCGCCTTTAAATAACGCGAAATCTTATAAATTTGTAAATAAATTCAAAAAAATCACGTGTGGAGCACAGATTATGAAACAATTTCCAGCACATTGAGAATAACCTCGATAGACATCACCTTTAAATAACGCGAATCAGTATAAATATGTAAACAAATTGAAAAAAAAATCAAGCTTGGAGCATAGATTGTGAAGCAATTTCCAGCACATTGAAAATAGTCTCAATAGACATCGCTTTTAAATAACGCGAAATAATATAAATCCGTAAACAAATTTTAAAAAATCCCGCTTGGAGCACAGATTATAAAACAATTTCCAGCACATTGAGAATAGTCTCGATAGACATCAACTTTAAATAACGCGAAACAGTATAAATATGTAAATAAATGCAAAAAAATCACGCGTGGAGCACAGATTATGAAACAAATTCCAGCACATTGAGAATAACCTCGATAGACTTCTCCTTCAAATAACGCGAAATAGCATAAACCTGTAAACAAATTGAAAAAAATCACGCTTGGAGCATAGATTGTGAAAAAATTTCCAGCACATTGAAAATAGTCTCGATAGACATCGCCTTTAAATAACGAGAAATAGTATAGATCCGTAAACAAAATCAAAAAATCCACGCGTGGAGCACAGATTATGAAACAATTTCCAGCACATTGAGAATAGCCTCGATAGACATAACCTTTAAATAACGCGAAACAGTATAAATATGTAAACAAATTGAAAAAAAAATTAATCTTGGAGCATAGATTGTGAAACAATTTCCAGCACATTGAAAATAGTCTCAATAGACATCGATTTTAAATAACGCGAAATAGTATAAATCCGTAAACAAATTTTAAAAAATCGCGCTTGGAGCACAGATTATGAAACAATTTCCAGCACATTGAGAATAACCTCGATAGACATCACCTTTAAGTAACGCGAAATCTTATAAATTTGTAAATAAATTCAAAAAAATCACGTGTGGAGCACAGATTATGAAACAATTTCCAGCACATTGAGAATAACCTCGTATACATCATCTTTAAATAACGCGAATCAGTATAAATATGTAAACAAATTGAAAAAAAAAATCAAGCTTGGAGCATAGATTGTGAAACAATTTCCAGCACATTGAAAATAGTCTCAATAGACATCGCTTTTAAATAACGCGAAATAGTATAAATCCGTAAACAAATTTTAAAAAATCGCGCTTGGAGCACAGATTATAAAACAATTTCCAGCACATTGAGAGTAGTCTCGATAGACATCACCTTTAACCTTCTGGCGACCAGAACGGCCTAAACGGCCGGCCAAGCAGACGACCGAAGCCGCCGGCCGAAAATGGAAAGTCATTCCTACCCCCACTTACCAGAAGGGTGGTAGCTACTCCAATCAATTTGCCAATTGTTTGGTTGTCAGGTGGTTCCTACTTTCTATTTCGAGAAGAATCAGTCCTTCTTTCATGCTGACTTTCCCTAAAAGCGGTAGTTTTGCATGGATTTTTTCAATGGAAAGCTTTCATTAGCTGAATATTGTAAAGCATAACAAACTATTAAATATACGCTGATTTCTTAATTAGTTGAGCTTTCTAAAATTAATATAATGTGTGTATTTATTAGATTAAAAAATCTGTATGTATTTATTAGATTAAAAAATCTATATGTATTTATTAGATTTAAAAAAAAATCTATATGTATTTATTATATTAAAAGGTCTGTATGGATTAATATAGTTAATACATGTTTTTTAAATGTATAAAACGATATAAATTTATTGATATAAAAGTTTTATTTTAGGAAATTCTCTAAACGTGTAAAGAGATTTTTCCATTAAAAGAGCTTTTTTTAAACTAAAAATTGTTACAGCCATTTAACGAAAATTACGCGATATATATATATATATATATATATATATATATAAAGATATTTTTTCATGAAATGAGAAATTATATCTTACGATTTAATGTTTCTTAAGTTTTTTTTTAAATAATATACATGTATATATAAGTCGATGCATTTTTTTTCGTTTTTTTATCCATATTGTGAAGAATAAAAGTTGTTTTTGTAAAATGTAATATAATTTTGTAAAAAAAAAAAAAAAAAAAAAAAAAAAAAAATTGTAATAAAAGATGAAATTAAGCCATCCAAATGTCAAATTTGAACAACTTGTTTTGTTTGCAAAACCTAATAAAATGAAAATAATTAATGAAGAGTGTGGTTTTATAGAACTGAATTTTTGTGAATCGAGCTATTTTATAAAAAAGGAATTTTGTGAGGGAAACTATTTTATTAAAAGTAATTTTGTGATGGGCTTTATTACTATTATTATTATTATTATTATTATTTGTATGCGTGTGAAGGGTCTGTAAAGAGACCCCAAAATTTACCTGAATCGACACCTGATATATATATAGATAAATAATAATTAATTTTTAAATAAGGCAAAAATTATTCATTATAATTTATGCCATTTTAAGAAAAAGAAAGGCCTTTTGCCTCGAGAATAATAATTTTTATTATCTGTGTTTATGCATAGCTTTAACATGCTTGCATTAATTCTAAAAACATTTGTTTTTAACTTCAGGAAGATGAAGATGATTATTATTAGTGATTCTTATTTTGATTAAGAATATTTGTCGTTTAAATATTATCTTAAACAACACTACTTTAACTGCTAAAATAACTGTTTTTATAGACTGCAATAACTTTTCAGTAAATTTTACAATGCCGCGCAAACTTTCTTATAAAAACTATTACTGTTTCTTATAAAATTATGTGACCATTCATTGAAATTATGTGGCTTTAATATATTCTTGCATTAAGATACTTAAAATATATTAGCGTTTTATACTGAGAGCTTTTTTAGATGCAAGTAGACGTCATAAAAGGGGGGGGGGGGGTTATATACCATTTAATCTTGATGTAAGCATGTAAAAAGGTTTTTTTTTTTTTTTTTTTTTTTTTTGTAAAATCATGAATATTTTGCACTGTATCAGAATTTTGACACTTTATTATAATGCCTGATAAATTTATTACAATGCGTAAACAATTTTATGGTGTTCAAGACTGCAGAAATATTTACCAGGAAAATAAATATGTTGTAATAACTGTTATTGCAAAAAAAAAAAAAAAAAAAAAAAAAAAAAAAAAAAAAAAAAAAAAAAAAAAACCTAATTGTGTAAAATCTATAAGTTATGTAAGCTCTAAATTAGTGCAATCATGTAAATAAGTACTTATAAACGAAAAACACACAGGAATAAATAGAAGTAAGACAAATGTACAATAAATAAGTGAGTCTACCATATTCAAATTGCATCTGTGCATGTGAATACATGAAAATAACTCTAAAAAATAACAAAAGTGTAATTTCTTTTGTTATCTTATAATGATAATAAAAGAAAAAGAAAAAAATTACGTTCAACAAAGCTGATCTTTCTGTCAAATCTACAAAGTCCAGTTTATATGTAAAATTATGTAAAAATTATTATTTAAATGCGTTTTAATCAATAGTGTTTTTCATTTAGCAATAAATTTATCAAATCTTCAATTGCTCACTGATGACCATCTTCCTGCAGTTGTATCTCTAAAATAGTTTCGAAATTTTTATTTCGATAAAAATTTCTTTCAGGAGTCTTGCTTTTATAAGTAAAAAGGAAAACGTTTTTCAAATTACTATCATCTGAATAAGAATATCTGCTAAATTTTTCCATCTAATACTAAATAAAATAGTTAGTAATAATAGAAAAATAGTTTAGGTTTTGTTTGTACAAATTATTATTCGATAAATACATATTACAAAATTTATATATGCTTATTATTTAAAATAAACAACTTTCATTTTATAAAAAATATGGAACAATATGTATGAAGTTGCATTAAAAGAATTCATGTATATCCTATACCACTTCCTGAAAATATCTAAAACTAGAGGTAAAATATAATATAAGCATAAACATCTAATTGCAGTGTTTTTCAATAGCGCGGTACTGAAGGTTTTTTTTTCCCCTCAACACATTCATTTCTTATAGCATTGAGCCAAAGGAATAGGATTGTCTGTAGCTTTATTATAAAAGTCTGAGAAGAAGCGACATTGTTTTTACTTAACTGTTTTCTACAAGCTGACTTTGAAATTTGAAACTTATCTTACTTTACCACGAAAACAGCTGTCAGGTGTCATGATAGTGGTGGATGCGGCCTTGGGAACTGAAAAATATCCATGTACATGGCAAAAAGATAACAGAAAATCCCCAACGTTCTTGATAATATCATTCAATTTTCTGTAAGCAGGTACTGTTTTTGAAACATAAAAAATTACCTTCTTTTCGATCGTTCTGGATCTGGATGTGAGTAAGCGATATCTTATGGAGCAGACTCCCCTTGTATAACAAATAAATAAATCCAAATAAATTTTATAAAAGTTAGTTCGATCACATTCTACATTTTGTTTACAGATAAAGTATATCAATAAAGAAACATCAATTTATTTTTAAAATGTAATATTGTTAATTTTTCATAAAATGTTCATGCAAAAATATTATATAAATTGTTCGACAATTTATGAATTCGAATTCTCTTAAAAGTTATCAATCTTGAAATTATTCATTCATAAAATTTAAGAAAAATGAAAAAAATGTTTTTTTTTCCCTTTTTTTTAGTGAATCACTATTCAAACAAAATGTAAGCCGTGCGACATTTTTTCCCACGCTTTGTAAGGAGAAAGGCTCGAAGCGAAGTACCTATTTGTTTTCACTTTCTTCTCTTTTATCAAAAATCTTTTTGAAGACGGCCGATTGGACCCCATGCACTGCGCATCACAGAATGGAATTCCTTAGTTTTTCTCGAATACGGTGTTCTTGCAGTACTCGTTACAAGGACGAATCCAATTTTCTATTAAAAAAGATCGGGGGGTGGGGGTCATGTCTATTTGTCGGAAAGTGAGGGGCTCATAACTATAATATAAATTCTTATAGCTTATGTTTGCTACAATTCTAAATTCTCTGTTTCATGACACATAACAAAGTTATATTTTCATTCGTAAAAACATAAAATTTTCAGGTATATTCGTAAATTAATAACATTTGGAGATATATTCGTAAATGTATAAAATTCATAAGTTATATTCAGATACTAAGAAATCGAATAAAGTTTCAAGATTGCAAGATCTTTCAGATAAGTTTCAAAAAAGCTAGCTGTTTTGTTTGATTTTTGCGACTCTACAGTCACGAAAAGATTATTAAAAGGGAGCAATTAGTTATAATTGAAGCTGCATAAAATATATAAAAAAAGTGAAAAACGCTGATCGATTGCTGACGATTAAAGAACGAGTTTTATATATTTCCATTTTAATTACATTCTGTGCGTCAGAAAAATTTGCGGTGTTGGGCGAGATTGTCTTTAAACTAACTTCACATAATTTTTTACCGACTTCAAAAAAAGGAGGAGGTTATCAATTCGACGCGTATGTATGTTTTTTTTTTTTTTTTTTTTTTTTTTTTATGTATGTTCACCGATTGCTCCGAAACTTTTCGTCCGATTTATGTGATTTTTGTTTTAATTGAAAGAGGATACTCTCGAATTGGTACCACTTCCGTTTCATCGAAATTGGTTGAGTGGTTTTTTAGTAATTCAACAAAAACCAATAAAATAAAGGATTTCTCGCAAATTATCTTTCATTGTTGTAACCGGTTTCTCGATCATAAGCATAAAACTATGTATTCATATACGTTGTCGCGAAACTTGGCGCCATTTGGTGAAATGCCGCCAAATTTGGCGACCAAAATAAGTCACCATAAATGAAGCCAACTTGGTTGTAACTGACTAATTTGGCGATATTCCCATTCACATTCTGTAATGGATCTTCTCCAATCTGTTATCTGTTTCTTCACGTTTTTCAATCGGCAGCCATATTTACAATTCTCAATTGGCAATCGCGTTCAAAATAGTAATTTAATGTACATTAATTAAATATATAACATTATTTAAAATGCTAAATAATACAGAAGCAAACTAAATTATAAAACAATAATTTAGTATACAGTAGTTTAGTTTAATTAAACTGTACTTATTAGTTATCCCGTCGACCAGTTTCGCCAAATTATATAAATCGCCAAACCACTCTCCAAATTATACAAATTGACATAGTTTTTATTTTAAATAACGAAATACCAAATAAAATAGTATAACATTAATAAAAATACAAATAAAACGTTGAAATAAAAATCACTTGATGACGTAAACACGTGTTGTCAAGTGAATGCGACATTTACGATCAACCATTATTGGCATTTAATCTTACATTTTGGCGACAGTAATCTGGTCGACGGGATAACTAACAAGTACCAATTAAACACATAACATCAGACTGGCGGCACATAATATATATATATAATATTATATACATATCTATATTATATTATGTTAAACAGTTATGTGTATGAATGCTTTATGATTGCCTTTAATATTCCCACTAGATAACATTAGCGATAACTTTCCTGTATAGGGGCTTTGTCGAGAAAATGACATTTTCACGGATATTTTCTGTCAACCTATTAACTGTCTCATATACACAAGCAAGTTTTTCAATATGTATAAATTTATGTATTGTAAACCGCCATTTGTCTACTTTTGTATACAAACGTAAGTTAAACCAAGATTCCCTTACTGGAAAAGTACAAAATTAACAATATGGAAAGAAAAAAAGGAGTTACTGTAATTCGTATTGCAGACGGCATTGTTGGTGCGGTGTATTTACATGGCACACATCAGTAGACATAAGCATAACTGCAAAAGCAAGTCAGTAAGTTACGCAGTTTTGAAAACATCTGAATTGTATCAAGAAATGAGAGCAAGTAACTTTTAATCAGATTGCACGATAAACGCAAAAAGTGCGCGATGCTAACATCAAACATGGTTTAAAGGAAATGCGAATATCATAAGTTGCTTCCGAAATTTCTATGTTTTGCGTTACTGTACTCACTAAAATACGCCAGTTAGTATGCAGACCGATGATGCTTTAATCAATACTATTAATGAGCATAAAGATGAATTTCTAGTCTTCCGTAATCGAACCCACAGTTAAGGCTCGTGAAACAAAAATGCTATCAGCAACAATATGGTTTAATGTAAATGTGGATATCATAAAATGTTTATTTCACAAAAACGCTTCAATGCACCAAATCGTATTAGCTCAGAAACGCCAATTGGCAGTGGACTCAATAACAGTAGATTACTTAATAGTTTTAAAATCTCCACTACCCAACGTATTGCAAATGATGATGCAATAAGAAGCATAAATGCCTAAGTAAATTAAGCTGTTTTTGTCAAGAAAGATGAAATACATATCAACCAAAAATAAACAAAATGCCGAAATGAAGAAGAAATGTAATATACACGGTGTCCATAGTTAATCGACCCTACTTTAAAGTTGTCTACAGACAAAACTATCGTTCATAAAGTTGTGAAATTTCGTGAAAGACATAATAAAGGTATGGGAATTTGTTTAAGCAAAGAAAACAAACAAAAACAATAGTTCAAAATTTCGCCACCAGAAGGCGATTTTTAATAAAGTACATATTTAGAATTACGATAGTTTAGAAATTTTATCTATTATCTTAACCTGATTCTAAAGACAGCATTTCGCGACATGTTCCTAGCATTTCCCTGAACACACTGCCGTCAACTGTGGCGGCAGTGTGCTAGCTTACGATTCCAAATGGTATCTGAAAATGATGATCTTCACGCGGAACAATTTTTGTCATAACAAAATTTGTTAAACTATCATAAATGTATGCTTAATGGGCAATTCGTTAAAAAACGGCCTCCTAATTTTTTTTTTTTTTTTTTTGCTCAAACAAATTCCGATACCTTTATTCTGTCCTCCACAAAATTTCACAACATTCTGAACAATAGTTTCGTCTGTAGACAACTTTAAAAGGATCGTTTAATTATGGACACTCTGTAAATGAAATTTATAATCTACCGTAATGCTAAATGTGTAATTTATTAAAAATCGCCCTCTGGTGGCGAAATTTTGAACTATTGTTTTTGTTTGTTTTCTTTGCTTAAACAAATTCCCATCCCTTTATTATGTCTTTCACGAAATTTCACAACTTTATGAACGATAGTTTTGTCTGTAGACAACTTTAAAGTAGGGTCGATTAACTATGGACACCGTGTATATAAAAAAAATTTTACAAAAAAACTGTGTTTTGAATGTACATACAAATCAGGACAGAAGCATTTACTTATCAAAGTAACATCTTTAAAAGTTTATTTAAAAGTCTGCAATTTCCTCCAAAACAATCTTGCAAAAATAGTAACTCGAAAAAACTAAAAAGTGAAAAATAAACTTTTTTACCAAAAATAAAACCGACTTCAAAAACTACTGCAAAGTAAAAAATAATTTTTTTACACAATAGTTAATAAGAAATTAAATTAAGCGCATTTCATTTACCATGCGTATTATTATATTTATGTACATTAATTTGATTTTTTGGAGTCGGTGCCAGCCAAGCCAAGTTCGTAAATCGACAAATACAAATCGTAACAAGATTCAGCAAAAACGTTTCTGAAAAGAAATTCCATTCTCAATCAACTCTGACAGCATCCTGCATTTGAAAATCTGTGTTTGGCTACGATTTTTTTACATAATATCCGTATAAACGCACTAATTTTATAATAACCCTTAATTTAACACACATAATTATAGCTAATCTCACTTGAAAATACACGTTTATAAAATCAGATGAAATGTTTCAAAAATGGTAAAATAAAAATTTTTTAACTAAATAATAAATCATAAAAAAAACTCGTGGATGTTTGTTGGATAGTTATACTTAACTTCATTTGACTGGCACCGACTGCAAAAAATCAAATTAATGTACATAAATATAATAATACGCATGGTAAATGAAATGCGCTTAATTTAATTTCTTATTAACTATTGTGTAAAAAAATTATTTTTTACTTTGCAGTAGTTTTTGAAGTCGGTTTTATTTTTGGTAAAAAAGTTTATTTTTCACTTTTTAGTTTTTTTTTAATGTATTTTTGTATCTTTCTTCGTTTAGATGGGCTTCATGATACTCCATGACACCCATGGATGTGCGCTTGACTGGTTAACAAAAATTTTCTCGCAAAACCAGAAATAATGTTTATCGTTTAATCTGTTAATTTTCTGCCAAAGTCAAATACAAATTTAAACGCATTATAATACTTGTATAATATTATAATATAACATTTATGCTGCGTCAACATGTCATACGGTTAAAAATCTCAAGTCTTTCATAAATTTATTTGAAAAAAAATATATCAGAAATATGTTTCTTTTTTTTTTCTTTTTTCGCAATTCTTTTTCAAAAGAAAAAAAAATTTTTTTGATAATTTGGAAGGAATGAGAATATATATATATATATATATTTGTAATATTACGCACACAAAAACCCCAATGAAGCATTATTTTTTTCTATTAGAAGAAATCAGTCACTCAAATAAAAATAGGCTTGCTTTATTTTTTTTCTTTTTGCATCCTTCTAACTAATATGAATAACAAAATTAAAAAAAACTGTATACTGAAATAAAAGTCTGAGACAAATGCCTACTTTAAATGAAGCTGTTGTTAAGCTGTATCTTTGACGTGAAAGCATATCCATGGATAAAACATAGACAATTATTAGATGAATTTTTAATTTTCTTTTAATTGTTTCACCACTACCATTTTGAAATAAAAGACAATAATTTTAAACTCTTGCATTTGACAATTTAATGATTACAAAGATATTACTATTGTTTTCTGGATTATGATTTTTAAAAAAAGAGTTTCCTCTCCAAGAAAATACAAAACTTCTTTTAATAAGTGCAAGGTGTGTATTTCACAATAATTTTGAGAAATTTGGAATATTTTTATTTTTTTAAATGCAGTTTAAATTACTTAACCCTAAAAATCTCATCGTTAAAAAAATTTCCTCTCATCTTATCAGAGCTTATCTTATAAGGGAATTATTTACCTAATGACACAATAAAATTTATTTGACTTTTTAAACGTATGACGACATTGAATTACAAAACAGAATTAACCAGCCACTATGTAATAACATATTCTAACTTTTTTTTTCATAATAATAAATAAAATAAATAAATAATACAAGGATGTTTAAGAAATCTGTCTTTAAAATATGTCGGAACCAAAAGATAATACATTCTAAAGATTTAAACTGCTTTAAAAAAAAAAAAAAAAATCAAGAAAATTAAATTAAAACAGCATTCAGAGCTTTTAAGGAGCAACTGGATATCATAAGGCTAAGTTAAGGCGAAAAAGTGCTCCTTCTGCAACTACAATTATCACCCTTTCTTCTGCAACCGTTTGTGGTTAATAACAAAATGGCATTTAAAAGGAAGACTTTTGTCTTCCTTTGATATTTTAGTATACCTGAAAGTTGAAAACAGTTGAATTTTACGTCTACTTGGCATGCTAATAAGACTAAGGAATGCGGGGCACAAAATTCTGTTTCTTTATGTGTAGATGGGGCATTCTCACAATCTTTTGACTTTCGGGAAAAAAAAATCTGGTGAAATTAAACTTCCTTAAATAACATTTTAATCAGATAGACGAATGCCTTAATGATTCAAAATAAAGAAAAAATGGTCAGCAGTGAAAAATATTTTATTTAACTGAGGTTTAAGTTAAACTTGCGAGTTTAATTTTCCTTACCATTTTACCACTATAACGTTTTATTTTCTTCTAAATTTTTACTTATGATGAATTTGCATAGTACCCACAGGACATTCAAATAAGAAATAATAAAAATGTAGTAGTACTTTTAATTGCAGAATTTTTGCATAACATTGTCTTAAAGGGGACAGATATCTCAAAATAGCTCTACAAATTTAAAAAGTTATTTTCAACATTACATATGAGTTCAAAAATTTTATTAATGATATTTTCTTAATAAACTGAAATGGTTGCAACAGTTTCATTTTATTTTTTAAGGGCGAGAGGAAATAATAATGATTATTAAATATTTATTCATGCCATTTTGTGAGGGAAAAAAAAGGAAACGTACTTTTAATATGAATATAATGCTAATTAATCGTCGTAAAAGCGCATACTTACTCGAATAAAATTTTCATGATTTTTAAAACAAAGCGTACTTGGTAATAGAGAAATATTATTTTACAAATGCGACCAATTAATAAAGATACAAAATATATTAAATCGGCTCAAAAATTAGTGAGTGAATTTCTAAAAGGCAAAAACTTTCGCGAATGAAAATAGCATTATTAAAAATGTGCATTTTTATTGCGAAAACTGCAAAGTAAATGTATCAATTGTAAAGATTGCAAGGTAAATTTCGCAATTTTTGTCTAAATTACATTCAGTGCAATACGATTCCATGTTTAAAATTAATATTATAAATATTTTCTAAATGTAGAAAGAAATAAAATTTATTTCCAATTTTCATTCATTTCTTTCTTTCTTTTTTTACATAGTTTTTTTTTTTTTTTTACATTGGTTTCATGCAGCCTAAATTTAACACATCTAATTGCCATGTAGCAAGTTGTCATTATTTCTGATGAACAAAAACACTTCTTTTTAAAATAATCGAAAGGAATCTGCCACAGACAATACAATTTTAGATGTTTTTATCATTTATTTAAATTTATCATTTAATTGCTTGAGCACTGCTGGGAAGGGTCAGACTATAGACGGGTTGCACATGACGTCACATGTCTGAAATCGCTTCCTATGGCGCCCAAATATAAGGCGAATTTGGTGCTCTCCATTTGATTTTTTAGACTTATTTGCACTATAATAATTAAAATAAGGAAGCTCTAAATTAAAGATAAAGATAACACGTGCTTTTAACGGCAAACGGGGAGTTCTGTGCTCCACGTGTGTGCTCCAGAATCTATAGTATCAGTCGTTGCTAATAGCAACGTGACGTCAATGCAAGGGGTCTATAGCATCATCAATTAACTATTACTTCCTTTGATAACCGTGATGGATATTTTTTCCCTTTGACCACAACCCCGATAAAAAATCCTGTCGCATTTTCCCTCTCAACACAGGCGGTGAACTTCTGAACAGAAATCCCACACACTGATTTACGCTAGACAGATGAGATGGGGGCGAAATTTTCGAAGGCTGTGGGCCGTTTCTCTGGTCTTTTGAGGCATAAGGGAAGTTTGCTCTCTGGTCTTTAGAGAGTTAAAAATACGCGAAACAGTATAAATATGTAACCAAATTGAAAAAAAATATCAAGCTTGGAGCACAGATTGTGAAACAATTTCCAGCACATTGAAAATAGTCTCAATACACATCGCCTTTAAATAACGCGAAATCTTATAAATTTGTAAATAAATTTAAAAAAATCACGTGTGGAGCACAGATTATGAAACAATTTCCAGCACATTGAGAATAGCCTCGATAGACATCACCTTTAAATAACGCGAAATAGTATAAATCTGTAAACAAATTGAAAAAAAAAATTACGATTTGGCCATAGATTCTGAAAAAATTTCCAGCACATTGAAAATAGTCTCGATAGATATCGCCTTTAAATAGCGCGAAATAGTATAAATCCGTAAACAAATTTTTTAAAAAATCACGCGTAGAGCACAGATTATGAAACAATTTCCAGCACATTGAGAATAACCTCGATAGACATCACCTTTAAATAACGCGAATCAGTATAAATATGTAAACAAATTGAAAAAAAAATCAAGCTTGGAGCATAGATTGTGAAGCAATTTCCAGAACATTGAGAATAGTCTCAATAGACATCGCCTGTAAATAACGCGAAATAGTATAAATCCGTAAACAAATTAAAAAAAATCACGCGTGGAGCACAGATTATGAAATGATTTTCAGTACATTGAGAATAGCCTCGATAGACATTGCCTTTAAATAACGCGAAATAGTATAAATCCGTAAATAAATGAAAAAAAATCAGGCGTGGAACACAGATTATGAAACAATTTCCAGCACATTGAGAATAGTCTCGATAGCCATCGCCTTTAAATAACTCGAAATAATATAGATCCGTAAACAAAATCAAAAAATCCACGCGTGGAGCACAGATTATGAAACAATTTCCAGCACATTAAGAATAGCCTCGATAGACATCACCTTTAAATAACGCGAATCAGTATAAATATGTAAACAAATTGAAAAAAAAATCAAGCTTGGAGCATAGATTGTGAAGCAATTTCCAGCACATTGAAAATAGTCTCAATAGACATCGCTTTTAAATAACGCGAAATAATATAAATCCGTAAACAAATTTTAAAAAATCCCGCTTGGAGCACAGATTATAAAACAATTTCCAGCACATTGAGAATAGTCTCGATAGACATCACCTTTAAATAACGCGAAACAGTATAAATATGTAAACAAATTGAAAAAAAAATCAAGCTTGGAGCATAGATTGTGAAACAATTTCCAGCACATTGAAAATAGTCTCAATAGGCATCGCCTTTAAATAACGCGAAATCTTATAAATTTGTAAATAAATTTAAAAAAATCACGTGTGGAGCACAGATTATGAAACAATTTCCAGCACATTGAGAATAGCCTCGATAGACATCGCCTTTAAATAACGCGAAATAGTATAAATTTGTAAATAAATGCAAAAAAATCACGCGTGGAGCACAGATTATGAAACAAATTCCAGCACATTGAGAATAGCCTCGATAGACTTCTCCTTCAAATAACGCGAAATAGCATAAACCTGTAAACAAATTGAAAAAAATCACGCTTGAGCATAGATTGTGAAACAATTTCCAGCACATTGAAAATAGTCTCGATAGACATCGCCTTTAAATAACGAGAAATAGTATAAATGCGTAAACAAATTTTTAAAAAATCACGCGTGGAGCACAGATTATGAAACAATTTCCAGCACATTAAGAATAGCCTCGATAGATATCACCTTTAAATAACGCGAGATAGTATAAATATGTAAACAAATTGAAAAAAAATCAAGATTGGAGCATAGATTGTTAAACAATTTCCAGCACATTGAGAATAACCTTGATAGACATCACCTTTAAATAACGCGAAATAGCATAAAACCGTAAACAAATTCAAAAAAATCACGCGTGGAGCACAGATTATGAAACAATTTCCAGCACATTGAGAATAGCCTCGATAGACATCACCTTTAAATAACGCGAAATAGTATAAATCTGTAAACAAATTGAAAAAAAATCACGCTTGGAGCATAGATTATGAAACAATTTCCAGAACATTGAGAATAGCCTCGATAGACATCACCTTTAAATAACGCTCAATAGTATAAATCCGTAAACAAATTCAAAAAAATCACGCGTGGAGCACAGATTATGAAACAATTTACAGCACATCGAGAATAGCCTCGATAGGCATCGCCTTTAAATAACGCGAAATCTTATAAATTTGTAAATAAATTTTAAAAAATCACGTGTGGAGCACAGATTATGAAACAATTTCCAGCACATTGAGAATAGCCTCGATAGACATCGCCTTTAAATAACGCGAAATAGTATAAATTTGTAAATAAATGCAAAAAAATCACGCGTGGAGCACAGATTATGAAACAAATTCCAGCACATTGAGAATAGCCTCGATAGACTTCTCCTTCAAATAACGCGAAATAGCATAAACCTGTAAACAAATTGAAAAAAATCACGCTTGAGCATAGATTGTGAAACAATTTCCAGCACATTGAAAATAGTCTCGATAGACATCGCCTTTAAATAACGAGAAATAGTATAAATGCGTAAACAAATTTTTAAAAAATCACGCGTGGAGCACAGATTATGAAACAATTTCCAGCACATTAAGAATAGCCTCGATAGACATCACCTTTAAATAACGCGAGATAGTATAAATATGTAAACAAATTGAAAAAAAATCAAGATTGGAGCATAGATTGTTAAACAATTTCCAGCACATTGAGAATAACCTTGATAGACATCACCTTTAAATAACGCGAAATAGCATAAAACCGTAAACAAATTCAAAAAAATCACGCGTGGAGCACAGATTATGAAACAATTTCCAGCACATTGAGAATAGCCTCGATAGACATCACCTTTAAATAACGCGAAATAGTATAAATCTGTAAACAAATTGAAAAAAAATCACGCTTGGAGCATAGATTATGAAACAATTTCCAGAACATTGAGAATAGCCTCGATAGACATCACCTTTAAATAACGCTCAATAGTATAAATCCGTAAACAAATTCAAAAAAATCACGCGTGGAGCACAGATTATGAAACAATTTACAGCACATCGAGAATAGCCTCGATAGGCATCGCCTTTAAATAACGCGAAATCTTATAAATTTGTAAATAAATTAAAAAAAAATCACGTGTGGAGCACAGATTATGAAACAATTTCCAGCACATTGAGAATAGCCTCGATAGACATCGCCTTTAAATAACGCGAAATAGTATAAATTTGTAAATAAATGCAAAAAAATCACGCGTGGAGCATAGATTGTGAAACAATTTCCAGCACATTGAGAATAGCCTCGATAGACATCACCTTTAAATAACGCGAAATAGTATAAATCCGTAAACAAATTTAAAAATATCGCGCTTGGAGAACAGATTATAAAACAATTTCCAGCACATTGAGAATAGTCTCGATAGACATCACCTTTAAAAATACGCGAAACAGTATAAATATGTAAACAAATCGAAAAAAAAATATCAAGCTTGGAGCACAGATTGTGAAACAATTTCCAGCACATTGAAAATAGTCTCAATACACATCGCCTTTAAATAACGCGAAATCTTATAAATTTGTAAATAAATTAAAACAAATCACGTGTGGAGCACAGATTATGAAACAATTTCCAGCACATTGAGAATAGCCTCGATAGACATCACCTTTAAATAACGCGAAATAGTATAAATCCGTAAACAAATTTAAAAATATCGCGCTTGGAGAACAGATTATAAAACAATTTCCAGCACATTGAGAATAGTCTCGATAGACATCACCTTTAAATAACATGAAATAGTATAAATCTCTAAAGAAAATGAAAAAAAAAATTACGATTTGAGCATAGATTCTGAAACAATTTCCAGCACATTGAAAATAGTCTCGATAGATATCGCCTTTAAATAGCGCGAAATAGTATAAATCCGTAAACAAATTTTTAAAAAAATCACGCGTAGAGCACAGATTATGAAACAATTTCCAGCACATTGAGAATAACCTCGATAGACATCACCTTTAAATAACGCGAAATAGTATAAAACCGTAAACAAATTCAATAAAAATCACGCGTGGAGCACAGATTATGAAACAATTTCCAGCACATTAAGAATAGCCTCGATAGACATCACCTTTAAATAACGCGAAATAGTATAAATCTGTAAACAAATTGAAAAAAAAATCACGCTTGGAGCATAGATTATGAAACAATTTCCAGAACATTGAGAATAGTCTCGATAGACATCGCCTTTAAATAACGCGAAATCTTATAAATTTGTAAATAAACTCAAAAAAATCACGCGTGGAGCACAGATTATGAAATGATTTTCAGCACATTGAGAATAGCCTCGATAGACATTGCCTTTAAATAACGCGAAATAGTATAAATCCGTAAGTAAATGAAAAAAAATCAGGCGTGGAACACAGATTATGAAACAATTTCCAGCACATTGAGAATAGTCTCGATAGCCATCGCCTTTAAATAACTCGAAATAGTATAGATCCGTAAACAAAATCAAAAAATCCACGCGTGGAGCACAGATTATGAAACAATTTCCTGCACATTGAGAATAGCCTCGATAGACATCACCTTTAAATAACGCGAAACAGTATAAATATGTAAACAAATTGAAAAAAAAAATCAAGCTTGGAGCATAGATTGTGAAAAAATTTCCAGCACATTGTGAATAGCCTCGATAGACATCGCCTTTAAATAACGCGAAATCTTATAAATTTGTAAATAAATTCAAAAAAATCACGTGTGGAGCACAGATTATGAAACAATTTCCAGCACATCAAAAATAGTCTCGATAGACATCGCCTTTAAATAAAGCGAAATATTATAAATCCGTAAACAAATTTTAAAAAAATCACGCTCGGAGCACAGATTATGAAACAATTTCCAGCACATTGGAATAAACTCGATAGACATCACCTTTAAATAACGCGAAATAGTATAAATGCGTAAACAAATTTTTAAAAAATCACGTGTGGAGCACAGATTATGAAACAATTTCCAGCACATTAAGAATAGCCTCGATAGACATCACCTTTAAATAACGCGAAATAGTATAAATATGTAAACAAATTGAAAAAAAAATCAAGATTGGAGCATAGATTGTTAAACAATTTCCAGCACATTGAGAATAACCTTGATAGACATCACCTTTAAATAACGCGAAATAGTATAAAACCGTAAACAAATTCAAAAAAATCACGCGTGGAGCACAGATTATGAAACCATATCCAGCACATTGAGAATAGCCTCGATAGACATCACCTTTAAATAACGCGAAATAGTATAAATCTGTAAACAAATTGAAAAAAAAATCACACTTGGAGCATAGATTATGAAACAACTTCCAGAACATTGAGAATAGCCTCGATAGACATCACCTTTAAATAACGCTGTATAGTATGAATCCGTAAACAAATTCAAAAAAATCACGCGTGGAGCACAGATTATGAAACAATTTACAGCACATTGAGAATAGCCTCGATAGACATCGCCTTTAAATAACGCGAAATCTTATAAATTTGTAAATAAACTCAAAAAAATCACGCGTGGAGCACAGATTATGAAATGATTTCCAGCACATTGAGAATAGCCTCGATAGACATTGCCTTTAAATAACGCGAAACAGTATAAATCCGTAAATAAATGAAAAAAAATCAGGCGTGGAACACAGATTATGAAAAAATTTCCAGCACATTGAGAATAGTCTCGATAGCAATCGCCTTTAAATAACTCGAAATAGTATAGATCCGAAAACAAAATCAAAAAATCCACGCGTGGAGCACAGATTATGAAACAATTTCCAGCACATTGAGAATAGCCTCGATAGACATAACCTTTAAATAACGCGAAACAGTATAAATATGTAAACAAATTGAAAAAAAAAAATTAAGCTTGGAGCATAGATTGTGAAAAAATTTCCAGCACATTGAAAATAGTCTCAATAGACATCGCTTTTAAATAACGCGAAATAATATAAATCCGTAAACAAATTTTAAAAAATCCCGCTTGGAGCACAGATTATAAAACAATTTCCAGCACATTGAGAATAGTCTCGATAGACATCACCTTTAAATAACGCGAAACAGTATAAATATGTAAACAAATTGAAAAAAAAATCAAGCTTGGAGCATAGATTGTGAAACAATTTCCAGCACATTGAAAATAGTCTCAATAGGCATCGCCTTTAAATAACGCGAAATCTTATAAATTTGTAAATAAATTTAAAAAAATCACGTGTGGAGCACAGATTATGAAACAATTTCCAGCACATTGAGAATAGCCTCGATAGACATCGCCTTTAAATAACGCGAAATAGTATAAATTTGTAAATAAATGCAAAAAAATCACGCGTGGAGCACAGATTATGAAACAAATTCCAGCACATTGAGAATAGCCTCGATAGACTTCTCCTTCAAATAACGCGAAATAGCATAAACCTGTAAACAAATTGAAAAAAATCACGCTTGAGCATAGATTGTCAAACAATTTCCAGCACATTGAAAATAGTCTCGATAGACATCGCCTTTAAATAACGAGAAATAGTATAAATGCGTAAACAAATTTTTAAAAAATCACGCGTGGAGCACAGATTATGAAACAATTTCCAGCACATTAAGAATAGCCTCGATAGACATCACCTTTAAATAACGCGAGATAGTATAAATATGTAAACAAATTGAAAAAAAATCAAGATTGGAGCATAGATTGTTAAACAATTTCCAGCACATTGAGAATAACCTTGATAGACATCACCTTTAAATAACGCGAAATAGCATAAAACCGTAAACTAATTCAAAAAAATCACGCGTGGAGCACAGATTATGAAACAATTTCCAGCACATTGAGAATAGCCTCGATAGACATCACCTTTAAATAACGCGAAATAGTATAAATCTGTAAACAAATTGAAAAAAAATCACGCTTGGAGCATAGATTATGAAACAATTTCCAGAACATTGAGAATAGCCTCGATAGACATCACCTTTAAATAACGCTCAATAGTATAAATCCGTAAACAAATTCAAAAAAATCACGCGTGGAGCACAGATTATGAAACAATTTACAGCACATCGAGAATAGCCTCGATAGGCATCGCCTTTAAATAACGCGAAATCTTATAAATTTGTAAATAAATTAAAAAAAATCACGTGTGGAGCACAGATTATGAAACAATTTCCAGCACATTGAGAATAGCCTCGATAGACATCGCCTTTAAATAACGCGAAATAGTATAAATTTGTAAATAAATGCAAAAAAATCACGCGTGGAGCATAGATTGTGAAACAATTTCCAGCACATTGAAAATAGTCTCGATAGACATCGCCTTTAAATAACGAGAAATAGTATAAATCTGTAAATAAAATTGAAAAAAAAATCACGCTTGGAGCATAGATTGTGAAACAATTTCCAGCACATTGAGAATAGCCTCGATAGACATCACCTTTAAATAACGCGAAATAGTATAAATCCGTAAACAAATTTAAAAATATCGCGCTTGGAGAACAGATTATAAAACAATTTCCAGCACATTGAGAATAGTCTCGATAGACATCACCTTTAAAAATACGCGAAACAGTATAAATATGTAAACAAATCGAAAAAAAAATATCAAGCTTGGAGCACAGATTGTGAAACAATTTCCAGCACATTGAAAATAGTCTCAATACACATCGCCTTTAAATAACGCGAAATCTTATAAATTTGTAAATAAATTAAAACAAATCACGTGTGGAGCACAGATTATGAAACAATTTCCAGCACATTGAGAATAGCCTCGATAGACATCACCTTTAAATAACGCGAAATAGTATAAATCCGTAAACAAATTTAAAAATATCGCGCTTGGAGAACAGATTATAAAACAATTTCCAGCACATTGAGAATAGTCTCGATAGACATCACCTTTAAATAACATGAAATAGTATAAATCTCTAAAAAAAATGAAAAAAAAAATTACGATTTGAGCATAGATTCTGAAACAATTTCCAGCACATTGAAAATAGTCTCGATAGATATCGCCTTTAAATAGCGCGAAATAGTATAAATCCGTAAACAAATTTTTAAAAAAATCACGCGTAGAGCACAGATTATGAAACAATTTCCAGCACATTGAGAATAACCTCGATAGACATCACCTTTAAATAACGCGAAATAGTATAAAACCGTAAACAAATTCAATAAAAATCACGCGTGGAGCACAGATTATGAAACAATTTCCAGCACATTAAGAATAGCCTCGATAGACATCACCTTTAAATAACGCGAAATAGTATAAATCTGTAAACAAATTGAAAAAAAAATCACGCTTGGAGCATAGATTATGAAACAATTTCCAGAACATTGAGAATAGTCTCGATAGACATCGCCTTTAAATAACGCGAAATCTTATAAATTTGTAAATAAACTCAAAAAAATCACGCGTGGAGCACAGATTATGAAATGATTTTCAGCACATTGAGAATAGCCTCGATAGACATTGCCTTTAAATAACGCGAAATAGTATAAATCCGTAAGTAAATGAAAAAAAATCAGGCGTGGAACACAGATTATGAAACAATTTCCAGCACATTGAGAATAGTCTCGATAGCCATCGCCTTTAAATAACTCGAAATAGTATAGATCCGTAAACAAAATCAAAAAATCCACGCGTGGAGCACAGATTATGAAACAATTTCCTGCACATTGAGAATAGCCTCGATAGACATCACCTTTAAATAACGCGAAACAGTATAAATATGTAAACAAATTGAAAAAAAAAATCAAGCTTGGAGCATAGATTGTGAAAAAATTTCCAGCACATTGTGAATAGCCTCGATAGACATCGCCTTTAAATAACGCGAAATCTTATAAATTTGTAAATAAATTCAAAAAAATCACGTGTGGAGCACAGATTATGAAACAATTTCCAGCACATCAAAAATAGTCTCGATAGACATCGCCTTTAAATAAAGCGAAATATTATAAATCCGTAAACAAATTTTAAAAAAATCACGCTCGGAGCACAGATTATGAAACAATTTCCAGCACATTGGAATAAACTCGATAGACATCACCTTTAAATAACGCGAAATAGTATAAATGCGTAAACAAATTTTTAAAAAATCACGTGTGGAGCACAGATTATGAAACAATTTCCAGCACATTAAGAATAGCCTCGATAGACATCACCTTTAAATAACGCGAAATAGTATAAATATGTAAACAAATTGAAAAAAAAATCAAGATTGGAGCATAGATTGTTAAACAATTTCCAGCACATTGAGAATAACCTTGATAGACATCACCTTTAAATAACGCGAAATAGTATAAAACCGTAAACAAATTCAAAAAAATCACGCGTGGAGCACAGATTATGAAACCATATCCAGCACATTGAGAATAGCCTCGATAGACATCACCTTTAAATAACGCGAAATAGTATAAATCTGTAAACAAATTGAAAAAAAAATCACACTTGGAGCATAGATTATGAAACAACTTCCAGAACATTGAGAATAGCCTCGATAGACATCACCTTTAAATAACGCTGTATAGTATGAATCCGTAAACAAATTCAAAAAAATCACGCGTGGAGCACAGATTATGAAACAATTTACAGCACATTGAGAATAGCCTCGATAGACATCGCCTTTAAATAACGCGAAATCTTATAAATTTGTAAATAAACTCAAAAAAATCACGCGTGGAGCACAGATTATGAAATGATTTCCAGCACATTGAGAATAGCCTCGATAGACATTGCCTTTAAATAACGCGAAACAGTATAAATCCGTAAATAAATGAAAAAAAATCAGGCGTGGAACACAGATTATGAAAAAATTTCCAGCACATTGAGAATAGTCTCGATAGCAATCGCCTTTAAATAACTCGAAATAGTATAGATCCGAAAACAAAATCAAAAAATCCACGCGTGGAGCACAGATTATGAAACAATTTCCAGCACATTGAGAATAGCCTCGATAGACATAACCTTTAAATAACGCGAAACAGTATAAATATGTAAACAAATTGAAAAAAAAAATTAAGCTTGGAGCATAGATTGTGAAAAAATTTCCAGCACATTGAAAATAGTCTCAATAGACATCGCTTTTAAATAACGCGAAATAATATAAATCCGTAAACAAATTTTAAAAAATCCCGCTTGGAGCACAGATTATAAAACAATTTCCAGCACATTGAGAATAGTCTCGATAGACATCACCTTTAAATAACGCGAAACAGTATAAATATGTAAACAAATTGAAAAAAAAATCAAGCTTGGAGCATAGATTGTGAAACAATTTCCAGCACATTGAAAATAGTCTCAATAGGCATCGCCTTTAAATAACGCGAAATCTTATAAATTTGTAAATAAATTTAAAAAAATCACGTGTGGAGCACAGATTATGAAACAATTTCCAGCACATTGAGAATAGCCTCGATAGACATCGCCTTTAAATAACGCGAAATAGTATAAATTTGTAAATAAATGCAAAAAAATCACGCGTGGAGCACAGATTATGAAACAAATTCCAGCACATTGAGAATAGCCTCGATAGACTTCTCCTTCAAATAACGCGAAATAGCATAAACCTGTAAACAAATTGAAAAAAATCACGCTTGAGCATAGATTGTCAAACAATTTCCAGCACATTGAAAATAGTCTCGATAGACATCGCCTTTAAATAACGAGAAATAGTATAAATGCGTAAACAAATTTTTAAAAAATCACGCGTGGAGCACAGATTATGAAACAATTTCCAGCACATTAAGAATAGCCTCGATAGACATCACCTTTAAATAACGCGAGATAGTATAAATATGTAAACAAATTGAAAAAAAATCAAGATTGGAGCATAGATTGTTAAACAATTTCCAGCACATTGAGAATAACCTTGATAGACATCACCTTTAAATAACGCGAAATAGCATAAAACCGTAAACTAATTCAAAAAAATCACGCGTGGAGCACAGATTATGAAACAATTTCCAGCACATTGAGAATAGCCTCGATAGACATCACCTTTAAATAACGCGAAATAGTATAAATCTGTAAACAAATTGAAAAAAAATCACGCTTGGAGCATAGATTATGAAACAATTTCCAGAACATTGAGAATAGCCTCGATAGACATCACCTTTAAATAACGCTCAATAGTATAAATCCGTAAACAAATTCAAAAAAATCACGCGTGGAGCACAGATTATGAAACAATTTACAGCACATCGAGAATAGCCTCGATAGGCATCGCCTTTAAATAACGCGAAATCTTATAAATTTGTAAATAAATTAAAAAAAATCACGTGTGGAGCACAGATTATGAAACAATTTCCAGCACATTGAGAATAGCCTCGATAGACATCGCCTTTAAATAACGCGAAATAGTATAAATTTGTAAATAAATGCAAAAAAATCACGCGTGGAGCATAGATTGTGAAACAATTTCCAGCACATTGAAAATAGTCTCGATAGACATCGCCTTTAAATAACGAGAAATAGTATAAATCTGTAAATAAAATTGAAAAAAAAATCACGCTTGGAGCATAGATTGTGAAACAATTTCCAGCACATTGAGAATAGCCTCGATAGACATCACCTTTAAATAACGCGAAATAGTATAAATCCGTAAACAAATTTAAAAATATCGCGCTTGGAGAACAGATTATAAAACAATTTCCAGCACATTGAGAATAGTCTCGATAGACATCACCTTTAAAAATACGCGAAACAGTATAAATATGTAAACAAATCGAAAAAAAAATATCAAGCTTGGAGCACAGATTGTGAAACAATTTCCAGCACATTGAAAATAGTCTCAATACACATCGCCTTTAAATAACGCGAAATCTTATAAATTTGTAAATAAATTAAAACAAATCACGTGTGGAGCACAGATTATGAAACAATTTCCAGCACATTGAGAATAGCCTCGATAGACATCACCTTTAAATAACGCGAAATAGTATAAATCCGTAAACAAATTTAAAAATATCGCGCTTGGAGAACAGATTATAAAACAATTTCCAGCACATTGAGAATAGTCTCGATAGACATCACCTTTAAATAACATGAAATAGTATAAATCTCTAAAAAAAATGAAAAAAAAAATTACGATTTGAGCATAGATTCTGAAACAATTTCCAGCACATTGAAAATAGTCTCGATAGATATCGCCTTTAAATAGCGCGAAATAGTATAAATCCGTAAACAAATTTTTAAAAAAATCACGCGTAGAGCACAGATTATGAAACAATTTCCAGCACATTGAGAATAACCTCGATAGACATCACCTTTAAATAACGCGAAATAGTATAAAACCGTAAACAAATTCAATAAAAATCACGCGTGGAGCACAGATTATGAAACAATTTCCAGCACATTAAGAATAGCCTCGATAGACATCACCTTTAAATAACGCGAAATAGTATAAATCTGTAAACAAATTGAAAAAAAAATCACGCTTGGAGCATAGATTATGAAACAATTTCCAGAACATTGAGAATAGTCTCGATAGACATCGCCTTTAAATAACGCGAAATCTTATAAATTTGTAAATAAACTCAAAAAAATCACGCGTGGAGCACAAATTATGAAATGATTTTCAGCACATTGAGAATAGCCTCGATAGACATTGCCTTTAAATAACGCGAAATAGTATAAATCCGTAAGTAAATGAAAAAAAATCAGGCGTGGAACACAGATTATGAAACAATTTCCAGCACATTGAGAATAGTCTCGATAGCCATCGCCTTTAAATAACTCGAAATAGTATAGATCCGTAAACAAAATCAAAAAATCCACGCGTGGAGCACAGATTATGAAACAATTTCCAGCACATTGAGAATAGTCTCGATAGACATCACCTTTAAAAATACGCGAAACAGTATAAATATGTAAACAAATCGAAAAAAAAATATCAAGCTTGGAGCACAGATTGTGAAACAATTTCCAGCACATTGAAAATAGTCTCAATACACATCGCCTTTAAATAACGCGAAATCTTATAAATTTGTAAATAAATTAAAACAAATCACGTGTGGAGCACAGATTATGAAACAATTTCCAGCACATTGAGAATAGCCTCGATAGACATCACCTTTAAATAACGCGAAATAGTATAAATCCGTAAACAAATTTAAAAATATCGCGCTTGGAGAACTGATTATAAAACAATTTCCAGCACATTGAGAATAGTCTCGATAGACATCACCTTTAAATAACATGAAATAGTATAAATCTCTAAAAAAAATGAAAAAAAAAATTACGATTTGAGCATAGATTCTGAAACAATTTCCAGCACATTGAAAATAGTCTCGATAGATATCGCCTTTAAATAGCGCGAAATAGTATAAATCCGTAAACAAATTTTTAAAAAAATCACGCGTAGAGCACAGATTATGAAACAATTTCCAGCACATTGAGAATAACCTCGATAGACATCACCTTTAAATAACGCGAAATAGTATAAAACCGTAAACAAATTCAATAAAAATCACGCGTGGAGCACAGATTATGAAACAATTTCCAGCACATTAAGAATAGCCTCGATAGACATCACCTTTAAATAACGCGAAATAGTATAAATCTGTAAACAAATTGAAAAAAAAATCACGCTTGGAGCATAGATTATGAAACAATTTCCAGAACATTGAGAATAGTCTCGATAGACATCGCCTTTAAATAACGCGAAATCTTATAAATTTGTAAATAAACTCAAAAAAATCACGCGTGGAGCACAGATTATGAAATGATTTTCAGCACATTGAGAATAGCCTCGATAGACATTGCCTTTAAATAACGCGAAATAGTATAAATCCGTAAGTAAATGAAAAAAAATCAGGCGTGGAACACAGATTATGAAACAATTTCCAGCACATTGAGAATAGTCTCGATAGCCATCGCCTTTAAATAACTCGAAATAGTATAGATCCGTAAACAAAATCAAAAAATCCACGCGTGGAGCACAGATTATGAAACAATTTCCTGCACATTGAGAATAGCCTCGATAGACATCACCTTTAAATAACGCGAAACAGTATAAATATGTAAACAAATTGAAAAAAAAAAAATCAAGCTTGGAGCATAGATTGTGAAAAAATTTCCAGCACATTGTGAATAGCCTCGATAGACATCGCCTTTAAATAACGCGAAATCTTATAAATTTGTAAATAAATTCAAAAAAATCACGTGTGGAGCACAGATTATGAAACAATTTCCAGCACATCAAAAATAGTCTCGATAGACATCGCCTTTAAATAAAGCGAAATATTATAAATCCGTAAACAAATTTTAAAAAAATCACGCTCGGAGCACAGATTATGAAACAATTTCCAGCACATTAAGAATAGCCTCGATAGACATCACCTTTAAATAACGCGAAATAGTATAAATATGTAAACAAATTGAAAAAAAAATCAAGATTGGAGCATAGATTGTTAAACAATTTCCAGCAGATTGAGAATAACCTTGATAGACATCACCTTTAAATAACGCGAAATAGTATAAAACCGTAAACAAATTCAAAAAAATCACGCGTGGAGCACAGATTATGAAACCATATCCAGCACATTGAGAATAGCCTCAGTAGATGAAAAGTGGGGCTCCGAACTCAGGAGGAGGTGTTGAGGTGCACGAGAGGAGGTGCAGGTGCAGGTGCAGGTGCAGGTGCAGGTGCAGCACCTCCCGTGCTCCTCCTCTCGTGCTACACCTCCCGTGCTCCTCCTCCTCTCGCGACTCTACTCTTGGAGGAGGGGTGAATGCGATAAGGATTTTTTTTAGATAAAAGCGGGAATTTTCGGGAGATTGATTTTTTTGCTGTGTTATAGTACGAGGGTTATTTTTTCGATCGGTTACATAACTTTTGAGCGTTATTATGTTGAGTGTGATATAGTACGAGGTTAAAATGAATAATTAAAATGTGTTAATTAAAAAGTAATTAAAGATAATTAATGAGAAAAATTAATTTACAAATTTTAATGAGGAGACTTAGAATTTTTAGGGGAGCAATTTTTTTGTGTGTTATAGTACGAAGGGGTATTTTTTTACTGACGGTTAACTAATTAGTAATTAAAAATAGCAATTAAAAATCTAATGAGGAAATATTTAATGAGGGGACTTAGAATTTTTCGAGCAATTTTATTAGTACAGTACGAGGTTCGAATGAATTATTAAAAATGGAAAATTAATTTAAAATATTAATTAATTAAAAAGTAATTAAAACTAATTAATAAGAAAAATTAATTTAGAAAGTTTAATGAGGGGACTTAGAGTTTTTGAGTTTGAAATTTATTTTTAGTGGTTATAATATGCAGTTGAATTTTAAGAATAATTAAAAATATTCATTCATTAAAAATAGTAATTAAAAATGATAATTAAAAAAATTTTAATGAAAAAATAACTTAATGAAGAAAATTTTCGAGAATTTCATTTAATTTTGTTAATGAATTCAGTGTTATGAGATAGTTTTATTTGAAATAGAAATTTTTTGAAAAAAAAAAAAAAAGTGGAAATTTTTAAATCTTTTTAGGAATGTGAATGTTTTTTGAATAAAATTTGGGAAAGGATTTTATTCTTTTCAGTGACATGTTTTTTAAAGACATTTGGATCTTTATTAGGGAATCTCACCCGTATTTACACATGGAAATCCATGCTTCGAAGAAAACCACGAAAACTCCGAACGATTAGGCCGACGAGCACGACTCGGTTCGAACCCAGTACTTCTTGTCTACCAGCTTCGAGAGCAGAACCTCTCGCCCACTGGTCGGGCGATAATTTAATGCAGAAACTTCAGAAATTTTTCGAGGGTTTTATTTAATTTTGTTAATGAATTGAATGTTATGAGATATTTTTATTTGAAATAGAAATTTTTTGAAAAAACAGTGGACATTTTTTAATCTTTGTAGGAATGTGAATGTTTTTTAAATAAAATTTGGGGGAGGATTTAATTTTTTTAAGTGACATGTTTTTTAAAGATATTATTTCGAATTGCAGTCATGTTTTCACAAATATTTCTCGGTTATATATAAATGAATTGAAAGTTTTGCATTAAACGGTTAGTAATTTTAGACTATCATTAGTTAGGTAAATGAATTTATACTTTTGTGTCGTGCTTTCTGACTAAACTTTACTTATTGAATGAAAAAAATATATGTAACTAGAAAATTTGATGAATATTTGAAGAAAAAATTAAATTTTCAGTGATCTTTTAATCTAGTCAATGCATTAAGCAAAAACAAAACTTAAATTATACTTAACAGATATTTTAAAACACACCACAAGTATTGAGAGACTTCATACCATTCCACAATTAAAAAAAAAGGATATATATATATATATGTATATATATTAGCTGATTTCGTTTTATATAACATCAAATTTTACTGTATGCGTGTATTCCCCATATGGAAAAACCCTTTGGTAGATAAGTGGCTCAACAGTTCGCATGATAAGTACAATGACTCACTTTACTTGAGGGTTTATTTGCTAACGCAGTGAGGAATAGGGATTAGATAATTCTTAGTAGTTAAATATTAATTAAAAGGGAATTAGAAATTTGGTTTAGCACTTTATTCTTTTAAATGAGATGTTTTCTAAAGGTAATTTTTAGAAATGACAGTTTTTTTGTTTTTGTTTTTTTCAAATCATTTTTCAATTACGTTTTTGAATTGAAAGAAATGTTTTAGACATTTATCGGTTATACGCTTTGGTTTAGTCAATACTATTAATGAATGCACTCATATTTGGTCATTTAGGAAGCTTTCAGAAATATTTTGCTAAGAATTTAGAACATATGAAGATATTAAGAATGTCATTTTAAATGTAGGATTTTCACACATGTTAATGAAGTACAATTTAATATAAAAAAAATTGTAATTCCCATTTAACTTTTAATCTAGCAAATTTGTGAAGCCACACAAACTTCGAAATTTTTCTTAATATAAATAAATATTGTTTTTAGATCATTTTTATAAATATAATGAATGAATGAAAGAAATGATTGTTCTTTTTCATCATGTAACTTTAATCATCAAAATTTCAATAAATATTTAAAACATTCAAATGAAAATGATAAGCCTTTCGTTTAATATTTTTCAGTTTAATTAATGCGTAATTAAATTTTTTGAAAGATTTTCATAATTAAAACAAATAGAAGAGGAATTCTTTTCAATGAAATATATATATACATTCCTATATGTGTCTTAAAAAACCTGACATAGTCATTCTGCGCAGTGTTTGTGAGATATAGATTTAGTTCCCATTTATGTTACGTAATAGAGATCACGTGATTTTTCCCACCAATCGCAGTTCATTCTTTATCATTATTCTGAGATAGTATTATAAGTATAATTTTTTAGGAAATGTATAGTGTTAGACAAATGAATGACCAGAATTTGAAAAATTTCGCCAAAATAATTTACATATTGACTCACTTACATAATTTTTATGTATTAACTAACTTGCATAACTTTCTAGGACCATGACTTTTGAATACACTAGGATCTGACTGAAGTTTTCAAGACATATTTATCTCACATATTTAAATTTAGATATTTAAGCTACTTTTTTAATTCTTGATTAAATTTCAGAAATGCATATGCTTCAACAACAAATATTTTCTGAATGTATAAGAGAAATAAGTATTCACATAAAAATTAAACTTACCTTTTCCGAACGCATCTACTTCAAACAATCTCTTGAAAAATGGAGAAGACAAGTTTTTATCTGAATCAAATGACTAACAAGCTATGAGTCATTCATGGGTTTTTCTCACGTAGATAACTTCACTGATTAGAAGTTCATTAAATTTTCGACTATATATTTATATTATTAAAGTTAGGACTGCAATTAACACATATCCTTTAATTGATTTTTATAATAATTAAAATAATAATTCAATTAATCTTTAAAAAATAAATTAGTTTTAGTTTTATTCATTCTTAACAAGATGTTCAAAAATTAACAAATGAATATCTAGCAATAAGGTCATCATTTTTAATAAAAAATTAATATTTTAGGTTTATTATAGACGTACTAGTATTTTTAGACTAGCGAAATATCCCCCTTTTTAGAAAATATATTTCTGGTTTAATTTTCAATTATTTTTTTTAATATTCTCCATTGGGAAAACAAGGGATATGCTTTTTGACTATTTTATTTGAATTTTAGAATTGTTTCACATTTAGAAGTATATCTTATCAAAAGAAATTCAAAATATTTATTATTAATAATTTGAAAAATAAAACATTTAGAAGTAAATTGACTTATTTTTATTAATATTCCATAAAAATCCAATGACTTTAAAATCGCATAAACTTTTTACAAGCAGTTAGTCACCAACAGTATGCTAAATGAACCCCAATATCTTATCTATTTGGGTATTTCCATGAATACGTGATTCATGAGATAAGTAGAATGTCATGTTCAAATATGAATCTAAGAACAGTGTTAATGAATTTACTTTATTCATATCATATATACTTAATTTTAGATATAATTTATATAATGCGTAATTAATAAGGATTTAATTAATATGATGCGTTATTAATTAAAATCTAAATATAATTGAATCTTTTTCAGTCTTATTTAATAGAAGATGAATGCTTTTCAAATTTTTTCAGAAACATGTAAGTTATTATTAGCTTGTAAATTGCAGCTAAATTAAAAATTGACTTCTCATATAGAATTAGACTTCTGCTAAATTTTCAATGAAAATATTTCTCACTTAAAAGTTTACTTCTCACATTGAAAAAGTCATATACTTGGAAATTTTACCTGTAAAATTTTCTCACATGGAAAAAGGCTTTAGTGATTGTATTAGAATAAAAACTTATCATATGAAAATTTAACTTGTGTAAATTGTATTAAAAAAACTTATCATATTACAATTTTAAATAAGTTAATTATTATTATTTAATCTATGTCTCCCAACTACTCATTTTTTTTTTACAAATAAATATTTATCACTTTTTAATGGAAACAAGAATGGTATGTAAACCTTTCGTTTTATATTTTAAAATTAATATGAGCCTTTTCTTTTTTTTTTTCAGTGCGACTCCTTCAAATTTTAAACCCTTTGAGAGCTATTTTAGCGAGAACATAAAAAAAATCGAAGTCTCCCATTTAACGAAAAAAGGATTTATACTCAATGCACTGCAGACATTCTAAACAAAATTTGAAACATTTTAATTCAAGTTCTTTTGAAAACTCTACTCATTTTGTAGGGAGAAAAAAAAAACATACATTTATAAATTTTTAGTTTCACATATTATATATATATTACACACTAAATAAAATATATATTAAGATAAAACATTTACAAACTTATTTATAAAAAGGAAAGACATAACCTTATTTCACTTTTTCGTTAAGCATATTTCACTTTTTCGTTAAGCATATTTTTAATTCACAAGCAGGCTTTACACATATTAGTTAGCACACAAGTTACTTCAACGAAAGATCCTTTTTCCTTATCTAAATGATTCATAGGGATTCATACCTCCCTCATGAATACGTTATACAAACGATATATTAGTTTAATGAATATAAATTTTAACTAAATCCTTAAAACTTTATTAGATAACGTTCGATCATTTTTATATTTCAAAACGAAGGAAAATTATTGAATATCACCTAACAAGTATATACTTTTACACTAACATGTTATAAAAACACTTCTAAATATTTAAATTTAATGATATTTCGACATCTCTCGCCAAGCTTTTTAAGAATGACAGACTCTTTCATTAAAATATTTAGCTTTTTGTATACAATTTTAGCAATAAATATATAATGCACTCCACTTAACTTTATCATTAAACATTAAATTAATTCATTGCAAAGCAATTCAAACTAAGGATTTTTTATTTTTAGGGTAGATAAGTATATATGTTTATGTATACATGTGCATATATGTGTGTGTGTGTGTGTGTGTGTGCATTTGTAAATGGGAAAAAAATTTAAAGGTATACACATTAAAAGTTAATAAAATTATTTAAAAAAATTATATAAATATTTCAAGAGAGTATTAAATATTTCAAGACAGTATTAAAGATTTGAACAACTGATAAAAATGCTTTGAAAAACGTTAAAAATTTTTAAAAATGTTTCTTTCATATTTTAGTCAACAAATATTAATACATAGCTATGTACATACAGGCATTTGAGCTATGTACATACATGCATTTGAGCTATGTTAACAGAACAAATGTTTTAAATATTTCGATGCTATTTCCAAGTTAATCAATTTATACTTTTTTGAATATGCATATACATATATTTGTAAATTTTAATGTTTTCTGTTAAAGCTGACTAATTATTTATCCTAGCATTATCCTATTATTATCCTAGTTATTTATCCTACATTTATTAACGCAATAAACCAACTGCTTTTCAAACGACTGTGTGATTATCATAACAACCCAAATCCTTTTATCTGCACATGCGCAAACATTTTAATAAACTAGAGGCCACATTTTCAATCGGATAAAACAATGACTAATTAAATAGGTTATATCCTAACTTAAATTATACCTTTTATGTGATATTGCTAAACATGCTACTACAATGTCTAATCAAATAGGTTATGTCCTAACTTTAATTATACCTTTTATGTGACATTGCTAAACAAACTTCTAACTTGTAAAAATAGCATGATAACTTGTTTTCACTAGGCAAACTTAATAAATTTCGTAGGTTTTATAAAATAATCGACATGTTTGGTTATCTCTCATCATAGTTTTCTAAAATATATCCAAAAAAGTTTGCTATTATTAAAAAAACATGCTTTTAATTAAGATAGTTTTCACTCTTATTATTTAAAAACATAACACAAAATATTTTTATTAAATAATCACTATTTTTCACAAGTTTGCAATATTTTTATGCTAACTAGGGTTAGTAGTATTCAGACTTAAAAATATCTTTTTAGATTAAACATGAAAATTAATGCGTCTGGCAAACCTTTGACTATTTTTAGTTAAACTTCGTGTCATGAAACATAACCGCAAAGCTTAAAATTATACTTTGCAGTTTTCTAACTATTAAAAATTAATGTTTTAAAATTCATTAAAATTTGAAAAATTATTAAATACTATTACATTTTAATTTTTAAATTCATTTTTATATATAAACACACATAATAATAATACTTATCTAATACGGGAGCTAGCAGTCTTAAGCGCAACCTTCTCTCACAAAAACTAAAAACGAAATGAATAATTCTAAGTCCTTATCAGCTAATCTTATCACTGATTAGATTATCACAAGATCTATGTGACGTCACGTCACGTGACACATATCACGCGATTAATGGTGGCTATTCTGGATTTCATAATTTAAAGCTCTCATTTCCAATTGCAATTAGTACATTTTCTCTAATTGATTTTTTTAAAAAATTAGTTTTTTAAATTAATTATTAATTATTATACTTAATAAATTATTTTTGTAATTAGTTATTATTTTTTAATTAATTATTTATATAATTAAATATTTCTTAGTATAAATACTATGTATTGTAATAAAGCTTAGTATTTATACTAAGAAATATTACTTAGTACATAGATACTAAGCTTTGTTACAATACATAGTATTTATACTAAGAAATATTTAATTATATAAATAATTAATTAAAAAATAATAACTAATTACAAAAATAATTTATTAAGTATAATAATTAATAATTAATTTAAAAAACTAATTTTTTAAAAAAATCAATTAGAGAAAATGTACTAATTGCAATTGGAAATGAGAGCTTTAAATTATGAAATCCAGAATAGCCACCATTAATCGCGTGATATGTGTCACGTGACGTGACGTCACATAGATCTTGTGATAATCTAATCAGTGATAAGATTAGCTGATAAGGACTTAGAATTATTCATTTCGTTTTTAGTTTTTGTGAGAGAAGGTTGCGCTTAAGACTGCTAGCTCCCGTATTAGATAAGTATTATTATTATGTGTGTTTATATATAAAAATGAATTTAAAAATTAAAATGTAATAGTATTTAATAATTTTTCAAATTTTAATGAATTTTAAAACATTAATTTTTAATAGTTAGAAAACTGCAAAGTATAATTTTAAGCTTTGCGGTTATGTTTCATGACACGAAGTTTAACTAAAAATAGTCAAAGGTTTGCCAGACGCATTAATTTTCATGTTTAATCTAAAAAGATATTTTTAAGTCTGAATACTACTAACCCTAGTTAGCATAAAAATATTGCAAACTTGTGAAAAATAGTGATTATTTAATAAAAATATTTTGTGTTATGTTTTTAAATAATAAGAGTGAAAACTATCTTAATTAAAAGCATGTTTTTTTAATAATAGCAAACTTTTTTGGATATATTTTAGAAAACTATGATGAGAGATAACCAAACATGTCGATTATTTTATAAAACCTACGAAATTTATTAAGTTTGCCTAGTGAAAACAAGTTATCATGCTATTTTTACAAGTTAGAAGTTTGTTTAGCAATGTCACATAAAAGGTATAATTAAAGTTAGGACATAACCTATTTGATTAGACATTGTAGTAGCATGTTTAGCAATATCACATAAAAGGTATAATTTAAGTTAGGATATAACCTATTTAATTACTCATTGTTTTATCCGATTGAAAATGTGGCCTCTAGTTTATTAAAATGTTTGCGCATGTGCAGATAAAAGGATTTGGGTTGTTATGATAATCACACAGTCGTTTGAAAAGCAGTTGGTTTATTGCGTTAATAAATGTAGGATAAATAACTAGGATAATAATAGGATAATGCTAGGATAAATAATTAGTCAGCTTTAACAGAAAACATTAAAATTTACAAATATATGTATATGCATATTCAAAAAAGTATAAATTGATTAACTTGGAAATAGCATCGAAATATTTAAAACATTTGTTCTGTTAACATAGCTCAAATGCATGTATGTACATAGCTCAAATGCCTGTATGTACATAGCTATGTATTAATATTTGTTGACTTTAAAATATGAAAGAAACATTTTTAAAAATTTTTAACGTTTTTCAAAGCATTTTTATCAGTTGTTCAAATCTTTAATACTGTCTTGAAATATTTAATACTCTCTTGAAATATTTATATAATTTTTTTAAATAATTTTATTAACTTTTAATGTGTATACCTTTAAATTTTTTTCCCATTTACAAATGCACACACACACACACACACACACATATATGCACATGTATACATAAACATATATACTTATCTACCCTAAAAATAAAAAATCCTTAGTTTGAATTGCTTTGCAAAGAATTAATTTAATGTTTAATGATAAAGTTAAGTGGAGTGCATTATATATTTATTGCTAAAATTGTATACAAAAAGCTAAATATTTTAATGAAAGAGTCTGTCATTCTTAAAAAGCTTGGCGAGAGATGTCGAAATATCATTAAATTTAAATATTTAGAAGTGTTTTTATAGCATGTTAGTGTAAAAGTATATACTTGTTAGGTGATATTCAATAATTTTCCTTCGTTTTGAAATATAAAAATGATCGAACGTTATCTAATAAAGTTTTAAGGATTTAGTTAAAATTTATATTCATTAAACTAATATATCGTTTGTATAACGTATTCATGAGGGAGGTATGAATCCCTATGAATCATTTAGATAAGGAAAAAGGATCTTTCGTTGAAGTAACTTGTGTGCTAACTAATATGTGTAAAGCCTGCTTGTGAATTAAAAATATGCTTACCGAAAAAGTGAAATAAGGTTATGTCTTTCCTTTTTATAAATAAGTTTGTAAATGTTTTATCTTAATATATATTTTATTTAGTGTGTAATATATATATAATATGTGAAACTAAAAATTTATAAATGTATGTTTTTTTTTTCTCCCTACAAAATGAGTAGAGTTTTCAAAAGAACTTGAATTAAAATGTTTCAAATTTTGTTTAGAATGTCTGCAGTGTATTGAGTATAAATCCTTTTTTCGTTAAATGGGAGACTTCGATTTTTTTTATGTTCTCGCTAAAATAGCTCTCAAAGGGTTTAAAATTTGAAGGAGTCGCACTGAAAAAAAAAAAGAAAAGGCTCATATTAATTTTAAAATATAAAACGAAAGGTTTACATACCATTCTTGTTTCCATTAAAAAGTGATAAATATTTATTTGTAAAAAAAAAATGAGTAGTTGGGAGACATAGATTAAATAATAATAATTAACTTATTTAAAATTGTAATATGAAAAGTTTTTTTAATACAATTTACACAAGTTAAATTTTCATATGATAAGTTTTTATTCTAATACAATCACTAAAGCCTTTTTCCATGTGAGAAAATTTTACAGGTAAAATTTCCAAGTATATGACTTTTTCAATGTGAGAAGTAAACTTTTAAGTGAAAAATATTTTCATTGAAAATTTAGCAGAAGTCTAATTCTATGTGAGAAGTTAATTTTTAATTTAGCTGCAATTTACAAGCTAATAATAACTTACATGTTTCTGAAAAAATTTAAAAAGCATTCATCTTCTATTAAATAAGACTGAAAAAGATTCAATTATATTTAGATTTTAATTAATAACGCATCATATTAATTAAATCCTTATTAATTACGCATTATATAAATTATATCTAAAATTAAGTATATATGATATGAATAAAGTAAATTCATTAACACTGTTCTTAGATTCATATTTGAACATGACATTCTACTTATCTCATGAATCACGTATTCATGGAAATACCCAAATAGATAAGATATTGGGGTTCATTTAGCATACTGTTGGTGACTAACTGCTTGTAAAAAGTTTATGCGATTTTAAAGTCATTGGATTTTTATGGAATATTAATAAAAATAAGTCAATTTACTTCTAAATGTTTTATTTTTCAAATTATTAATAATAAATATTTTGAATTTATTTTGATAAGATATACTTCTAAATGTGAAACAATTCTAAAATTCAAATAAAATAGTCAAAAAGCATATCCCTTGTTTTCCCAATGGAGAATATTAAAAAAAATAATTGAAAATTAAACCAGAAATATATTTTCTAAAAAGGGGGATATTTCGCTAGTCTAAAAATACTAGTACGTCTATAATAAACCTAAAATATTAATTTTTTATTAAAAATGATGACCTTATTGCTAGATATTCATTTGTTAATTTTTGAACATCTTGTTAAGAATGAATAAAACTAAAACTAATTTATTTTTTAAAGATTAATTGAATTATTATTTTAATTATTATAAAAATCAATTAAAGGATATGTGTTAATTGCAGTCCTAACTTTAATAATATAAATATATAGTCGAAAATTTAATGAACTTCTAATCAGTGAAGTTATCTACGTGAGAAAAACCCATGAATGACTCATAGCTTGTTAGTCATTTGATTCAGATAAAAACTTGTCTTCTCCATTTTTCAAGAGATTGTTTGAAGTAGATGCGTTCGGAAAAGGTAAGTTTAATTTTTATGTGAATACTTATTTCTCTTATACATTCAGAAAATATTTGTTGTTGAAGCATATGCATTTCTGAAATTTAATCAAGAATTAAAAAAGTAGCTTAAATATCTAAATTTAAATATGTGAGATAAATATGTCTTGAAAACTTCAGTCAGATCCTAGTGTATTCAAAAGTCATGGTCCTAGAAAGTTATGCAAGTTAGTTAATACATAAAAATTATGTAAGTGAGTCAATATGTAAATTATTTTGGCGAAATTTTTCAAATTCTGGTCATTCATTTGTCTAACACTATACATTTCCTAAAAAATTATACTTATAATACTATCTCAGAATAATGATAAAGAATGAACTGCGATTGGTGGGAAAAATCACGTGATCTCTATTACGTAACATAAATGGGAACTAAATCTATATCTCACAAACACTGCGCAGAATGACTATGTCAGGTTTTTTAAGACACATATAGGAATGTATATATATATTTCATTGAAAAGAATTCCTCTTCTATTTGTTTTAATTATGAAAATCTTTCAAAAAATTTAATTACGCATTAATTAAACTGAAAAATATTAAACGAAAGGCTTATCATTTTCATTTGAATGTTTTAAATATTTATTGAAATTTTGATGATTAAAGTTACATGATGAAAAAGAACAATCATTTCTTTCATTCATTCATTATATTTATAAAAATGATCTAAAAACAATATTTATTTATATTAAGAAAAATTTCGAAGTTTGTGTGGCTTCACAAATTTGCTAGATTAAAAGTTAAATGGGAATTACAATTTTTTTTATATTAAATTGTACTTCATTAACATGTGTGAAAATCCTACATTTAAAATGACATTCTTAATATCTTCATATGTTCTAAATTCTTAGCAAAATATTTCTGAAAGCTTCCTAAATGACCAAATATGAGTGCATTCATTAATAGTATTGACTAAACCAAAGCGTATAACCGATAAATGTCTAAAACATTTCTTTCAATTCAAAAACGTAATTGAAAAATGATTTGAAAAAAACAAAAACAAAAAAACTGTCATTTCTAAAAATTACCTTTAGAAAACATCTCATTTAAAAGAATAAAGTGCTAAACCAAATTTCTAATTCCCTTTTAATTAATATTTAACTACTAAGAATTATCTAATCCCTATTCCTCACTGCGTTAGCAAATAAACCCTCAAGTAAAGTGAGTCATTGTACTTATCATGCGAACTGTTGAGCCACTTATCTACCAAAGGGTTTTTCCATATGGGGAATACACGCATACAGTAAAATTTGATGTTATATAAAACGAAATCAGCTAATATATATACATATATATATATATATCCTTTTTTTTTAATTGTGGAATGGTATGAAGTCTCTCAATACTTGTGGTGTGTTTTAAAATATCTGTTAAGTATAATTTAAGTTTTGTTTTTGCTTAATGCATTGACTAGATTAAAAGATCACTGAAAATTTAATTTTTTCTTCAAATATTCATCAAATTTTCTAGTTACATATATTTTTTTCATTCAATAAGTAAAGTTTAGTCAGAAAGCACGACACAAAAGTATAAATTCATTTACCTAACTAATGATAGTCTAAAATTACTAACCGTTTAATGCAAAACTTTCAATTCATTTATATATAACCGAGAAATATTTGTGAAAACATGACTGCAATTCGAAATAATATCTTTAAAAAACATGTCACTTAAAAAAATTAAATCCTCCCCCAAATTTTATTTAAAAAACATTCACATTCCTACAAAGATTAAAAAATGTCCACTGTTTTTTCAAAAAATTTCTATTTCAAATAAAAATATCTCATAACATTCAATTCATTAACAAAATTAAATAAAACCCTCGAAAAATTTCTGAAGTTTCTGCATTAAATTATCGCCCGACCAGTGGGCGAGAGGTTCTGCTCTCGAAGCTGGTAGACAAGAAGTACTGGGTTCGAACCGAGTCGTGCTCGTCGGCCTAATCGTTCGGAGTTTTCGTGGTTTTCTTCGAAGCATGGATTTCCATGTGTAAATACGGGTGAGATTCCCTAATAAAGATCCAAATGTCTTTAAAAAACATGTCACTGAAAAGAATAAAATCCTTTCCCAAATTTTATTCAAAAAACATTCACATTCCTAAAAAGATTTAAAAATTTCCACTTTTTTTTTTTTTTTCAAAAAATTTCTATTTCAAATAAAACTATCTCATAACACTGAATTCATTAACAAAATTAAATGAAATTCTCGAAAATTTTCTTCATTAAGTTATTTTTTCATTAAAATTTTTTTAATTATCATTTTTAATTACTATTTTTAATGAATGAATATTTTTAATTATTCTTAAAATTCAACTGCATATTATAACCACTAAAAATAAATTTCAAACTCAAAAACTCTAAGTCCCCTCATTAAACTTTCTAAATTAATTTTTCTTATTAATTAGTTTTAATTACTTTTTAATTAATTAATATTTTAAATTAATTTTCCATTTTTAATAATTCATTCGAACCTCGTACTGTACTAATAAAATTGCTCGAAAAATTCTAAGTCCCCTCATTAAATATTTCCTCATTAGATTTTTAATTGCTATTTTTAATTACTAATTAGTTAACCGTCAGTAAAAAAATACCCCTTCGTACTATAACACACAAAAAAATTGCTCCCCTAAAAATTCTAAGTCTCCTCATTAAAATTTGTAAATTAATTTTTCTCATTAATTATCTTTAATTACTTTTTAATTAACACATTTTAATTATTCATTTTAACCTCGTACTATATCACACTCAACATAATAACGCTCAAAAGTTATGTAACCGATCGAAAAAATAACCCTCGTACTATAACACAGCAAAAAAATCAATCTCCCGAAAATTCCCGCTTTTATCTAAAAAAAATCCTTATCGCATTCACCCCTCCTCCAAGAGTAGAGTCGCGAGAGGAGGAGGAGCACGGGAGGTGTAGCACGAGAGGAGGAGCACGGGAGGTGCTGCACCTGCACCTGCACCTGCACCTGCACCTGCACCTCCTCTCGTGCACCTCAACACCTCCTCCTGAGGTCGGAGCCCCACTTTTCATCTACTAGCCTCGATAGACATCACCTTTAAATAACGCGAAATAGTATAAATCTGTAAACAAATTGAAAAAAAAATCACACTTGGAGCATAGATTATGAAACAACTTCCAGAACATTGAGAATAGCCTCGATAGACATCACCTTTAAATAACGCTCAATAGTATAAATCCGTAAACAAATTCAAAAAAATCACGCGTGGAGCACAGATTATGAAACAATTTACAGCACATTGAGAATAGCCTCGATAGACATCGCCTTTAAATAACGCGAAATCTTATAAATTTGTAAATAAACTCAAAAAAATCACGCGTGGAGCACAGATTATGAAATGATTTCCAGCACATTGAGAATAGCCTCGATAGACATTGCCTTTAAATAACGCGAAACAGTATAAATCCGTAAATAAATGAAAAAAAATCAGGCGTGGAACACAGATTATGAAAAAATTTCCAGCACATTGAGAATAGTCTCGATAGCAATCGCCTTTAAATAACTCGAAATAGTATAGATCCGAAAACAAAATCAAAAAATCCACGCGTGGAGCACAGATTATGAAACAATTTCCAGCACATTGAGAATAGCCTCGATAGACATAACCTTTAAATAACGCGAAACAGTACAAATATGTAAACAAATTGAAAAAAAAATTAAGCTTGGAGCATAGATTGTGAAAAAATTTCCAGCACATTGAAAATAGTCTCAATAGACATCGCTTTTAAATAACGCGAAATATTATAAATCCGTAAACAAATTTTAAAAAATCGCGTTTGGAGCACAGATTATAAAACAATTTCCAGCACATTGAGAGTAGTCTCGATAGACATCACCTTTAAAAATACGCGAAACAGTATAAATATGTAAACAAATTGAAAAAAAAATATCAAGCTTGGAGCGCAGATTGTGAAACAATTTCCAGCACATTGAAAATAGTCTCAATACACATCGCCTTTAAATAACGCGAAATCGTATAAATTTGTAAATAAATTAAAAAAAATCACGTGTGGAGCACAGATTATGAAACAATTTCCAGCACATTGAGAATAGCCTCGATAGACATCACCTTTAAATAACGCGAAATAGTATAAATCTGTAAACGAATTGAAAAAAACCTCACGCTTGGAGCATAGATTATGAAACAATTTCCAGAACATTGAGAATAGTCTCAATAGACATCGCCTGTAAATAACGCGAAATAGTATAAATCCGTAAACAAATTTAAAAATATCACGCTTGGAGAACAGATTATAAAACAATTTCCAGCACATTGAGAATAGTCTCGATAGACATCACCTTTTAATAACATGAAATAGTATAAATCTCTAAAAAAAATGAAAAAAAAAATTACGATTTGAGCATAGATTCTGAAACAATTTCCAGCACATTGAAAATAGTCTCGATAGACATCTTCTTTAAATAACGCGAAATAGTATAAAACCGTAAACAAATTCAATAAAAATCACGCGTGGAGCACAGATTATGAAACAATTTCCAGCACATTGAGAATAGCCTCGATAGACATCACCTTTAAATAACGCGAAATAGTATAAATCTGTAAAAAAATTGAAAAAAAAATCACGCTTGGTGCATAGATTATGAAACAATTTCCAGAACATTGAGAATAGTCTCAATAGACATCGCCTGTAAATAACGCGAAATAGTATAAATCCGTAAACAAATTTAAAAAAATCACGCGTGGAGCACAGATTATGAAACAATTTACAGCACATTGAGAATAGCCTCGATAGACACCGCCTTTAAATAACGCGAAATCTTATAAATTTGTAAATAAACTCAAAAAAATCACGCGTGGAGCACAGATTATGAAATTATTTTAAGCACATTGAGAATAGCCTCGATAGACATTGCCTTTAAATAACGCGAAATAGTATAAATCCGTAAATAAATGAAAAAAAATCAGGCGTGGAACACAGATTATGAAACAATTTCCAGCACATTGAGAATAGTTTCGATAGACATCACCTTTAAATAACACGAAATAGTATAGATCCGTAAACAAAATCAAAAAATCCACGCGTGGAGCACAGATTATGAAACAATTTCCTGCACATTGAGAATAGCCTCGATAGACATCACCTTTAAATAACGCGAAACAGTATAAATATGTAAACAAATTGAAAAAAAAATTAAGCTTGGAGCATAGATTGTGAAAAAAATTCCAGCACATTGTGAATAGCCTCGATAGACATCGCCTTTAAATAACGCGAAATCTTATAAATTTGTAAATAAATTCAAAAAAATCACGTGTGGAGCACAGATTATGAAACAATTTCCAGCACATTGAGAATAACCTCGATAGACATCACCTTTAAATAACGCGAATCAGTATAAATATGTAAACAAATTGAAAAAAAAAAATCAAGCTTGGAGCATAGATTGTGAAACAATTTCCAGCACATTGAAAATAGTCTCAATAGACATCGCTTTTAAATAACGCGAAATATTATAAATCCGTAAACAAATTTTAAAAAATCGCGCTTGGAGCACAGATTATAAAACAATTTCCAGCACATTGAGAGTAGTCTCGATAGACATTACCTTTAAAAATACGCGAAACAGTATAAATATGTAAACAAATTGAAAAAAAATATCAAGCTTGGAGCACAGATTGTGAAACAATTTCCAGCACATTGAAAATAGTCTGAATAGACATCGCCTTTAAATAACGCGAAATTGTATAAATTTGTAAATAAATTAAAAAAAATCACGTGTGGAGCACAGATTATGAAACAATTTCCAGCACATTGAGAATAGCCTCGATAGACATCTCCTTTAAATAACGCGAAATAGTATAAATCTGTAAACAAATTGAAAAAAAAAACTCACGCTTGGAGCATAGATTATGAAACAATTTCCAGAACATTGAGAATAGTCTATATAGACATCGCCTGTAAATAACGCGAAATAGTATAAATCCGTAAACAAATTTAAAAAAATCACGCGTGGAGCACAGATTATGAAACAATTTACAGCACATTGAGAATAGCCTCGATAGACATCGCCTTTAAATAACGCGAAATCTTATAAATTTGTAAATAAATTCAAAAAAATCACGTGTGGAGAACAGATTATAAAACAATTTCCAGCACATTGAGAATAGTCTCGATAGACATCACCTTTAAATAACATGAAATAGTATAAATCTCTAAAAAAAATGAAAAAAAAAATTACGATTTGAGCATAGATTCTGAAACAATTTCCAGCACATTGAAAATAGTCTCGATAGACATCGCCTTTAAATAACGCGAAATAGTATAAAACCGTAAACAAATTCAATAAAAATCACGCGTGGAGCACAGATTATGAAACAATTTCCAGCACATTGAGAATAGCCTCGATAGACATCACCTTTAAATAACGCGAAATAGTATAAATCTGTAAACAAATTGAAAAAAAAATCACTCTTGGAGCATAGATTATGAAACAATTTACAGCACATTGAGAATAGCCTCGATAGACATTGCCTTTAAATAACGCGAAATAGTATAAATCCGTAAGTAAATGAAAAAAAATCAGGCGTGGAACACAGATTATGAAACAATTTCCAGCACATTGAGAATAGTCTCGATAGCCATCGCCTTTAAATAACTCGAAATAGTATAGATCCGTAAACAAAATCAAAAAATCCACGCGTGGAGCACAGATTATGAAACAATTTCCTGCACATTGAGAATAGCCTCGATAGACATCACCTTTAAATAACGCGAAACAGTATAAATATGTAAACAAATTGAAAAAAAAATCAAGCTTGGAGCATAGATTATGAAACAACTTCCAGAACATTGAGAATAGCCTCGATAGACATCACCTTTAAATAACGCTCAATAGTATAAATCCGTAAACAAATTCAAAAAAATCACGCGTGGAGCACAGATTATGAAACAATTTACAGCACATTGAGAATAGCCTCGATAGACATCGCCTTTAAATAACGCGAAATCTTATAAATTTGTAAATAAACTCAAAAACATCACGCGTGGAGCACAGATTATGAAATGATTTCCAGCACATTGAGAATAGCCTCGATAGACATTGCCTTTAAATAACGCGAAACAGTATAAATCCGTAAATAAATGAAAAAAAAATCAGGCGTGGAACACAGATTATGAAAAAATTTCCAGCACATTGAGAATAGTCTCGATAGCAATCGCCTTTAAATAACTCGAAATAGTATAGATCCGAAAACAAAATCAAAAAATCCACGCGTGGAGCACAGATTATGAAACAATTTCCTGCACATTGAGAATAGCCTCGATAGACATCACCTTTAAATAACGCGAAACAGTATAAATATGTAAACAAATTGAAAAAAAAATCAAGCTTGGAGCATAGATTATGAAACAACTTCCAGAACATTGAGAATAGCCTCGATAGACATCACCTTTAAATAACGCTCAATAGTATAAATCCGTAAACAAATTCAAAAAAATCACGCGTGGAGCACAGATTATGAAACAATTTACAGCACATTGAGAATAGCCTCGATAGACATCGCCTTTAAATAACGCGAAATCTTATAAATTTGTAAATAAACTCAAAAACATCACGCGTGGAGCACAGATTATGAAACAATTTCCAGCACATTGAGAATAGCCTCGATAGACATAACCTTTAAATAACGCGAAACAGTATAAATATGTAAACAAATTGAAAAAAAAAAAATAAGCTTGGAGCATAGATTGTGAAAAAATTTCCAGCACATTGAAAATAGTCTCAATAGACATCGCTTTTAAATAACGCGAAATATTATAAATCCGTAAAAAATTTTTAAAAAATCGCATTTGGAGCACAGATTATAAAACAATTTCCAGCACATTGAGAGTAGTCTCGATAGACATCACCTTTAAAAATACGCGAAACAGTATAAATATGTAAACAAATTGAAAAAAAAATATCAAGCTTGGAGCGCAGATTGTGAAACAATTTCCAGCACATTGAAAATAGTCTCAATACACATCGCCTTTAAATAACGCGAAATCGTATAAATTTGTAAATAAATTAAAAAAAATCACGTGTGGAGCACAGATTATGAAACAATTTCCAGCACATTGAGAATAGCCTCGATAGACATCACCTTTAAATAACGCGAAATAGTATAAATCTGTAAACAAATTGAAAAAAAACCTCACGCTTGGAGCATAGATTATGAAACAATTTCCAGAACATTGAGAATAGTCTCAATAGACATCGCCTGTAAATAACGCGAAATAGTATAAATCCGTAAACAAATTTAAAAATATCACGCTTGGAGAACAGATTATAAAACAATTTCCAGCACATTGAGAATAGTCTCGATAGACATCACCTTTTAATAACATGAAATAGTATAAATCTCTAAAAAAAATGAAAAAAAAAATTACGATTTGAGCATAGATTCTGAAACAATTTCCAGCACATTGAAAATAGTCTCGATAGACATCTTCTTTAAATAACGCGAAATAGTATAAAACCGTAAACAAATTCAATAAAAATCACGCGTGGAGCACAGATTATGAAACAATTTCCAGCACATTGAGAATAACCTCGATAGACATCACCTTTAAATAACGCGAAATAGTATAAAACCGTAAACAAATTCAATAAAAATCACGCGTGGAGCACAGATTATGAAACAATTTCCAGCACATTGAGAATAGCCTCGATAGACATCACCTTTAAATAACGCGAAATAGTATAAATCTGTAAACAAATTGAAAAAAAAATCACGCTTGGAGCATAGATTATGAAACAATTTCCAGAACATTGAGAATAGTCTCAATAGACATCGCCTGTAAATAACGCGAAATAGTATAAATCCGTAAACAAATTTAAAAAAATCACGCGTGGAGCACAGATTATGAAACAATTTACAGCACATTGAGAATAGCCTCGATAGACATCGCCTTTAAATAACGCGAAATCTTATAAATTTGTAAATAAACTCAAAAAAATCACGCGTGGAGCACAGATTATGAAATTATTTTAAGCACATTGAGAATAGCCTCGATAGACATTGCCTTTAAATAACGCGAAATAGTATAAATCCGTAAATAAATGAAAAAAAATCAGGCGTGGAACACAGATTATGAAACAATTTCCAGCACATTGAGAATAGTTTCGATAGCCATCGCCTTTAAATAACTCGAAATAGTATAGATCCGTAAACAAAATCAAAAAATCCACGCGTGGAGCACAGATTATGAAACAATTTCCTGCACATTGAGAATAGCCTCGATAGACATCACCTTTAAATAACGCGAAACAGTATAAATATGTAAACAAATTGAAAAAAAAATTAAGCTTGGAGCATAGATTGTGAAAAAAATTCCAGCACATTGTGAATAGCCTCGATAGACATCGCCTTTAAATAACGCGAAATCTTATAAATTTGTAAATAAATTCAAAAAAATCACGTGTGGAGCACAGATTATGAAACAATTTCCAGCACATTGAGAATAACCTCGATAGACATCACCTTTAAATAACGCGAATCAGTATAAATATGTAAACAAATTGAAAAAAAAAAATCAAGCTTGGAGCATAGATTGTGAAACAATTTCCAGCACATTGAAAATAGTCTCAATAGACATCGCTTTTAAATAACGCGAAATATTATAAATCCGTAAACAAATTTTAAAAAATCGCGCTTGGAGCACAGATTATAAAACAATTTCCAGCACATTGAGAGTAGTCTCGATAGACATTACCTTTAAAAATACGCGAAACAGTATAAATATGTAAACAAATTGAAAAAAAATATCAAGCTTGGAGCACAGATTGTGAAAGAATTTCCAGCACATTGAAAATAGTCTCAATACACATCGCCTTTAAATAACGCGAAATCGTATAAATTTGTAAATAAATTAAAAAAAATCACGTGTGGAGCACAGATTATGAAACAATTTCCAGCACATTGAGAATAGCCTCGATAGACATCACCTTTAAATAACGCGAAATAGTATAAATCTGTAAACAAATTGAAAAAAAAACTCACGCTTGGAGCATAGATTATGAAACAATTTCCAGAACATTGAGAATAGTCTCAATAGACATCGCCTGTAAATAACGCGAAATAGTATAAATCCGTAAACAAATTTAAAAATATCACGCTTGGAGAACAGATTATAAAACAATTTCCAGCACATTGAGAATAGTCTCGATAGACATCACCTTTTAATAACATGAAATAGTATAAATCTCTAAAAAAAATGAAAAAAAAATTACGATTTGAGCATAGATTCTGAAACAATTTCCAGCACATTGAAAATAGTCTCGATAGACATCGCCTTTAAATAACGCGAAATAGTATAAAACCGTAAACAAATTCAATAAAAATCACGCGTGGAGCACAGATTATGAAACAATTTCCAGCACATTGAGAATAACCTCGATAGACATCACCTTTAAATAACGCGAAATAGTATAAAACCGTAAACAAATTCAATAAAAATCACGCGTGGAGCACAGATTATGAAACAATTTCCAGCACATTGAGAATAGCCTCGATAGACATCACCTTTAAATAACGCGAAATAGTATAAATCTGTAAACAAATTGAAAAAAAAAATCACGCTTGGAGCATAGATTATGAAACAATTTCCAGAACATTGAGAATAGTCTCAATAGACATCGCCTGTAAATAACGCGAAATAGTATAAATCCGTAAACAAATTTAAAAAAATCACGCGTGGAGCACAGATTATGAAACAATTTACGGCACATTGAGAATAGCCTCGATAGATATCGCCTTTAAATAACGCGAAATCTTATAAATTTGTAAATAAACTCAAAAAAATCACGCGTGGAGCACAGATTATGAAATGATTTTAAGCACATTGAGAATAGCCTCGATAGACATTGCCTTTAAATAACGCGAAATAGTATAAATCCGTAAATAAATGAAAAAAAATCAGGCGTGGAACACAGATTATGAAACAATTTCCAGCACATTGAGAATAGTCTCGATAGCCATCGCCTTTAAATAACTCGAAATAGTATAGATCCGTAAACAAAATCAAAAAATCCACGCGTGGAGCACAGATTATGAAACAATTTCCTGCACATTGAGAATAGCCTCGATAGACATCACCTTTAAATAACGCGAAACAGTATAAATATGTAAACAAATTGAAAAAAAAAATTAAGCTTGGAGCATAGATTGTGAAAAAATTTCCAGCACATTGAAAATTGTCCCAATAGACATCGCCTTTAAATAACGCGAAATAGTATAAATCCGTAAACAAATTCAAAAAATCACGCGTGGAGCACAGATTATGAAACAATTTCCAGCACATTGTGAATAGCCTCGATAGACATCGCCTTTAAATAACGCGAAATCTTATAAATTTGTAAATAAATTCAAAAAAATCACGTGTGGAGCACAGATTATGAAACAATTTCCAGCACATTGAGAATAACCTCGATAGACATAACCTTTAAATAACGCGAATCAGTATAAATATGTAAACAAATTGAAAAAAAAATCAAGCTTGGAGCATAGATTGTGAAACAATTTCCAGCACATTGAAAATAGTCTGAATAGACATCGCCTTTAAATAACGCGAAATTGTATAAATTTGTAAATAAATTAAAAAAAATCACGTGTGGAGCACAGATTATGAAACAATTTCCAGCACATTGAGAATAGCCTCGATAGACATCTCCTTTAAATAACGCGAAATAGTATAAATCTGTAAACAAATTGAAAAAAAAAACTCACGCTTGGAGCATAGATTATGAAACAATTTCCAGAACATTGAGAATAGTCTATATAGACATCGCCTGTAAATAACGCGAAATAGTATAAATCCGTAAACAAATTTAAAAAAATCACGCGTGGAGCACAGATTATGAAACAATTTACAGCACATTGAGAATAGCCTCGATAGACATCGCCTTTAAATAACGCGAAATCTTATAAATTTGTAAATAAATTCAAAAAAATCACGTGTGGAGAACAGATTATAAAACAATTTCCAGCACATTGAGAATAGTCTCGATAGACATCACCTTTAAATAACATGAAATAGTATAAATCTCTAAAAAAAATGAAAAAAAAAATTACGATTTGAGCATAGATTCTGAAACAATTTCCAGCACATTGAAAATAGTCTCGATAGACATCGCCTTTAAATAACGCGAAATAGTATAAAACCGTAAACAAATTCAATAAAAATCACGCGTGGAGCACAGATTATGAAACAATTTCCAGCACATTGAGAATAGCCTCGATAGACATCACCTTTAAATAACGCGAAATAGTATAAATCTGTAAACAAATTGAAAAAAAATCACTCTTGGAGCATAGATTATGAAACAATTTACAGCACATTGAGAATAGCCTCGATAGACATCGCCTTTAAATAACGCGAAATCTTATAAATTAGTAAATAAACTCAAAAAAATCACGCGTGGAGCACAGATTATGGAATGATTTTCAGCACATTGAGAATAGCCTCGATAGACATTGCCTTTAAATAACGCGAAATAGTATAAATCCGTAAATAAATTTAAAAAAATCACGTGTGGAGCACAGATTATGAAACAATTTCCAGCACATCAAAAATAGTCTCGATAGACATCGCCTTTAAATAAAGCGAAATATTATAAATCCGTAAACAAATTTAAAAAAAATCACGCTCGGAGCACAGATTATGAAACAATTTCCAGCACATTGGAATAAACTCGATAGACATCACCTTTAAATAACGCGAAATAGTATAAATGCGTAAACAAATTTTAAAAAAATCACGTGTGGAGCACAGATTATGAAACAATTTCCAGCACATTAAGAATAGCCTCGATAGACATCACCTTTAAATAACGCGAAATAGTATAAATATGTAAACAAATTGAAAAAAAAATCAAGATTGGAGCATAGATTGTTAAACAATTTCCAGCACATTGAGAATAACCTTGATAGACATCACCTTTAAATAACGCGAAATAGTATAAAACCGTAAACAAATTCAAAAAAATCACGCGTGGAGCACAGATTATGAAACCATATCCAGCACATTGAGAATAGCCTCGATAGACATCACCTTTAAATAACGCGAAATAGTATAAATCTGTAAACAAATTGAAAAAAAAATCACGCTTGGAGCATAGATTATGAAACAATTTCCAGAACATTGAGAATAGCCTCGATAGACATTACCTTTAAATAACGCTCAATAGTATAAATCCGTAAACAAATTCAAAAAAATCACGCGTGGAGCACAGATTATGAAACAATTTACAGCACATTGAGAATAGCCTCGATAGACATCGCCTTTAAATAACGCGAAATCTTATAAATTTGTAAATAAACTCAAAAAAATCACGCGTGGAGCACAGATTATGAAATGATTTCCAGCACATTGAGAATAGCCTCGATAGACATTGCCTTTAAATAACGCGAAACAGTATAAATCCGTAAATAAATGAAAAAAAATTAGGCGTGGAACACAGATTATGAAAAAATTTCCAGCACATTGAGAATAGTCTCGATAGCCATCGCCTTTAAATAACTCGAAATAGTATAGATCCGAAAACAAAATCAAAAAATCCACGCGTGGAGCACAGATTATGAAACAATTTCCAGCACATTGAGAATAGCCTCGATAGACATAACCTTTAAATAACGCGAAACATTATAAATATGTAAACAAATTGAAAAAAAAAATTAAGCTTGGAGCATAGATTGTGAAAAAATTTCCAGCACATTGAAAATAGTCTCAATAGACATCGCTTTTAAATAACGCGAAATATTATAAATCCGTAAACAAATTTAAAAATATCACGCTTGGAGAACAGATTATAAAACAATTTCCAGCACATTGAGAATAGTCTCGATAGACATCACCTTTTAATAACATGAAATAGTATAAATCTCTAAAAAAAATGAAAAAAAAAATTACGATTTGAGCATAGATTCTGAAACAATTTCCAGCACATTGAAAATAGTCTCGATAGACATCGCCTTTAAATAACGCGAAATAGTATAAAACCGTAAACAAATTCAATAAAAATCACGCGTGGAGCACAGATTATGAAACAATTTCCAGCACATTGAGAATAACCTCGATAGACATCACCTTTAAATAACGCGAAATAGTATAAAACCGTAAACAAATTCAATAAAAATCACGCGTGGAGCACAGATTATCAAACAATTTCCAGCACATTGAGAGTAGTCTCGATAGACATCACCTTTAAAAATACGCGAAACAGTATAAATATGTAAACAAATTGAAAAAAAAATATCAAGCTTGGAGCACAGATTGTGAAACAATTTCCAGCACATTGAGAATAACCTCGATAGACATCACCTTTAAATAACGCGAAATAGTATAAAACCGTAAACAAATTCAATAAAAATCACGCGTGGAGCACAGATTATCAAACAATTTCCAGCACATTGAGAATAGCCTCGATAGACATCACCTTTAAAAAACGCGAAATAGTATACATCTGTAAACAAATTGAAAAAAAAATCACGCTTGGAGCATAGATTATGAAACAATTTACAGCACATTGAGAATAGCCTCGATAGACATCGCCTTTAAATAACGCGAAATCTTATAAATTTGTAAATAAACTCAAAAAAATCACGCGTGGAGCACAGATTATGAAATGATTTTAAGCACATTGAGAATAGCCTCGATAGACATTGCCTTTAAATAACGCGAAATAGTATAAATCCGTAAATAAATGAAAAAAAATCAGGCGTGGAACACAGATTATGAAACAATTTCCAGCACATTGAGAATAGTCTCGATAGCCATCGCCTTTAAATAACTCGAAATAGTATAGATCCGTAAACAAAATCAAAAAATCCACGCGTGGAGCACAGATTATGAAACAATTTCCTGCACATTGAGAATAGCCTCGATAGACATCACCTTTAAATAACGCGAAACAGTATAAATATGTAAACAAATTGAAAAAAAAAATTAAGCTTGGAGCATAGATTGTGAAAAAATTTCCAGCACATTGAAAATAGTCCCAATAGACATCGCCTTTAAATAACGCGAAATAGTATAAATCCGTAAACAAATTCAAAAAAATCACGCGTGGAGCACAGATTATGAAACAATTTCCAGCACATTGTGAATAGCTTCGATAGACATCGCCTTTAAATAACGCGAAATCTTATAAATTTGTAAATAAATTCAAAAAAATCACGTGTGGAGCACAGATTATGAAACAATTTCCAGCACATTGAGAATAACCTCGATAGACATAACCTTTAAATAACGCGAATCAGTATAAATATGTAAACAAATTGAAAAAAAAATCAAGCTTGGAGCATAGATTGTGAAACAATTTCCAGCACATTGAAAATAGTCTGAATAGACATCGCCTTTAAATAACGCGAAATTGTATAAATTTGTAAATAAATTTAAAAAAATCACGTGTGGAGCACAGATTATGAAACAATTTCCAGCACATTGAGAATAGCCTCGATAGACATCTCCTTTAAATAACGCGAAATAGTATAAATCTGTAAACAAATTGAAAAAAAAACTCACGCTTGGAGCATAGATTATGAAACAATTTCCAGAACATTGAGAATAGTCTATATAGACATCGCCTGTAAATAACGCGAAATAGTATAAATCCGTAAACAAATTTAAAAATATCACGCTTGGAGAACAGATTATAAAACAATTTCCAGCACATTGAGAATAGTCTCGATAGACATCACCTTTAAATAACATGAAATAGTATAAATCTCTAAAAAAAATGAAAAAAAAAATTACGATTTGAGCATAGATTCTGAAACAATTTCCAGCACATTGAAAATAGTCTCGATAGACATCGCCTTTAAATAACGCGAAATAGTATAAAACCGTAAACAAATTCAATAAAAATCACGCGTGGAGCACAGATTATGAAACAATTTCCAGCACATTGAGAATAGCCTCGATAGACATCACCTTTAAATAACGCGAAATAGTATAAATCTGTAAACAAATTGAAAAAAAAATCACTCTTGGAGCATAGATTATGAAACAATTTCCAGAACATTGAGAATAGTCTCAATAGACATCGCCTGTAAATAACGCGAACTAGTATAAATCCGTAAACAAATTTAAAAAAATCACGCGTGGAGCACAGATTATGAAACAATTTACAGCACATTGAGAATAGCCTCGATAGACATCGCCTTTAAATAACGCGAAATCTTATAAATTTGTAAATAAACTCAAAAAAATCACGCGTGGAGCACAGATTATGAAATGATTTTCAGCACATTGAGAATAGCCTCGATAGACATTGCCTTTAAATAACGCGAAATAGTATAAATCCGTAAGTAAATGAAAAAAAATCAGGCGTGGAACACAGATTATGAAACAATTTCCAGCACATTGAGAATAGTCTCGATAGCCATCGCCTTTAAATAACTCGAAATAGTATAGATCCGTAAACAAAATCAAAAAATCCACGCGTGGAGCACAGATTATGAAACAATTTCCTGCACATTGAGAATAGCCTCGATAGACATCACCTTTAAATAACGCGAAACAGTATAAATATGTAAACAAATTGAAAAAAAAAATCAAGCTTGGAGCATAGATTGTGAAAAAATTTCCAGCACATTGTGGATAGCCTCGATAGACATCGCCTTTAAATAACGCGAAATCTTATAAATTTGTAAATAAATAAAAAAAAATCACGTGTGGAGCACAGATTATGAAACAATTTCCAGCACATCAAAAATAGTCTCGATAGACATCGCCTTTAAATAAAGCGAAATATTATAAATCCGTAAACAAATTTTAAAAAAATCAACTCGGAGCACAGATTATGAAACAATTTCCAGCACATTGGAATAAACTCGATAGACATCACCTTTAAATAACGCGAAATAGTATAAATGCGTAAACAAATTTTAAAAAAATCACGTGTGGAGCACAGATTATGAAACAATTTCCAGCACATTAAGAATAGCCTCGATAGACATCACCTTTAAATAACGCGAAATAGTATAAATATGTAAACAAATTGAAAAAAAAATCAAGATTGGAGCATAGATTGTTAAACAATTTCCAGCACATTGAGAATAACCTTGATAGACATCACCTTTAAATAACGCGAAATAGTATAAAACCGTAAACAAATTCAAAAAAATCACGCGTGGAGCACCGATTATGAAACCATATCCAGCACATTGAGAATAGCCTCGATAGACATCACCTTTAAATAACGCGAAATAGTATAAATCTGTAAACAAATTGAAAAAAAAATCACGCTTGGAGCATAGATTATGAAACTATTTCCAGAACATTGAGAATAGCCTCGATAGACATCACCTTTAAATAACGCTCAATAGTATAAATCCGTAAACAAATTCAAAAAAATCACGCGTGGAGCACAGATTATGAAACAATTTACAGCACATTGAGAATAGCCTCGATAGACATCGCCTTTAAATAACGCGAAATCTTATAAATTTGTAAATAAACTCAAAAAAATCACGCGTGGAGCACAGATTATGAAATGATTTCCAGCACATTGAGAATAGCCTCGATAGACATCGCCTTTAAATAACTCGAAATAGTATAGATCCGAAAACAAAATCAAAAAATCCACGCGTGGAGCACAGATTATGAAACAATTTCCAGCACATTGAGAATAGCCTCGATAGACATAACCTTTAAATAACGCGAAACAGTATAAATATGTAAACAAATTGAAAAAAAAAATTAAGCTTGGAGCATAGATTGTGAAAAAATTTCCAGCACATTGAAAATAGTCTCAATAGACATCGCTTTTAAATAACGCGAAATATTATAAATCCGTAAACAAATTTTAAAAAATCGCGCTTGGAGCACAGATTATAAAACAATTTCCAGCACATTGAGAGTAGTCTCGATAGACATCACCTTTAAAAATACGCGAAACAGTATAAATATGTAAACAAATTGAAAAAAAAATATCAAGCTTGGAGCACAGATTGTGAAACAATTTCCAGCACATTGAAAATAGTCTCAATACACATCGCCTTTAAATAACGCGAAATCGTATAAATTTGTAAATAAATTAAAAAAAATCACGTGTGGAGCACAGATTATGAAACAATTTCCAGCACATTGAGAATAGCCTCGATAGACATCACATTTAAATAACGCGAAATAGTATAAATCTGTAAACAAATTGAAAAAAAACCTCACGCTTGGAGCATAGATTATGAAACAATTTCCAGAACATTGAGAATAGTCTCAATAGACATCGCCTGTAAATAACGCGAAATAGTATAAATCCGTAAACAAATTTAAAAATATCACGCTTGGAGAACAGATTATAAAACAATTTCCAGCACATTGAGAATAGTCTCGATAGACATCACCTTTTAATAACATGAAATAGTATAAATCTCTAAAAAAAATGAAAAAAAAAATTACGATTTGAGCATAGATTCTGAAAAAATTTCCAGCACATTGAAAATAGTCTCGATAGACATCGCCTTTAAATAACGCGAAATAGTATAAAACCGTAAACAAATTCAATAAAAATCACGCGTGGAGCACAGATTATGAAACAATTTCCAGCACATTGAGAATAACCTCGATAGACATCACCTTTAAATAACGCGAAATAGTATAAAACCGTAAACAAATTCAATAAAAATCACGCGTGGAGCACAGATTATCAAACAATTTCCAGCACATTGAGAATAGCCTCGATAGACATCACCTTTAAATAACGCGAAATAGTATAAATCTGTAAACAAATTGAAAAAAAAATCACGCTTGGAGCATAGATTATGAAACAATTTCCAGAACATTGAGAATAGTCTCAATAGACATCGCCTGTAAATAACGCGAAATAGTATAAATCCGTAAACAAATTTAAAAAAATCACGCGTGGAGCACAGATTATGAAACAATTTACAGCACATGGAGAATAGCCTCGATAGACATCGCCTTTAAATAACGCGAAATCTTATAAATTTGTAAATAAACTCAAAAAAATCACGCGTGGAGCACAGATTATGAAATGATTTTAAGCACATTGAGAATAACCTCGATAGACATTGCCTTTAAATAACGCGAAATAGTATAAATCCGTAAATATATGAAAAAAAATCAGGCGTGGAACACAGATTATGAAACAATTTCCAGCACATTGAGAATAGTCTCGATAGCCATCGCCTTTAAATAACTCGAAATAGTATAGATCCGTAAACAAAATCAAAAAATCCACGCGTGGAGCACAGATTATGAAACAATTTCCTGCACATTGAGAATAGCCTCGATAGACATCACCTTTAAATAACGCGAAACAGTATAAATATGTAAACAAATTGAAAAAAAAAATTAAGCTTGGAGCATAGATTGTGAAAAAATTTCCAGCACATTGAAAATAGTCCCAATAGACATCGCCTTTAAATAACGCGAAATAGTATAAATCCGTAAACAAATTCAAAAAAATCACGCGTGGAGCACAGATCATGAAACAATTTCCAGCACATTGTGAATAGCCTCGATAGACATCGCCTTTAAATAACGCGAAATCTTATAAATTTGTAAATAAATTCAAAAAAATCACGTGTGGAGCACAGATTATGAAACAATTTCCAGCACATTGAGAATAACCTCGATAGACATCACCTTTAAATAACGCGAATCAGTATAAATATGTAAACAAATTGAAAAAAATATCAAGCTTGGAGCATAGATTGTGAAACAATTTCCAGCACATTGAAAATAGTCTCAATAGACATCGCTTTTAAATAACGCGAAATATTATAAATCCGTAAACAAATTTTAAAAAATCGCGCTTGGAGCACAGATTATAAAACAATTTCCAGCACATTGAGAGTAGTCTCGATAGACATCACCTTTAAAAATACGCGAAACAGTATAAATATGTAAACAAATTGAAAAAAAATATCAAGCTTGGAGCACAGATTGTGAAACAATTTCCAGCACATTGAAAATAGTCTCAATACACATCGCCTTTAAATAACGCGAAATCGTATAAATTTGTAAATAAATTAAAAAAAATCACGTGTGGAGCACAGATTATGAAACAATTTCCAGCACATTGAGAATAGCCTCGATAGACATCACCTTTAAATAACGCGAAATAGTATAAATCTGTAAACAAATTGAAAAAAAAACTCACGCTTGGAGCATAGATTATGAAACAATTTCCAGAACATTGAGAATAGTCTCAATAGACATCGCCTGTAAATAACGCGAAATAGTATAAATCCGTAAACAAATTTAAAAATATCACGCTTGGAGAACAGATTATAAAACAATTTCCAGCACATTGAGAATAGTCTCGATAGACATCACCTTTAAATAACATGAAATAGTATAAATCTCTAAAAAAAATGAAAAAAAAAAATACGATTTGAGCATAGATTCTGAAACAATTTCCAGCACATTGAAAATAGTCTCGATAGACATCGCCTTTAAATAACGCGAAATAGTATAAAACCGTAAACAAATTCAATGAAAATCACGCGTGGAGCACAGATTATGAAACAATTTCCAGCACATTGAGAATAACCTCGATAGACATCACCTTTAAATAACGAGAAATAGTATAAATCCGTAAACAAATTCAAAAAAATCACGCGTGGAGCACAGATTATGAAACAATTTCCAGCACATAGAGAATAGCCTCGATAGACATCACCTTTAAATAACGCGAAATAGTATAAATCTGTAAACAAATTGAAAAAAAAATCACGCTTGGAGCATAGATTATGAAACAATTTCCAGAACATTGGGAATAGTCTCAATAGACATCGCCTGTAAATAACGCGAAATAGTATAAATCCGTAAACAAATTTAAAAAAATCACGCGTGGAGCACAGATTATGAAACAATTTACAGCACATTGAGAATAGCCTCGATAGACATCGCCTTTAAATAACGCGAAATCTTATAAATTTGTAAATAAACTCAAAAAAATCACGCGTGGAGCACAGATTATGAAATGATTTTAAGCACATTGAGAATAGCCTCGATAGACATTGCCTTTAAATAACGCGAAATAGTATAAATCCGTAAATAAATGAAAAAAAATCAGGCGTGGAACACAGATTATGAAACAATTTCCAGCACATTGAGAATAGTCTCGATAGCCATCGCCTTTAAATAACTCGAAATAGTATAGATCCGTAAACAAAATCAAAAAATCCACGCGTGGAGCACAGATTATGAAACAATTTCCTGCACATTGAGAATAGCCTCGATAGACATCACCTTTAAATAACGCGAAACAGTATAAATATGTAAACAAATTGAAAAAAAAAATTAAGCTTGGAGCATAGATTGTGAAAAAATTTCCAGCACATTGAAAATAGTCCCAATAGACATCGCCTTTAAATAACGCGAAATAGTATAAATCCGTAAACAAATTCAAAAAAATCACGCGTGGAGCACAGATTATGAAACAATTTCCAGCACATTGTGAATAGCCTCGATAGACATCGCCTTTAAATAACGCGAAATCTTATAAATTTGTAAATAAATTCAAAAAAATCACGTGTGGAGCACAGATTATGAAACAATTTCCAGCACATTGAGAATAACCTCGATAGACATAACCTTTAAATAACGCGAATCAGTATAAATATGTAAACAAATTGAAAAAAAAAAATCAAGCTTGGAGCATAGATTGTGAAACAATTTCCAGCACATTGAAAATAGTCTGAATAGACATCGCTTTTAAATAACGCGAAATATTATAAATCCGTAAACAAATTTTAAAAAATCGCGCTTGGAGCACAGATTATAAAACAATTTCCAGCACATTGAGAGTAGTCTCGATAGACATCACCTTTAAAAATACGCGAAACAGTATAAATATGTAAACAAATTGAAAAAAAATATCAAGCTTGGAGCACAGATTGTGAAACAATTTCCAGCACATTGAAAATAGTCTCAATACACATCGCCTTTAAATAACGCGAAATCGTATAAATTTGTAAATAAATTTAAAAAAATCACGTGTGGAGCACAGATTATGAAACAATTTCCAGCACATTGAGAATAGCCTCGATAGACATCTCCTTTAAATAACGCGAAATAGTATAAATCTGTAAACAAATCGAAAAAAAAACTCACGCTTGGAGCATAGATTATGAAACAATTTCCAGAACATTGAGAATAGTCTATATAGACATCGCCTGTAAATAACGCGAAATAGTATAAATCCGTAAACAAATTTAAAAATATCACGCTTGGAGAACAGATTATAAAACAATTTCCAGCACATTGAGAATAGTCTCGATAGACATCACCTTTAAATAACATGAAATAGTATAAATCTCTAAAAAAAATGAAAAAAAAAATTACGATTTGAGCATAGATTCTGAAACAATTTCCAGCACATTGAAAATATTCTCGATAGACATCGCCTTTAAATAACGCGAAATAGTATAAAACCGTAAACAAATTCAATAAAAATCACGCGTGGAGCACAGATTATGAAACAATTTCCAGCACATTGAGAATAGCCTCGATAGACATCACCTTTAAATAACGCGAAATAGTATAAATCTGTAAACAAATTGAAAAAAAAATCTAGCTTGGAGCATAGATTATGAAACAATTTCCAGAACATTGAGAATAGTCTCGATAGACATCACCTTTAAATAACGCGAAATAGTATAAATCTGTAAACAAATTGAAAAAAAAATCACGCTTGGAGCACAGATTATGAAACAATTTACAGCACATTGAGAATAGCCTCGATAGACATCGCCTTTAAATAACGCGAAATCTTATAAATTTGTAAATAAACTCAAAAAAATCAGGCGTGGAACACAGATTATGAAAAAATTTCCAGCACATTGAGAATAGTCTCGATAGCCATCACCTTTAAATAACTCGAAATAGTATAGATCGGTAAACAAAATCAAAAAATCCACGCGTGGAGCACAGATTATGAAACAATTTCCTGCACATTGAGAATAGCCTCGATAGACATCACCTTTAAATAACGCGAAACAGTATAAATATGTAAACAAATTGAAAAAAAAAATCAAGCTTGGAGCATAGATTGTGAAACAATTTCCAGCACATTGAAAATAGTCCCGATAGACATCGCCTTTAAATAACGCGAAATAATATAAATCCGTAAACAAATTCAAAAAAATCACGCGTGGAGCACAGATTATGAAACAATTTCCAGCACATTGAGAATAACCTCGATAGACATCACCTTTAAATAACGCGAATCAGTATAAATATGTAAACAAATTGAAAAAAAAATCAAGCTTGGAGCATAGATTGTGAAGCAATTTCCAGCACATTGAAAATAGTCTCAATAGACATCGCTTTTAAATAACGCGAAACAGTATAAATATGTAAACAAATTGAAAAAAAAAATCAAGCTTGGAGCATAGATTGTGAAACAATTTCCAGCACATTGAAAATAGTCTCAATAGGCATCGCCTTTAAATAACGCGAAATCTTATAAATTTGTAAATAAATTCAAAAAAATCACGTGTAGAGCACAGATTATGAAACAATTTCCAGCACATTGAGAATAGCCTCGATAGACATCGCCTTTAAATAACGCGAAACAGTATAAATATGTAAACAAATTGAAAAAAAAAATCAAGCTTGGAGCATAGATTGTGAAACAATTTCCAGCACATTGAAAATAGTCTCAATAGGCATCGCCTTTAAATAACGCGAAATCTTATAAATTTGTAAATAAATTAAAAAAAATCACGTGTAGAGCACAGATTATGAAAGAATTTCCAGCACATTGAGAATAGCCTCGATAGACATCACCTTTAAATAACGCGAAATAGTATAAATCTGTAAACAAATTGAAAAAAAAATCACGCTTGGAGCATAGATTATGAAACAATTTCCAGAACATTGAGAATAGTCTCAATAGACATCGCCTGTAAATAACGCGAAATAGTATAAATCCGTAAACAAATTTAAAAAAATCACGCGTGGAGCACAGATTATGAAACAATTTACAGCACATTGAGAATAGCCTCGATAGACATCGCCTTTAAATAACGCGAAATCTTATAAATTTGTAAATAAATTCAAAAAAATCACGTGTGGAGCACAGATTATGAAACAATTTCCAGCACATTGAGAATAACATCGGTAGACATCACCTTTAAATAACGCGAAATAGTATAAATCCGTAAATAAATGAAAAAAAATCAGGCGTGGAACACAGATTATGAAACAATTTCCAGCACATTGAGAATAGTCTCGATAGCCATCGCCTTTAAATAACTCGAAATAGTATAGATCCGTAAACAAAATCAAAAAATCCACGCGTGGAGCACAGATTATGAAACAATTTCCTGCACATTGAGAATAGTCTCGATAGACATCACCTTTAAATAACGCGAAACAGTATAAATATGTAAACAAATTGAAAAAAAAAATTAAGCTTGGAGCATAGATTGTGAAAAAATTTCCAGCACATTGAAAATAGTCCCAATAGACACCGCCTTTAAATAACGCGAAATAGTATAAATCCGTAAACAAATTCAAAAAAATCACGCGTGGAGCACAGATTATGAAACAATTTCCAGCACATTGTGAATAGCCTCGATAGACATCGCCTTTAAATAACGCGAAATCTTATAAATTTGTAAATAAATTCAAAAAAATCACGTGTGGAGCACAGATTATGAAACAATTTCCAGCACATTGAGAATAACCTCGGTAGACATCACCTTTAAATAACGCGAATCAGTATAAATATGTAAACAAATTGAAAAAAAAAATCAAGCTTGGAGCATAGATTGTGAAACAATTTCCAGCACATTGAAAATAGTCTCAATAGACATCGCTTTTAAATAACGCGAAATATTATAAATCCGTAAACAAATTTTAAAAAATCGCGCTTGGAGCACAGATTATAAAACAATTTCCAGCACATTGAGAGTAGTCTCGATAGACATCACATTTAAAAATACGCGAAACAGTATAAATATGTAAACAAATTGAAAAAAAATATCAAGCTTGGAGCACAGATTGTGAAACAATTTCCAGCACATTGAAAATAGTCTCAATACACATCGCCTTTAAATAACGCGAAATCGTATAAATTTGTAAATAAATTAAAAAAAATCACGTGTGGAGCACAGATTATGAAACAATTTCCAGCACATTGAGAATAGCCTCGATAGACATCACCTTTAAGTAACGCGAAATAGTATAAATCTGTAAACAAATTGAAAAAAAAACTCACGCTTGGAGCATAGATTATGAAACAATTTCCAGAACATTGAGAATAGTCTCAATAGACATCGCCTGTAAATAACGCGAAATAGTATAAATCCGTAAACAAATTTAAAAATATCACGCTTGGAGAACAGATTATAAAACAATTTCCAGCACATTGAGAATAGTCTCGATAGACATCACCTTTAAATAACATGAAATAATATAAATTTCTAAAAAAAATGAAAAAAAAAATTACGATTTGAGCATAGATTCTGAAACAATTTCCAGCACATTGAAAATAGTCTCGATAGACATCGCCTTTAAATAACGCGAAATAGTATAAAACCGTAAACAAATTCAATAAAAATCACGCGTGGAGCACAGATTATGAAACAATTTCCAGCACATTGAGAATAACCTCGATAGACATCACCTTTAAATAACGCGAAATAGTATAAAACCGTAAACAAATTCAATAAAAATCACGCGTGGAGCACAGATTATGAAACAATTTCCAGCACATTGAGAATAGCCTCGATAGACATCACCTTTAAATAACGCGAAATAGTATAAATCTGTAAAGAAATTGAAAAAAAATCACGCTTGGAGCATAGATTATGAAACAATTTCCAGAACATTGAGAATAGTCTCAATAGACATCGCCTGTAAATAACGCGAAATAGTATAAATCCGTAAACAAATTTAAAAAAATCACGCGTGGAGCACAGATTATGAAACAATTTACAGCACATTGAGAATAGCCTCGATAGACATCGCCTTTAAATAACGCGAAATCTTATAAATTTGTAAATAAACTCAAAAAAAAATCACGCGTGGAGCACAGATTATGAAATGATTTTAAGCACATTGAGAATAGCCTCGATAGACATTGCCTTTAAATAACGCGAAATAGTATAAATCCGTAAATAAATGAAAAAAAATCAGGCGTGGAACACAGATTATGAAACAATTTCCAGCACATTGAGAATAGTCTCGATAGCCATCGCCTTTAAATAACTCGAAATAGTATAGATCCGTAAACAAAATCAAAAAATCCACGCGTGGAGCACAGATTATGAAACAATTTCCTGCACATTGAGAATAGCCTCGATAGACATCACCTTTAAATAACGCGAAACAGTATAAATATGTAAACAAATTGAAAAAAAAATTAAGCTTGGAGCATAGATTGTGAAAAAATTTCCAGCACATTGAAAATAGTCCCAATAGACATCGCCTTTAAATAACGCGAAATAGTATAAATCCGTAAACAAATTCAAAAAAATCACGCGTGGAGCACAGATTATGAAACAATTTCCAGCACATTGTGAATAGCCTCGATAGACATCGCCTTTAAATAACGCGAAATCTTATAAATTTGTAAATAAATTCAAAAAAATCACGTGTGGAGCACAGATTATGAAACAATTTCCAGCACATTGAGAATAATCTCGATAGACATCACCTTTAAATAACGCGAATCAGTATAAATATGTAAACAAATTGAAAAAAAATATCAAGCTTGGAGCACAGATTGTGAAACAATTTCCAGCACATTGAAAATAGTCTCAATACACATCGCCTTTAAATAACGCGAAATCGTATAAATTTGTAAATAAATTTTAAAAAATCACGTGTGGAGCACAGATTATGAAACAATTTCCAGCACATTGAGAATAGCCTCGATAGACATCTCCTTTAAATAACGCGAAATAGTATAAATCTGTAAACAAATTGAAAAAAAAAACTCACGCTTGGAGCATAGATTATGAAACAATTTCCAGAACATTGAGAATAGTCTCAATAGTCATCGCCTGTAAATAACGCGAAATAGTATAAATCCGTAAACAAATTTAAAAATATCACGCTTGGAGAACAGATTATAAAACAATTTCCAGCACATTGAGAATAGTCTCGATAGACATCACCTTTAAATAACATGAAATAGTATAAATCTCTAAAAAAAATGAAAAAAAAATTACGATTTGAGCATAGATTCTGAAACAATTTCCAGCACATTGAAAATAGTCTCGATAGACATCGCCTTTAAATAACGCGAAATAGTATAAAACCGTAAACAAATTCAATAAAAATCACGCGTGGAGCACAGATTATGAAACAATTTCCAGCACATTGAGAATAACCTCGATAGACATCGCCTTTAAATAACGCGAAATAGTATAAATCCGTAAACAAATTCAAAAAAATCACGCGTGGAGCACAGATTATGAAACAATTTCCAGCACATTGTGAATAGCCTCGATAGACATCGCCTTTAAATAACGCGAAATCTTATAAATTTGTAAATAAATTCAAAAAAATCACGTGTGGAGCACAGATTATGAAACAATTTCCAGCACATTGAGAATAACCTCGATAGACATCACCTTTAAATAACGCGAATCAGTATAAATATGTAAACAAATTGAAAAAAATATCAAGCTTGGAGCATAGATTGTGAAACAATTTCCAGCACATTGAAAATAGTCTCAATAGACATCGCTTTTAAATAACGCGAAATATTATAAATCCGTAAACAAATTTTAAAAAATCGCGCTTGGAGCACAGATTATAAAACAATTTCCAGCACATTGAGAGTAGTCTCGATAGACATCACCATTAAAAATACGCGAAACAGTATAAATATGTAAACAAATTGAAAAAAAATATCAAGCTTGGAGCACAGATTGTGAAACAATTTCCAGCACATTGAAAATAGTCTCAATACACATCGCCTTTAAATAACGCGAAATCGTATAAATTTGTAAATAAATTAAAAAAAATCACGTGTGGAGCACAGATTATGAAACAATTTCCAGCACATTGAGAATAGCCTCGATAGACATCACCTTTAAATAACGCGAAATAGTATAAATCTGTAAACAAATTGAAAAAAAAACTCACGCTTGGAGCATAGATTATGAAACAATTTCCAGAACATTGAGAATAGTCTCAATAGACATCGCCTGTAAATAACGCGAAATAGTATAAATCCGTAAACAAATTTAAAAATATCACGCTTGGAGAACAGATTATAAAACAATTTCCAGCACATTGAGAATAGTCTCGATAGACATCACCTTTAAATAACATGAAATAGTATAAATCTCTAAAAAAAATGAAAAAAAAAAATACGATTTGAGCATAGATTCTTAAACAATTTCCAGCACATTGAAAATAGTCTCGATAGACATCGCCTTTAAATAACGCGAAATAGTATAAAACCGTAAACAAATTCAATGAAAATCACGCGTGGAGCACAGATTATGAAACAATTTCCAGCACATTGAGAATAACCTCGATAGACATCACCTTTAAATAACGCGAAATAGTATAAAACCGTAAACAAATTCAATAAAAATCACGCGTGGAGCACAGATTATGAAACAATTTCCAGCACATTGAGAATAGCCTCGATAGACATCACCTTTAAATAACGCGAAATAGTATAAATCTGTAAACAAATTCAAAAAAAAACTCACGCTTGGAGCATAGATTATGAAAAAATTTCCAGAACATTGAGAATAGTCTCAATAGACATCGCCTGTAAATAACGCGAAATAGTATAAATCCGTAAACAAATTTAAAAATATCACGCTTGGAGAACAGATTATAAAACAATTTCCAGCACATTGAGAATAGTCTCGATAGACATCACCTTTAAATAACATGAAATAGTATAAATTTCTAAAAAAAATGAAAAAAAAATTACGATTTGAGCATAGATTCTGAAACAATTTCCAGCACATTGAAAATAGTCTCGATAGACATCGCCTTTAAATAACGCGAAATAGTATAAAACCGTAAACAAATTCAATAAAAATCACGCGTGGAGCACAGATTATGAAACAATTTCCAGCACATTGAGAATAACCTCGATAGACATCACCTTTAAATAACGCGAAATAGTATAAAACCGTAAACAAATTCAATAAAAATCACGCGTGGAGCACAGATTATGAAACAATTTCCAGCACATTGAGAATAGCCTCGATAGACATCACCTTTAAATAACGCGAAATAGTATAAATCTGTAAACAAATTGAAAAAAAATCACGCTTGGAGCATAGATTATGAAACAATTTCCAGAACATTGAGAATAGTCTCAATAGACATCGCCTGTAAATAACGCGAAATAGTATAAATCCGTAAACAAATTTAAAAAAATCACGCGTGGAGCACAGATTATGAAACAATTTACAGCACATTGAGAATAGCCTCGATAGACATCGCCTTTAAATAACGCGAAATCTTATAAATTTGTAAATAAACTCAAAAAAATCACGCGTGGAGCACAGATTATGAAATGATTTTAAGCACATTGAGAATAGCCTCGATAGACATTGCCTTTAAATAACGCGAAATAGTATAAATCCGTAAATAAATGAAAAAAAATCAGGCGTGGAACACAGATTATGAAACAATTTCCAGCACATTGAGAATAGTCTCGATAGCCATCGCCTTTAAATAACTCGAAATAGTATAGATCCGTAAACAAAATCAAAAAATCCACGCGTGGAGCACAGATTATGAAACAATTTCCTGCACATTGAGAATAGCCTCGATAGACATCACCTTTAAATAACGCGAAACAGTATAAATATGTAAACAAATTGAAAAAAAAAATTAAGCTTGGAGCATAGATTGTGAAAAAATTTCCAGCACATTGAAAATAGTCCCAATAGACATCGCCTTTAAATAACGCGAAATAGTATAAATCCGTAAACAAATTCAAAAAAATCACGCGTGGAGCACAGATTATGAAACAATTTCCAGCACATTGTGAATAGCCTCGATAGACATCGCCTTTAAATAACGCGAAATCTTATAAATTTGTAAATAAATTCAAAAAAATCACGTGTGGAGCACAGATTATGAAACAATTTCCAGCACATTGAGAATAACCTCGATAGACATAACCTTTAAATAACGCGAATCAGTATAAATATGTAAACAAATTGAAAAAAAAAAATCAAGCTTGGAGCATAGATTGTGAAACAATTTCCAGCACATTGAAAATAGTCTGAATAGACATCGCTTTTAAATAACGCGAAATATTATAAATCCGTAAACAAATTTTAAAAAATCGCGCTTGGAGCACAGATTATAAAACAATTTCCAGCACATTGAGAGTAGTCTCGATAGACATCACCTTTAAAAATACGCGAAACAGTATAAATATGTAAACAAATTGAAAAAAAATATCAAGCTTGGAGCACAGATTGTGAAACAATTTCCAGCACATTGAAAATAGTCTCAATACACATCGCCTTTAAATAACGCGAAATCGTATAAATTTGTAAATAAATTAAAAAAAATCACGTGTGGAGCACAGATTATGAAACAATTTCCAGCACATTGAGAATAGCCTCGATAGACATCTCCTTTAAATAACGCGAAATAGTATAAATCTGTAAACAAATTGAAAAAAAAACTCACGCTTGGAGCATAGATTATGAAACAATTTCCAGAACATTGAGAATAGTCTATATAGACATCGCCTGTAAATAACGCGAAATAGTATAAATCCGTAAACAAATTTAAAAATATCACGCTTGGAGAACAGATTATAAAACAATTTCCAGCACATTGAGAATAGTCTCGATAGACATCACCTTTAAATAACATGAAATAGTATAAATCTCTAAAAAAAATGAAAAAAAAAAATTACGATTTGAGCATAGATTCTGAAACAATTTCCAGCACATTGAAAATAGTCTCGATAGACATCGCCTTTAAATAACGCGAAATAGTATAAAACCGTAAACAAATTCAATAAAAATCACGCGTGGAGCACAGATTATGAAACAATTTCCAGCACATTGAGAATAGCCTCGATAGACATCACCCTTAAATAACGCGAAATAGTATAAATCTGTAAACAAATTGAAAAAAAAATCACGCTTGGAGCATAGATTATGAAACAATTTCCAGAACATTGAGAATAGTCTCAATAGACATCGCCTGTAAATAACGCGAAATAGTATAAATCCGTAAACAAATTAAAAAAAATCACGCGTGGAGCACAGATTATGAAACAATTTACAGCACATTGAGAATAGCCTCGATAGACATCGCCTTTAAATAACGCGAAATCTTATAAATTTGTAAATAAACTCAAAAAAATCACGCGTGGAGCACAGATTATGAAATGATTTTAAGCACATTGAGAATAGCCTCGATAGACATTGCCTTTAAATAACGCGAAATAGTATAAATCCGTAAATAAATGAAAAAAATCAGGCGTGGAACACAGATTATGAAAAAATTTCCAGCACATTGAGAATAGTCTCGATAGCCATCACCTTTAAATAACTCGAAATAGTATAGATCGGTAAACAAAATCAAAAAATCCACGCGTGGAGCACAGATTATGAAACAATTTCCTGCACATTGAGAATAGCCTCGATAGACATCACCTTTAAATAACGCGAAACAGTATAAATATGTAAACAAATTGAAAAAAAAAATCAAGCTTGGAGCATAGATTGTGAAACAATTTCCAGCACATTGAAAATAGTCCCGATAGACATCGCCTTTAAATAACGCGAAATAATATAAATCCGTAAACAAATTCAAAAAAATCACGCGTGGAGCACAGATTATGAAACAATTTCCAGCACATTGAGAATAACCTCGATAGACATCACCTTTAAATAACGCGAATCAGTATAAATATGTAAACAAATTGAAAAAAAAAATCAAGCTTGGAGCATAGATTGTGAAGCAATTTCCAGCACATTGAAAATAGTCTCAATAGACATCGCTTTTAAATAACGCGAAACAGTATAAATATGTAAACAAATTGAAAAAAAAATCAAGCTTGGAGCATAGATTGTGAAACAATTTCCAGCACATTGAAAATAGTCTCAATAGGCATCGCCTTTAAATAACGCGAAATCTTATAAATTTGTAAATAAATTCAAAAAAATCACGTGTAGAGCACAGATTATGAAACAATTTCCAGCACATTGAGAATAGCCTCGATAGACATCGCCTTTAAATAACGCGAAACAGTATAAATATGTAAACAAATTGAAAAAAAAATCAAGCTTGGAGCATAGATTGTGAAACAATTTCCAGCACATTGAAAATAGTCTCAATAGGCATCGCCTTTAAATAACGCGAAATCTTATAAATTTGTAAATAAATTAAAAAAAATCACGTGTAGAGCACAGATTATGAAACAATTTCCAGCACATTGAGAATAGCCTCGATAGACATCACCTTTAAATAACGCGAAATAGTATAAATCTGTAAACAAATTGAAAAAAAAATCACGCTTGGAGCATAGATTATGAAACAATTTCCAGAACATTGAGAATAGTCTCAATAGACATCGCCTGTAAATAACGCGAAATAGTATAAATCCGTAAACAAATTTAAAAATATCACGCTTGGAGAACAGATTATAAAACAATTTCCAGCACATTGAGAATAGTCTCGATAGACATCACCTTTAAATAACATGAAATAGTATAAATCTCTAAAAAAAATGAAAAAAAAATTACGATTTGAGCATAGATTCTGAAACAATTTCCAGCACATTGAAAATAGTCTCGATAGACATCGCCTTTAAATAACGCGAAATAGTATAAAACCGTAAACAAATTCAATAAAAATCACGCGTGGAGCACAGATTATGAAACAATTTCCAGCACATTGAGAATAACCTCGATAGACATCACCTTTAAATAACGCGAAATAGTATAAAACCGTAAACAAATTCAATAAAAATCACGCGTGGAGCACAGATTATGAAACAATTTCCAGAACATTGAGAATAGTCTCAATAGACATCGCCTGTAAATAACGCGAAATAGTATAAATCCGTAAACAAATTTAAAAAAATCACGCGTGGAGCACAGATTATGAAACAATTTACAGCACATTGAGAATAGCCTCGATAGACATCGCCTTTAAATAACGCGAAATCTTATAAATTTGTAAATAAATTCAAAAAAATCACGTGTGGAGCACAGATTATGAAACAATTTCCAGCACATTGAGAATAACATCGGTAGACATCACCTTTAAATAACGCGAAATAGTATAAATCCGTAAATAAATGAAAAAAAATCAGGCGTGGAACACAGATTATGAAACAATTTCCAGCACATTGAGAATAGTCTCGATAGCCATCGCCTTTAAATAACTCGAAATAGTATAGATCCGTAAACAAAATCAAAAAATCCACGCGTGGAGCACAGATTATGAAACAATTTCCTGCACATTGAGAATAGCCTCGATAGACATCACCTTTAAATAACGCGAAACAGTATAAATATGTAAACAAATTGAAAAAAAAAATTAAGCTTGGAGCATAGATTGTGAAAAAATTTCCAGCACATTGAAAATAGTCCCAATAGACATCGCCTTTAAATAACGCGAAATAGTATAAATCCGTAAACAAATTCAAAAAAATCACGCGTGGAGCACAGATTATGAAACAATTTCCAGCACATTGTGAATAGCCTCGATAGACATCGCCTTTAAATAACGCGAAATCTTATAAATTTGTAAATAAATTCAAAAAAATCACGTGTGGAGCACAGATTATGAAACAATTTCCAGCACATTGAGAATAATCTCGATAGACATCACCTTTAAATAACGCGAATCAGTATAAATATGTAAACAAATTGAAAAAAAAATCATGCTTGGAGCATAGATTGTGAAACAATTTCCAGCACATTGAAAATAGTCTGAATAGACATCGCTTTTAAATAACGCGAAATATTATAAATCCGTAAACAAATTTTTAAAAATCGCGCTTGGAGCACAGATTATAAAACAATTTCAGGCACATTGAGAGTAGTCTCGATAGACATCACCTTTAAAAATACGCGAAACAGTATAAATATGTAAACAAATTGAAAAAAAATATCAAGCTTGGAGCACAGATTGTGAAACAATTTCCAGCACATTGAAAATAGTCTCAATACACATCGCCTTTAAATAACGCGAAATCGTATAAATTTGTAAATAAATTTTAAAAAATCACGTGTGGAGCACAGATTATGAAACAATTTCCAGCACATTGAGAATAGCCTCGATAGACATCTCCTTTAAATAACGCGAAATAGTATAAATCTGTAAACAAATTGAAAAAAAAAACTCACGCTTGGAGCATAGATTATGAAACAATTTCCAGAACATTGAGATTAGTCTCAATAGTCATCGCCTGTAAATAACATGAAATAGTATAAATCTCTAAAAAAAATGAAAAAAAAAATTACGATTTGAGCATAGATTCTGAAACAATTTCCAGCACATTGAAAATAGTCTCGATAGACATCGCCTTTAAATAACGCGAAATAGTATAAAACCGTAAACAAATTCAATAAAAATCACGCGTGGAGCACAGATTATGAAACAATTTCCAGCACATTGAGAATAACCTCGATAGACATCACCTTTAAATAACGCGAAATAGTATAAAACCGTAAACAAATTCAATAAAAATCACGCGTGGAGCACAGATTATGAAACAATTTCCAGCACATTGAGAATAGCCTCGATAGACATCACCTTTAAATAACGCGAAATAGTATAAATCTGTAAACAAATTGAAAAAAAAATCACGCTTGGAGCATAGATTATGAAACAATTTCCAGAACATTGAGAGTAGTCTCAATAGACATCGCCTGTAAATAACGCGAAATAGTATAAATCCGTAAACAAATTTAAAAAAATCACGCGTGGAGCACAGATTATGAAACAATTTACAGCACATTGAGAATAGCCTCGATAGACATCGCCTTTAAATAACGCGAAATCTTATAAATTTGTAAATAAACTCAAAAAATCACGCGTGGAGCACAGATTATGAAATGATTTTAAGCACATTGAGAATAGCCTCGATAGACATTGCCTTTAAATAACGCGAAATAGTATAAATCCGTAAATAAATGAAAAAAAATCAGGCGTGGAACACAGATTATGAAACAATTTCCAGCACATTGAGAATAGTCTCGATAGCCATCGCCTTTAAATAACTCGAAATAGTATAGATCCGTAAACAAAATCAAAAAATCCACGCGTGGAGCACAGATTATGAAACAATTTCCTGCACATTGAGAATAGCCTCGATAGACATCACCTTTAAATAACGCGAAACAGTATAAATATGAAATTGAAAAAAAACAAATTGAAAAAAAAAATCAAGCTTGGAGCATAGATTGTGAAACAATTTCCAGCACATTGAAAATAGTCCCAATAGACATCGCCTTTAAATAACGCGAAATAATATAAATCCGTAAACAAATTAAAAAAAATCACGCGTGGAGCACAGATTATGAAACAATTTCCAGCACATTGAGAATAACCTCGATAGACATCACCTTTAAATAACGCGAATCAGTATAAATATGTAAACAAATTGAAAAAAAATCAAGCTTGGAGCATAGATTGTGAAGCAATTTCCAGCACATTGAAAATAGTCTCAAGAGACATCGCTTTTAAATAACGCGAAACAGTATAAATATGTAAACAAATTGAAAAAAAAAATCAAGCTTGGAGCATAGATTGTGAAACAATTTCCAGCACATTGAAAATAGTCTCAATAGGCATCGCCTTTAAATAACGCGAAATCTTATAAATTTGTAAATAAATTCAAAAAAATCACGTGTAGAGCACAGATTATGAAACAATTTCCAGCACATTGAGAATAGCCTCGATAGACATCGCCTTTAAATAACGCGAAATAGTATAAATTTGTAAATAAATGGAAAAAAATCACGCGTGGAGCACAGATTATGAAACAAATTCCAGCACATTGAGAATAGCCTCGATAGACTTCTCCTTCAAATAACGCGAAATAGCATAAACCTGTAAACAAATTTAAAAAAATCGCGCTTGGAGCACAGATTATAAAACAATTTCCAGCACATTGAGAATAGTCACGATAGACATCACATTTAAATAACGCGAAACAGTATAAGTATGTAAACAAATTGAAAAAAAAATCAAGCTTGGGGCATAGATTGTTAAACAATTTCCAGCACATTGAGAATAACCTCGATAGACATCACCTTTAAATAACGCGAAATAGTATAAAACCGTAAACAAATTCAAAAAAATCACGCGTGGAGCACAGATTATGAAACAATTTCCAGCACATTGAGAATAGCCTCGATAGACATCACCTTTAAATAACGCGAAACAGTATAAATATGTAAACAAATTGAAAAAAAAAATTAAGCTTGGAGCATAGATTGTGAAAAAATTTCCAGCACATTGAAAATAGTCCCAATAGACATCGCCTTTAAATAACGCGAAATAGTATAAATCCGTAAACAAATTCAAAAAAATCAAGCGTGGAGCACAGATTATGAAACAATTTCCAGCACATTGTGAATAGCCTCGATAGACATCGCCTTTAAATAACGCGAAATCTTATAAATTTGTAAATAAATTCAAAAAAATCACGTGTGGAGCACAGATTATGAAACAATTTCCAGCACATTGAGAATAATCTCGATAGACATCACCTTTAAATAACGCGAATCAGTATAAATATGTAAACAAATTGAAAAAAAAATCATGCTTGGAGCATAGATTGTGAAACAATTTCCAGCACATTGAAAATAGTCTGAATAGACATCGCTTTTAAATAACGCGAAATATTATAAATCCGTAAACAAATTTTTAAAAATCGCGCTTGGAGCACAGATTATAAAACAATTTCCAGCACATTGAGAGTAGTCTCGATAGACATCACCTTTAAAAATACGCGAAACAGTATAAATATGTAAACAAATTGAAAAAAAATATCAAGCTTGGAGCACAGATTGTGAAACAATTTCCAGCACATTGAAAATAGTCTCAATACACATCGCCTTTAAATAACGCGAAATCGTATAAATTTGTAAATAAATTTTAAAAAATCACGTGTGGAGCACAGATTATGAAACAATTTCCAGCACATTGAGAATAGCCTCGATAGACATCTCCTTTAAATAACGCGAAATAGTATAAATCTGTAAACAAATTGAAAAAAAAAACTCACGCTTGGAGCATAGATTATGAAACAATTTCCAGAACATTGAGAATAGTCTCAATAGTCATCGCCTGTAAATAACGCGAAATAGTATAAATCCGTAAACAAATTTAAAAATATCACGCTTGGAGAACAGATTATAAAACAATTTCCAGCACATTGAGAATAGTCTCGATAGACATCACCTTTAAATAACATGAAATAGTATAAATCTCTAAAAAAAATGAAAAAAAAAATTACGATTTGAGCATAGATTCTGAAACAATTTCCAGCACATTGAGAATAGTCTCGATAGACATCGCCTTTAAATAACGCGAAATAGTATAAAACCGTAAACAAATTCAATAAAAATCACGCGTGGAGCACAGATTATGAAACAATTTCCAGCACATTGAGAATAACCTCGATAGACATCACCTTTAAATAACGCGAAATAGTATAAAACCGTAAACAAATTCAATAAAAATCACGCGTGGAGCACAGATTATGAAACAATTTCCAGCACATTGAGAATAGCTTCGATAGACATCACCTTTAAATAACGCGAAATAGTATAAATCTGTAAACAAATTGAAAAAAAAATCACGCTTGGAGCATAGATTATGAAACAATTTCCAGAACATTGAGAGTAGTCTCAATAGACATCGCCTGTAAATAACGCGAAATAGTATAAATCCGTAAACAAATTTAAAAAAATCACGCGTGGAGCACAGATTATGAAACAATTTACAGCACATTGAGAATAGCCTCGATAGACATCGCCTTTAAATAACGCGAAATCTTATAAATTTGTAAATAAACTCAAAAAAATCACGCGTGGAGCACAGATTATGAAATGATTTTAAGCACATTGAGAATAGCCTCGATAGACATTGCCTTTAAATAACGCGAAATAGTATAAATCCGTAAATAAATGAAAAAAAATCAGGCGTGGAACACAGATTATGAAACAATTTCCAGCACATTGAGAATAGTCTCGATAGCCATCGCCTTTAAATAACTCGAAATAGTATAGATCCGTAAACAAAATCAAAAAATCCACGCGTGGAGCACAGATTATGAAACAATTTCCTGCACATTGAGTAGCCTCGATAGACATCACCTTTAAATAACGCGAAACAGTATAAATATGAAATTGAAAAAAAAACAAATTGAAAAAAAAATCAAGCTTGGAGCATAGATTGTGAAACAATTTCCAGCACATTGAAAATAGTCCCAATAGACATCGCCTTTAAATAACGCGAAATAATATAAATCCGTAAACAAATTAAAAAAAATCACGCGTGGAGCACAGATTATGAAACAATTTCCAGCACATTGAGAATAACCTCGATAGACATCACCTTTAAATAACGCGAATCAGTATAAATATGTAAACAAATTGAAAAAAAATCAAGCTTGGAGCATAGATTGTGAAGCAATTTCCAGCACATTGAAAATAGTCTCAATAGACATCGCTTTTAAATAACGCGAAACAGTATAAATATGTAAACAAATTGAAAAAAAAAATCAAGCTTGGAGCATAGATTGTGAAACAATTTCCAGCACATTGAAAATAGTCTCAATAGGCATCGCCTTTAAATAACGCGAAATCTTATAAATTTGTAAATAAATTCAAAAAAATCACGTGTAGAGCACAGATTATGAAACAATTTCCAGCACATTGAGAATAGCCTCGATAGACATCGCCTTTAAATAACGCGAAATAGTATAAATTTGTAAATAAATGGAAAAAAAATCACGCGTGGAGCACAGATTATGAAACAAATTCCAGCACATTGAGAATAGCCTCGATAGACTTCTCCTTCAAATAACGCGAAATAGCATAAACCTGTAAACAAATTTAAAAAAATCGCGCTTGGAGCACAGATTATAAAACAATTTCCAGCACATTGAGAATAGTCACGATAGACATCACATTTAAATAACGCGAAACAGTATAAGTATGTAAACAAATTGAAAAAAAAATCAAGCTTGGGGCATAGATTGTTAAACAATTTCCAGCACATTGAGAATAACCTCGATAGACATCACCTTTAAATAACGCGAAATAGTATAAAACCGTAAACAAATTCAAAAAAATCACGCGTGGAGCACAGATTATGAAACAATTTCCAGCACATTGAGAATAGCCTCGATAGACATCACCTTTAAATAACGCGAAATAGTATAAATCTGTAAACAAATTGAAAAAAAAATAACGCTTGGAGCATAGATTATGAAACAATTTCCAGAACATTGAGAATAGCCTCGATAGACATCACCTTTAAATAACGCTCAATAGTATAAATCCGTAAACAAATTCAAAAAAATCACGCGTGGAGCACAGATTATGAAACAATTTACAGCACATTGAGAATAGCCTCGATAGACATCGCCTTTAAATAACGCGAAATCTTATAAATTTGTAAATAAACTCAAAAAATCACGCGTGGAGCACAGATTATGAAATGATTTCCAGCACATTGAGAATAGCCTCGATAGACATCGCCTGTAAATAACGCGAAATAGTATAAATCCGTAAACAAATTTAAAAAAATCACGCGCGGAGCACAGATTATGAAACAATTTACAGCACATTGAGAATAGCCTCGATAGACATCGCCTTTAAATAACGCGAAATCTTATAAATTTGTAAATAAACTCAAAAAAAATCACGCGTGGAGCACAGATTATGAAATGATTTTCAGCACATTGAGAATAGCCTCGATAGACATTGCCTTTAAATGACGCAAAATAGTATAAATCCGTAAATAAATGAAAAAAAATCAGGCGTGGAACACAGATTATGAAACAATTTCGAGCACATTGAGAATAGTCTCGATAGCCATCGCCTTTAAATAACTCGAAATAGTATAGATCCGTAAACCAAATCAAAAAATCCACGCGTGGAGCACAGATTATGAAACAATTTCCTGCACATTGCCTCGATAGACATCACCTTTAAATAACGCGAAACAGTATAAATATGTAAACAAATTGAAAAAAAAATCAAGCTTGGAGCATAGATTGTGAAGCAATTTCCAGCACATTGAAAATAGTCTCAATAGACATCGCTTTTAAATAACGCGAAATAATATAAATCCGTAAACAAATTTTAAAAAATCCCGCTTGGAGCACAGATTATAAAACAATTTCCAGCACATTGAGAATAGTCTCGATAGACATCACCTTTAAATAACGCGAAACAGTATAAATATGTAAACAAATTGAAAAAAAAATCAAGCTTGGAGCAGAGATTGTGAAACAATTTCCAGCACATTGAAAATAGTCTCAATAGGCATCGCCTTTAAATAACGCGGAATATTATAAATCCGAAAACAAATTCAAAAGACTCACGCGTGGAGCACAGATTATGAAACAATTTCCAGCACATTGAGAATAGCCTCGATAGACATCGCCTTTAAATAACGCGAAATAGTATATATCCGTAAACAAATTGAAAAAAAAATCAGGCTTGGAGCACAGATTATGAAACAATTTCCAGCACATTGAGAATAACCTCGATAGACATCACCTTTAAATAACGCGAAATAGAATAAATCCGTAAACAAATTCAAAAAAATCATGCGTGGAGCACAGATTATGAAACAATTTCCAGCACATTGAGAATAGCTTCGATAGACATCACCTTTAAATAACGCGAAAAAGTATAAATCTGTAAACAAATTGAAAAAAAAAAATCACGTTTGGAGCATAAATTGTGAAACAATTTCCAGCACATCGAAAATAGTCTCGATAGACATCGCCTTTAAATAAAGCGAAATATTATAAATCCGTAAACAAATTTTAAAAAAATCACGCGTGGAGCACAGATTATGAAACAATTTCCAGCACATTGAGAATAACCTCGGTAGACATCACCTTTAAATAACGCGAAATAGTATAAATGCGTAAACAAATTTTTAAAAAATCACGCGTGGAGCACAGATTGTGAAACAATTTCCAGCACATTGAAAATAGTCTCGATAGACATCGCCTTTAAATAACGCGGAATATTATAAATCCGAAAACAAATTCAAAAAAATCACGCGTGGAGCACAGATTATGAAACTATTTCCAGCACATTGAGAATAGCCTCGATAGACATCGCCTTTAAATAACGCGAAATAGTATATATCCGTAAACAAATTGAAAAAAAAATCAGGCTTGGAGCACAGATTATGAAACAATTTCCAGCACATTGAGAATAACCTCGATAGACATCACCTTTAAATAACGCGAAATAGTATAAATCCGTAAACAAATTTAAAAAAATCGCGCTTGGAGCACAGATTATAAAACAATTTCCAGCACATTGAGAATAGTCACGATAGACATCACATTTAAATAACGCGAAACAGTATAAATATGTAAACAAATTGAAAAAAAATCAAGCTTGGGGCATAGATTGTTAAACAATTTCCAGCACATTGAGAATAACCTCGATAGACATCACCTTTAAATAACGAGAAATAGTATAAATCCGTAAACAAATTCAAAAAAATCACGCGTGGAGCACAGATTATGAAACAATTTCCAGCACATTGAGAATAGCCTCGATAGACATCACCTTTAAATAACGCGAAATAGTATAAATCTGTAAACAAATTGAAAAAAAAATCACGCTTGGAGCATAGATTATGAAACAATTTCCAGAACATTGAGAATAGCCTCGATAGACATCACCTTTAAATAACGCTCAATAGTATAAATCCGTAAACAAATTAAAAAAAATCACGCGTGGAGCACAGATTATGAAACAATTTACAGCACACTGAGAATAGCCTCGATAGACATCGCCTTTAAATAACGCGAAATTTTATAAATTTGTAAATAAACTCAAAAAATCACGCGTGGAGCACAGATTATGAAATGATTTCCAGCACATTGAGAATAGCCTCGATAGACATTGCCTTTAAATAACGCGAAATAGTATAAATCCGTAAATACATGAAAAAAAATCAGGCGTGGAACACAGATTATGAAACAATTTCCAGCACATTGAGAATAGTCTCGATAGCCATCGCCTTTAAATACCTCGAAATAGTATAGATCCGTAAACAAAATCAAAAAATCCACCGGTGGAGCACAGATTATGGAACAATTTCCAGCACATTGAGAGTAGTCTCGATAGACATCACCTTTAAAAATACGCGAAACAGTATAAATATGTAAACAAATTGAAAAAAAATATCAAGCTTGGAGCACAGATTGTGAAACAATTTCCAGCACATTGAAAATAGTCTCAATACACATCGCCTTTAAATAACGCGAAATCGTATAAATTTGTAAATAAATTAAAAAAAATCACGTGTGGAGCACAGATTATGAAACAATTTCCAGCACATTGAGAATAGCCTCGATAGACATCACCTTTAAATAACGCGAAACAGTATAAATCTGTAAACAAATTGAAAAAAAAACTCACGCTTGGAGCATAGATTATGAAACAATTTCCAGAACATTGAGAATAGTCTCAATAGACATCGCCTGTAAATAACGCGAAATAGTATAAATCCGTAAACAAATTTAAAAATATCACGTTTGGAGAACAGATTATAAAACAATTTCCAGCACATTGAGAATAGTCTCGACAGACATCACCTTTAAATAACATGAAATAGTATAAATCTCTAAAAAAAATGAAAAAAAAATTACGATTTGAGCATAGATTCTGAAACAATTTCCAGCACATTGAAAATAGTCTCGATAGACATCGCCTTTAAATAACGCGAAATAGTATAAAACCGTAAACAAATTCAATAAAAATCACGCGTGGAGCACAGATTATGAAACAATTTCCAGCACATTGAGAATAACCTCGATAGACATCACTTTTAAATAACGCGAAATAGTATAAAACCGTAAACAAATTCAATAAAAATCACGCGTGGAGCACAGATTATGAAACAATTTCCAGCCCATTGAGAATAGCCTCGATAGACATCACCTTTAAATAACGCGAAATAGTATAAATCTGTAAACAAATTGAAAAAAAATCACGCTTGGAGCATAGATTATGAAACAATTTCCAGAACATTGAGAATAGTCTCAATAGACATCGCCTGTAAATAACGCGAAATAGTATAAATCCGTAAACAAATTTAAAAAAATCACGCGTGGAGCACAGATTATGAAACAATTTACAGCACATTGAGAATAGCCTCGATAGACATCGCCTTTAAATAACGCGAAATCTTATAAATTTGTAAATAAACTCAAAAAAATCACGCGTGGAGCACAGATTATGAAATGATTTTAAGCACATTGAGAATAGCCTCGATAGACATTGCCTTTAAATAACGCGAAATAGTATAAATCCGTAAATAAATGAAAAAAAATCAGGCGTGGAACACAGATTATGAAACAATTTCCAGCACATTGAAAATAGTCTCGATAGCCATCGCCTTTAAATAACTCGAAATAGTATAGATCCGTAAACAAAATCAAAAAATCCACGCGTGGAGCACAGATTATGAAACAATTTCCTGCACATTGAGAATAGCCTCGATAGACATCACCTTTAAATAACGCGAAACAGTATAAATATGTAAACAAATTGAAAAAAAAATTAAGCTTGGAGCATAGATTGTGAAAAAATTTCCAGCACATTGAATATAGTCCCAATAGACATCGCCTTTAAATAACGCGAAATAGTATAAATCCGTAAACAAATTCAAAAAAATCACGCGTGGAGCACAGATTATGAAACAATTTCCAGCACATTGTGAATAGCCTCGATAGACATCGCCTTTAAATAACGCGAAATCTTATAAATTTGTAAATAAATTCAAAAAAATCACGTGTGGAGCACAGATTATGAAATAATTTCCAGCACATTGAGAATAACCTCGATAGACATCACCTTTAAATAACGCGAATCAGCATAAATATGTAAACAAATTGAAAAAAAAATCAAGCTTGGAGCATAGATTGTGAAACAATTTCCAGCACATTGAAAATAGTCTCAATAGACATCGCTTTTAAATAACGCGAAATATTATAAATCCGTAAACAAATTTTAAAAAATCGCGCTTGGAGCACAGATTATAAAACAATTTCCAGCACATTGAGAGTAGTCTCGATAGACATCACCTTTAAAAATACGCGAAACAGTATGAATATGTAAACAAATTGAAAAAAAATATCAAGCTTGGAGCACAGATTGTGAAACAATTTCCAGCACATTGAAAATAGTCTCAATACACATCGCCTTTAAATAACGCGAAATCGTATAAATTTGTAAATAAATTAAAAAAAATCACGTGTGGAGCACAGATTATGAAACAATTTCCAGCACATTGAGAATAGCCTCGATAGACATCACCTTTAAATAACGCGAAATAGTATAAATCTGTAAATAAATTGAAAAAAAAAACTCATGCTTGGAGCATAGATTATGAAACAATTTCCAGAACATTGAGAATAGTCTCAATAGACATCGCCTGTAAATAACGCGAAATAGTATAAATCCGTAAACAAATTTAAAAATATCACGCTTGGAGAACAGATTATAAAACAATTTCCAGCACATTGAGAATAGTCTCGATAGACATCACCTTTAAATAACATGAAATAGTATAAATCTCTAAAAAAAATGAAAAAAAAATTACGATTTGAGCATAGATTCTGAAACAATTTCCAGCACATTGAAAATAGTCTCGATAGACATCGCCTTTAAATAACGCGAAATAGTATAAAACCGTAAACAAATTCAATAAAAATCACGCGTGGAGCACAGATTATGAAACAATTTCCAGCACATTGAGAATAACCTCGATAGACATCACCTTTAAATAACGCGAAATAGTATAAAACCGTAAACAAATTCAATAAAAATCACGCGTGGAGCACAGATTATGAAACAATTTCCAGCACATTGAGAATAGCCTCGATAGACATCACCTTTAAATAACGCGAAATAGTATAAATCTGTAAACAAATTGAAAAAAAATCACGCTTGGAGCATAGATTATGAAACAATTTCCAGAACATTGAGAATAGTCTCAATAGACATCGCCTGTAAATAACGCGAAATAGTATAAATCCGTAAACAAATTTAAAAAAATCACGCGTGGAGCACAGATTATGAAACAATTTACAGCACATTGAGAATAGCCTCGATAGACATCGCCTTTAAATAACGCGAAATCTTATAAATTTGTAAATAAACTCAAAAAAATCACGCGTGGAGCACAGATTTTGAAATGATTTTAAGCACATTGAGAATGGCCTCGATAGACATTGCCTTTAAATAACGCGAAATAGTATAAATCCGTAAATAAATGAAAAAAAATCAGGCGTGGAACACAGATTATGAAACAATTTCCAGCACATTGAGAATAGTCTCGATAGCCATCGCCTTTAAATAACTCGAAATAGTATAGATCCGTAAACAAAATCAAAAAATCCACGCGTGGAGCACAGATTATGAAACAATTTCCTGCACATTGAGAATAGCCTCGATAGACATCACCTTTAAATAACGCGAAACAGTATAAATATGTAAACAAATTGAAAAAAAAATTAAGCTTGGAGCATAGATTGTGAAAAAATTTCCAGCACATTGAAAATAGTCCCAATAGACATCGCCTTTAAATAACGCGAAATAGTATAAATCCGTAAACAAATTCAAAAAAATCACGCGTGGAGCACAGATTATGAAACAATTTCCAGCACATTGTGAATAGCCTCGATAGACATCGCCTTTAAATAACGCGAAATCTTATAAATTTGTAAATAAATTCAAAAAAATCACGTGTGGAGCACAGATTATGAAACAATTTCCAGCACATTGAGAATAATCTCGATAGACATCACCTTTAAATAACGCGAATCAGTATAAATATGTAAACAAATTGAAAAAAAAATCATGCTTGGAGCATAGATTGTGAAACAATTTCCAGCACATTGAAAATAGTCTGAATAGACATCGCTTTTAAATAACGCGAAATATTATAAATCCGTAAACAAATTTTAAAAAATCGCGCTTGGAGCACAGATTATAAAACAATTTCCAGCACATTGAGAGTAGTCTCGATAGACATCACCTTTAAAAATACGCGAAACAGTATAAATATGTAAACAAATTGAAAAAAAATATCAAGCTTGGAGCACAGATTGTGAAACAATTTCCAGCACATTGAAAATAGTCTCAATACACATCGCCTTTAAAGAACGCGAAATCGTATAAATTTGTAAATAAATTTTAAAAAATCACGTGTGGAGCACAGATTATGAAACAATTTCCAGCACATTGAGAATAGCCTCGATAGACATCTCCTTTAAATAACGCGAAATAGTATAAATCTGTAAACAAATTGAAAAAAAAAACTCACGCTTGGAGCATAGATTATGAAACAATTTCCAGAACATTGAGAATAGTCTCAATAGTCATCGCCTGTAAATAACGCGAAATAGTATAAATCCGTAAACAAATTTAAAAATATCACGCTTGGAGAACAGATTATAAAACAATTTCCAGCACATTGAGAATAGTCTCGATAGACATCACCTTTAAATAACATGAAATAGTATAAATCTCTAAAAAAAATGAAAAAAAAAATTACGATTTGAGCATAGATTCTGAAACAATTTCCAGCACATTGAAAATAGTCTCGATAGACATCGCCTTTAAATAACGCGAAATAGTATAAAACCGTAAACAAATTCAATAAAAATCACGCGTGGAGCACAGATTATGAAACAATTTCCAGCACATTGAGAATAACCTCGATAGACATCACCTTTAAATAACGCGAAATAGTATAAAACCGTAAACAAATTCAATAAAAATCACGCGTGGAGCACAGATTATGAAACAATTTCCAGCACATTGAGAATAGCCTCGATAGACATCACCTTTAAATAACGCGAAATAGTATAAATCTGTAAACAAATTGAAAAAAAAATCACGCTTGGAGCATAGATTATGAAACAATTTCCAGAACATTGAGAATAGTCTCAATAGACATCGCCTGTAAATAACGCGAAATAGTATAAATCCGTAAACAAATTTAAAAAAATCACGCGTGGAGCACAGATTATGAAACAATTTACAGCACATTGAGAATAGCCTCGATAGACATCGCCTTTAAATAACGCGAAATCTTATAAATTTGTAAATAAACTCAAAAAAATCACGCGTGGAGCACAGATTATGAAATGATTTTAAGCACATTGAGAATAGCCTCGATAGACATTGCCTTTAAATAACGCGAAATAGTATAACTCCGTAAATAAATGAAAAAAAATCAGGCGTGGAACACAGATTATGAAACAATTTCCAGCACATTGAGAATAGCCTCGATAGACATCACCTTTAAATAACGCGAAACAGTATAAATATGAAATTGAAAAAAAACAAATTGAAAAAAAAAATCAAGCTTGGAGCATAGATTGTGAAACAATTTCCAGCACATTGAAAATAGTCCCAATAGACATCGCCTTTAAATAACGCGAAATAATATAAATCCGTAAACAAATTAAAAAAAATCACGCGTGGAGCACAGATTATGAAACAATTTCCAGCACATTGAGAATAACCTCGATAGACATCACCTTTAAATAACGCGAATCAGTATAAATATGTAAACAAATTGAAAAAAAATCGAGCTTGGAGCATAGATTGTGAAGCAATTTCCAGCACATTGAAAATAGTCTCAATAGACATCGCTTTTAAATAACGCGAAACAGTATTAATATGTAAACAAATTGAAAAAAAAAATCAAGCTTGGAGCATAGATTGTGAAACAATTTCCAGCACATTGAAAATAGTCTCAATAGGCATCGCCTTTAAATAACGCGAAATCTTATAAATTTGTAAATAAATTCAAAAAAATCACGTGTAGAGCACAGATTATGAAACAATTTCCAGCACATTGAGAATAGCCTCGATAGACATCGCCTTTAAATAACGCGAAATAGTATAAATTTGTAAATAAATGGAAAAAAAATCACGCGTGGAGCACAGATTATGAAACAAATTCCAGCACATTGAGAATAGCCTCGATAGACTTCTCCTTCAAATAACGCGAAATAGCATAAACCTGTAAACAAATTTTAAAAAATCGCGCTTGGAGCACAGATTATAAAACAATTTCCAGCACATTGAGAATAGTCACGATAGACATCACATTTAAATAACGCGAAACAGTATAAGTATGTAAACAAATTGAAAAAAAAATCAAGCTTGGGGCATAGATTGTTAAACAATTTCCAGCACATTGAGAATAACCTCGATAGACATCACCTTTAAATAACGCGAAATAGTATAAAACCGTAAACAAATTCAAAAAAATCACGCGTGGAGCACAGATTATGAAACAATTTCCAGCACATTGAGAATAGCCTCGATAGACATCACCTTTAAATAACGCGAAATAGTATAAATCTGTAAACAAATTGAAAAAAAAATAACGCTTGGAGCATAGATTATAAAACAATTTCCAGAACATTGAGAATAGCCTCGATAGACATCACCTTTAAATAACGCTCAATAGTATAAATCCGTAAACAAATTCAAAAAAATCACGCGTGGAGCACAGATTATGAAACAATTTACAGCACATTGAGAATAGCCTCGATAGACATCGCCTTTAAATAACGCGAAATCTTATAAATTTGTAAATAAACTCAAAAAATCACGCGTGGAGCACAGATTATGAAATGATTTCCAGCACATTGAGAATAGCCTCGATAGACATCGCCTGTAAATAACGCGAAATAGTATAAATCCGTAAACAAATTTAAAAAAATCACGCGCGGAGCACAGATTATGAAACAATTTACAGCACATTGAGAATAGCCTCGATAGACATCGCCTTTAAATAACGCGAAATCTTATAAATTTGTAAATAAACTCAAAAAAAAATCACGCATGGAGCACAGATTATGAAATGATTTTCAGCACATTGAGAATAGCCTCGATAGACATTGCCTTTCAATAACGCAAAATAGTATAAATCCGTAAATAAATGAAAAAAAATCAGGCGTGGAACACAGATTATGAAACAATTTCCAGCACATTGAGAATAGTCTCGATAGCCATCGCCTTTAAATAACTCGAAATAGTATAGATCCGTAAACAAAATCAAAAAATCCACGCGTGGAGCACAGAATATGAAACAATTTCCTGCACATTGCCTCGATAGACATCACCTTTAAATAACGCGAAACAGTATAAATATGTAAACAAATTGAAAAAAAAATCAAGCTTGGAGCATAGATTGTGAAGCAATTTCCAGCACATTGAAAATAGTCTCAATAGACATCGCTTTTAAATAACGCGAAATAATATAAATCCGTAAACAAATTTTAAAAAATCCCGCTTGGAGCACAGATTATAAAACAATTTCCAGCACATTGAGAATAGTCTCGATAGACATCACCTTTAAATAACGCGAAACAGTATAAATATGTAAACAAATTGAAAAAAAAATCAAGCTTGGAGCAGAGATTGTGAAACAATTTCCAGCACATTGAAAATAGTCTCAATAGGCATCGCCTTTAAATAACGCGGAATATTATAAATCCGAAAACAAATTCAAAAAAATCACGCGTGGAGCACAGATTATGAAACAATTTCCAGCACATTGAGAATAGCCTCGATAGACATCGCCTTTAAATAACGCGAAATAGTATATATCCGTAAACAAATTGAAAAAAAAATCAGGCTTGGAGCACAGATTATGAAACAATTTCCAGCACATAAGAATAACCTCGATAGACATCACCTTTAAATAACGCGAAATAGTATAAATCCGTAAACAAATTCAAAAAAATCATGCGTGGAGCACAGATTATGAAACAATTTCCAGCACATTGAGAATAGCTTCGATAGACATCACCTTTAAATAACGCGAAAAAGTATAAATCTGTAAACAAATTGAAAAAAAAAAAATCACGTTTGGAGCATAAATTGTGAAACAATTTCCAGCACATCGAAAATAGTCTCGATAGACATCGCCTTTAAATAAAGCGAAATATTATAAATCCGTAAACAAATTTTAAAAAAATCACGCGTGGAGCACAGATTATGAAACAATTTCCAGCACATTGAGAATAACCTCGGTAGACATCACCTTTAAATAACGCGAAATAGTATAAATGCGTAAACAAATTTTAAAAAAATCACGCGTGGAGCACAGATTGTGAAACAATTTCCAGCACATTGAAAATAGTCTCGATAGACATCGCCTTTAAATAACGCGGAATATTATAAATCCGAAAACAAATTCAAAAAAATCACGCGTGGAGCACAGATTATGAAACTATTTCCAGCACATTGAGAATAGCCTCGATAGACATCGCCTTTAAATAACGCGAAATAGTATATATCCGTAAACAAATTGAAAAAAAAATCAGGCTTGGAGCACAGATTATGAAACAATTTCCAGCACATTGAGAATAACCTCGATAGACATCACCTTTAAATAACGGGAAATAGTATAAATCCGTAAACAAATTTAAAAAAATCGCGCTTGGAGCACAGATTATAAAACAATTTCCAGCACATTGAGAATAGTCACGATAGACATCGCCTTTAAATAACGCGAAACAGTATAAATATGTAAACAAATTGAAAAAAAATCAAGCTTGGGGCATAGATTGTTTAACAATTTCCAGCACATTGAGAATAACCTCGATACACATCACCTTTAAATAACGAGAAATAGTATAAATCCGTAAACAAATTCAAAAAAATCACGCGTGGAGCACAGATTATGAAACAATTTCCAGCACATTGAGAATAGCCTCGATAGACATCAACTTTAAATAACGCGAAATAGTATAAATCTGTAAACAAATTGAAAAAAAATCACGCTTGGAGCATAGATTATGAAACAATTTCCAGAACATTGAGAATAGCCTCGATAGACATCACCTTTAAATAACGCTCAATAGTATAAATCCGTAAACAAATTAAAAAAAATCACGCGTGGAGCACAGATTATGAAACAATTTACAGCACACTGAGAATAGCCTCGATAGACATCGCCTTTAAATAACGCGAAATTTTATAAATTTGTAAATAAACTCAAAAAATCACGCGTGGAGCACAGATTATGAAATGATTTCCAGCACATTGAGAATAGCCTCGATAGACATTGCCTTTAAATAACGCGAAATAGTATAAATCCGTAAATACATGAAAAAAAATCAGGCGTGGAACACAGATTATGAAACAATTTCCAGCACATTGAGAATAGTCTCGATAGACATCACCTTTAAAAATACGCGAAACAGTATAAATATGTAAACAAATTGAAAAAAAATATCAAGCTTGGAGCACAGATTGTGAAACAATTTCCAGCACATTGAAAATAGTCTCAATACACATCGCCTTTAAATAACGCGAAATCGTATAAATTTGTAAATAAATTAAAAAAAATCACGTGTGGAGCACAGATTATGAAACAATTTCCAGCACATTGAGAATAGCCTCGATAGACATCACCTTTAAATAACGCGAAACAGTATAAATCTGTAAACAAATTGAAAAAAAAAACTCACGCTTGGAGCATAGATTATGAAACAATTTCCAGAACATTGAGAATAGTCTCAATAGACATCGCCTGTAAATAACGCGAAATAGTATAAATCCGTAAACAAATTTAAAAATATCACGTTTGGAGAACAGATTATAAAACAATTTCCAGCACATTGAGAATAGTCTCGACAGACATCACCTTTAAATAACATGAAATAGTATAAATCTCTAAAAAAAATGAAAAAAAAATTACGATTTGAGCATAGATTCTGAAACAATTTCCAGCACATTGAAAATAGTCTCGATAGACATCGCCTTTAAATAACGCGAAATAGTATAAAACCGTAAACAAATTCAATAAAAATCACGCGTGGAGCACAGATTATGAAACAATTTCCAGCACATTGAGAATAACCTCGATAGACATCACTTTTAAATAACGCGAAATAGTATAAAACCGTAAACAAATTCAATAAAAATCACGCGTGGAGCACAGATTATGAAACAATTTCCAGCACATTGAGAATAGCCTCGATAGACATCACCTTTAAATAACGCGAAATAGTATAAATCTGTAAACAAATTGAAAAAAAATCACGCTTGGAGCATAGATTATGAAACAATTTCCAGAACATTGAGAATAGTCTCAATAGACATCGCCTGTAAATAACGCGAAATAGTATAAATCCGTAAACAAATTTAAAAAAATCACGCGTGGAGCACAGATTATGAAACAATTTACAGCACATTGAGAATAGCCTCGATAGACATCGCCTTTAAATAACGCGAAATCTTATAAATTTGTAAATAAACTCAAAAAAATCACGCGTGGAGCACAGATTATGAAATGATTTTAAGCACATTGAGAATAGCCTCGATAGACATTGCCTTTAAATAACGCGAAATAGTATAAATCCGTAAATAAATGAAAAAAAATCAGGCGTGAAACACAGATTATGAAACAATTTCCAGCACATTGAAAATAGTCTCGATAGCCATCGCCTTTAAATAACTCGAAATAGTATAGATCCGTAAACAAAATCAAAAAATCCACGCGTGGAGCACAGATTATGAAACAATTTCCTGCACATTGAGAATAGCCTCGATAGACATCACCTTTAAATAACGCGAAACAGTATAAATATGTAAACAAATTGAAAAAAAAATTAAGCTTGGAGCATAGATTGTGAAAAAATTTCCAGCACATTGAATATAGTCCCAATAGACATCGCCTTTAAATAACGCGAAATAGTATAAATCCGTAAACAAATTCAAAAAAATCACGCGTGGAGCACAGATTATGAAACAATTTCCAGCACATTGTGAATAGCCTCGATAGACATCGCCTTTAAATAACGCGAAATCTTATAAATTTGTAAATAAATTAAAAAAAATCACGTGTGGAGCACAGATTATGAAATAATTTCCAGCACATTGAGAATAACCTCGATAGACATCACCTTTAAATAACGCGAATCAGCATAAATATGTAAACAAATTGAAAAAAAAATCAAGCTTGGAGCATAGATTGTGAAACAATTTCCAGCACATTGAAAATAGTCTCAATAGACATCGCTTTTAAATAACGCGAAATATTATAAATCCGTAAACAAATTTTAAAAAATCGCGCTTGGAGCACAGATTATAAAACAATTTCCAGCACATTGAGAGTAGTCTCGATAGACATCACCTTTAAAAATACGCGAAACAGTATGAATATGTAAACAAATTGAAAAAAAATATCAAGCTTGGAGCACAGATTGTGAAACAATTTCCAGCACATTGAAAATAGTCTCAATACACATCGCCTTTAAAGAACGCGAAATCGTATAAATTTGTAAATAAATTAAAAAAAATCACGTGTGGAGCACAGATTATGAAACAATTTCCAGCACATTGAGAATAGCCTCGATAGACATCACCTTTAAATAACGCGAAATAGTATAAATCTGTAAACAAATTGAAAAAAAAACTCATGCTTGGAGCATAGATTATGAAACAATTTCCAGAACATTGAGAATAGTCTCAATAGACATCGCCTGTAAATAACGCGAAATAGTATAAATCCGTAAACAAATTTAAAAATATCACGCTTGGAGAACAGATTATAAAACAATTTCCAGCACATTGAGAATAGTCTCGATAGACATCACCTTTAAATAACATGAAATAGTATAAATCTCTAAAAAAAAAGAAAAAAAAATTACGATTTGAACATAGATTCTGAAACAATTTCCAGCACATTGAAAATAGTCTCGATAGACATCGCCTTTAAATAACGCGAAATAGTATAAAACCGTAAACAAATTCAATAAAAATCACGCGTGGAGCACAGATTATGAAACAATTTCCAGCACATCGAGAATAGCCTCGATAGACATCGCCTGTAAATAACGCGAAATAGTATAAATCCGTAAACAAATTTTAAAAAATCACGCGTGGAGCACAGATTATGAAACAATTTACAGCACATTGAGAATAGCCTCGATAGACATCGCCTTTAAATAACGCGAAATCTTATAAATTTGTAAATAAACTCAAAAAAATCACGCGTGGAGCACAGATTATGAAATGATTTTAAGCACATTGAGAATAGCCTCGATAGACATTGCCTTTAAATAACGCGAAATAGTATAAATCCGTAAATAAATGAAAAAAAATCAGGCGTGGAACACAGATTATGAAACAATTTCCAGCACATTGAGAATAGTCTCGATAGCCATCGCCTTTAAATAACTCGAAATAGTATAGATCCGTAAACAAAATAAAAAAATCCACGCGTGGAGCACAGATTATGGAATGATTTTAAGCACATTGAGAATAGCCTCGATAGACATTGCCTTTAAATAACGCGAAATAGTATAAATCCGTAAATAAATGAAAAAAAATCAGGCGTGGAACACAGATTATGAAACAATTTCCAGCACATTGAGAATAACCTCGATAGACATCACCTTTAAATAACGCGAATCAGTATAAATATGTAAACAAATTGAAAAAAAAAATCAAGCTTGGAGCATAGATTGTGAAGCAATTTCCAGCACATTGAAAATAGTCTCAATAGACATCGCTTTTAAATAACGCGAAACAGTATAAATATGTAAACAAATTGAAAAAAAAATCAAGCTTGGAGCATAGATTGTGAAACAATTTCCAGCACATTGAAAATAGTCTCAATAGGCATCGCCTTTAAATAACGCGAAATCTTATAAATTTGTAAATAAATTCAAAAAAATCACGTGTAGAGCACAGATTATGAAACAATTTCCAGCACATTGAGAATAGCCTCGATAGACATCGCCTTTAAATAACGCGAAATAGTATAAATTTGTAAATAAATGCAAAAAAATCACGCGTGGAGCACAGATTATGAAACAAATTCCAGCACATTGAGAATAGCCTCGATAGACTTCTCCTTCAAATAACGCGAAATAGCATAAACCTGTAAACAAATTGAAAAAAATCACGCTTGGAGCATAGATTGTGAAACAATTTCCAGCACATTGAAAATAGTCTCGATAGACATCGCCTTTAAATAACGAGAAATAGTATAAATCTGTAAATAAAATTGAAAAAAAAAATCACGCTTGGAGCATAGATTGTGAAACAATTTCCAGCATATTGAAAATAGTCTCGAGAGACATCTCCTTTAAATAACGCGAAATAGTATAAATCTGTAAACAAATTGAAAAAAAAACTCACGCTTGGAGCATAGATTATGAAACAATTTCCAGAACATTGAGAATAGTCTCAATAGTCATCGCCTGTAAATAACGCGAAATAGTATAAATCCGTAAACAAATTTAAAAATATCACGCTTGGAGAACAGATTATAAAACAATTTCCAGCACATTGAGAATAGTCTCGATAGACATCACCTTTAAATAACGCGAAATAGTATAAAACCGTAAACAAATTCAATAAAAATCACGCGTGGAGCACAGATTATGAAACAATTTCCAGCACATTGAGAATAACCTCGATAGACATCACCTTTAAATAACGCGAAATAGTATAAAACCGTAAACAAATTCAATAAAAATCACGCGTGGAGCACAGATTATGAAACAATTTCCAGCACATTGAGAATAACCTCGATAGACATCACCTTTAAATAACGCGAATCAGTATAAATATGTAAACAAATTGAAAAAAAATCAAGCTTGGAGCATAGATTGTGAAGCAATTTCCAGCACATTGAAAATAGTCTCAATAGACATCGCTTTTAAATAACGCGAAACAGTATTAATATGTAAACAAATTGAAAAAAAAAATCAAGCTTGGAGCATAGATTGTGAAACAATTTCCAGCACATTGAAAATAGTCTCAATAGGCATCGCCTTTAAATAACGCGAAATCTTATAAATTTGTAAATAAATTCAAAAAAATCACGTGTAGAGCACAGATTATGAAACAATTTCCAGCACATTGAGAATAGCCTCGATAGACATCGCCTTTAAATAACGCGAAATAGTATAAATTTGTAAATAAATGGAAAAAAAATCACGCGTGGAGCACAGATTATGAAACAAATTCCAGCACATTGAGAATAGCCTCGATAGACTTCTCCTTCAAATAACGCGAAATAGCATAAACCTGTAAACAAATTTTAAAAAATCGCGCTTGGAGCACAGATTATAAAACAATTTCCAGCACATTGAGAATAGTCACGATAGACATCACATTTAAATAACGCGAAACAGTATAAGTATGTAAACAAATTGAAAAAAAAATCAAGCTTGGGGCATAGATTGTTAAACAATTTCCAGCACATTGAGAATAACCTCGATAGACATCACCTTTAAATAACGCGAAATAGTATAAAACCGTAAACAAATTCAAAAAAATCACGCGTGGAGCACAGATTATGAAACAATTTCCAGCACATTGAGAATAGCCTCGATAGACATCACCTTTAAATAACGCGAAATAGTATAAATCTGTAAACAAATTGAAAAAAAAATAACGCTTGGAGCATAGATTATAAAACAATTTCCAGAACATTGAGAATAGCCTCGATAGACATCACCTTTAAATAACGCTCAATAGTATAAATCCGTAAACAAATTCAAAAAAATCACGCGTGGAGCACAGATTATGAAACAATTTACAGCACATTGAGAATAGCCTCGATAGACATCGCCTTTAAATAACGCGAAATCTTATAAATTTGTAAATAAACTCAAAAAATCACGCGTGGAGCACAGATTATGAAATGATTTCCAGCACATTGAGAATAGCCTCGATAGACATCGCCTGTAAATAACGCGAAATAGTATAAATCCGTAAACAAATTTAAAAAAATCACGCGCGGAGCACAGATTATGAAACAATTTACAGCACATTGAGAATAGCCTCGATAGACATCGCCTTTAAATAACGCGAAATCTTATAAATTTGTAAATAAACTCAAAAAAAATCACGCATGGAGCACAGATTATGAAATGATTTTCAGCACATTGAGAATAGCCTCGATAGACATTGCCTTTCAATAACGCAAAATAGTATAAATCCGTAAATAAATGAAAAAAAATCAGGCGTGGAACACAGATTATGAAACAATTTCCAGCACATTGAGAATAGTCTCGATAGCCATCGCCTTTAAATAACTCGAAATAGTATAGATCCGTAAACAAAATCAAAAAATCCACGCGTGGAGCACAGAATATGAAACAATTTCCTGCACATTGCCTCGATAGACATCACCTTTAAATAACGCGAAACAGTATAAATATGTAAACAAATTGAAAAAAAAATCAAGCTTGGAGCATAGATTGTGAAGCAATTTCCAGCACATTGAAAATAGTCTCAATAGACATCGCTTTTAAATAACGCGAAATAATATAAATCCGTAAACAAATTTTAAAAAATCCCGCTTGGAGCACAGATTATAAAACAATTTCCAGCACATTGAGAATAGTCTCGATAGACATCACCTTTAAATAACGCGAAACAGTATAAATATGTAAACAAATTGAAAAAAAAATCAAGCTTGGAGCACAGATTGTGAAACAATTTCCAGCACATTGAAAATAGTCTCAATACACATCGCCTTTAAAGAACGCGAAATCGTATAAATTTGTAAATAAATTAAAAAAAATCACGTGTGGAGCACAGATTATGAAACAATTTCCAGCACATTGAGAATAGCCTCGATAGACATCACCTTTAAATAACGCGAAATAGTATAAATCTGTAAACAAATTGAAAAAAAAACTCATGCTTGGAGCATAGATTATGAAACAATTTCCAGAACATTGAGAATAGTCTCAATAGACATCGCCTGTAAATAACGCGAAATAGTATAAATCCGTAAACAAATTTAAAAATATCACGCTTGGAGAACAGATTATAAAACAATTTCCAGCACATTGAGAATAGTCTCGATAGACATCACCTTTAAATAACATGAAATAGTATAAATCTCTAAAAAAAAAGAAAAAAAAATTACGATTTGAACATAGATTCTGAAACAATTTCCAGCACATTGAAAATAGTCTCGATAGACATCGCCTTTAAATAACGCGAAATAGTATAAAACCGTAAACAAATTCAATAAAAATCACGCGTGGAGCACAGATTATGAAACAATTTCCAGCACATCGAGAATAGCCTCGATAGACATCGCCTGTAAATAACGCGAAATAGTATAAATCCGTAAACAAATTTTAAAAAATCACGCGTGGAGCACAGATTATGAAACAATTTACAGCACATTGAGAATAGCCTCGATAGACATCGCCTTTAAATAACGCGAAATCTTATAAATTTGTAAATAAACTCAAAAAAATCACGCGTGGAGCACAGATTATGAAATGATTTTAAGCACATTGAGAATAGCCTCGATAGACATTGCCTTTAAATAACGCGAAATAGTATAAATCCGTAAATAAATGAAAAAAAATCAGGCGTGGAACACAGATTATGAAACAATTTCCAGCACATTGAGAATAGTCTCGATAGCCATCGCCTTTAAATAACTCGAAATAGTATAGATCCGTAAACAAAATAAAAAAATCCACGCGTGGAGCACAGATTATGGAATGATTTTAAGCACATTGAGAATAGCCTCGATAGACATTGCCTTTAAATAACGCGAAATAGTATAAATCCGTAAATAAATGAAAAAAAATCAGGCGTGGAACACAGATTATGAAACAATTTCCAGCACATTGAGAATAACCTCGATAGACATCACCTTTAAATAACGCGAATCAGTATAAATATGTAAACAAATTGAAAAAAAAAATCAAGCTTGGAGCATAGATTGTGAAGCAATTTCCAGCACATTGAAAATAGTCTCAATAGACATCGCTTTTAAATAACGCGAAACAGTATAAATATGTAAACAAATTGAAAAAAAAATCAAGCTTGGAGCATAGATTGTGAAACAATTTCCAGCACATTGAAAATAGTCTCAATAGGCATCGCCTTTAAATAACGCGAAATCTTATAAATTTGTAAATAAATTCAAAAAAATCACGTGTAGAGCACAGATTATGAAACAATTTCCAGCACATTGAGAATAGCCTCGATAGACATCGCCTTTAAATAACGCGAAATAGTATAAATTTGTAAATAAATGCAAAAAAATCACGCGTGGAGCACAGATTATGAAACAAATTCCAGCACATTGAGAATAGCCTCGATAGACTTCTCCTTCAAATAACGCGAAATAGCATAAACCTGTAAACAAATTGAAAAAAATCACGCTTGGAGCATAGATTGTGAAACAATTTCCAGCACATTGAAAATAGTCTCGATAGACATCGCCTTTAAATAACGAGAAATAGTATAAATCTGTAAATAAAATTGAAAAAAAAAATCACGCTTGGAGCATAGATTGTGAAACAATTTCCAGCATATTGAAAATAGTCTCGAGAGACATCTCCTTTAAATAACGCGAAATAGTATAAATCTGTAAACAAATTGAAAAAAAAACTCACGCTTGGAGCATAGATTATGAAACAATTTCCAGAACATTGAGAATAGTCTCAATAGTCATCGCCTGTAAATAACGCGAAATAGTATAAATCCGTAAACAAATTTAAAAATATCACGCTTGGAGAACAGATTATAAAACAATTTCCAGCACATTGAGAATAGTCTCGATAGACATCACCTTTAAATAACGCGAAATAGTATAAAACCGTAAACAAATTCAATAAAAATCACGCGTGGAGCACAGATTATGAAACAATTTCCAGCACATTGAGAATAACCTCGATAGACATCACCTTTAAATAACGCGAAATAGTATAAAACCGTAAACAAATTCAATAAAAATCACGCGTGGAGCACAGATTATGAAACAATTTCCAGCACATTGAGAATAACCTCGATAGACATCACCTTTAAATAACGCGAATCAGTATAAATATGTAAACAAATTGAAAAAAAATCAAGCTTGGAGCATAGATTGTGAAGCAATTTCCAGCACATTGAAAATAGTCTCAATAGACATCGCTTTTAAATAACGCGAAACAGTATTAATATGTAAACAAATTGAAAAAAAAAATCAAGCTTGGAGCATAGATTGTGAAACAATTTCCAGCACATTGAAAATAGTCTCAATAGGCATCGCCTTTAAATAACGCGAAATCTTATAAATTTGTAAATAAATTCAAAAAAATCACGTGTAGAGCACAGATTATGAAACAATTTCCAGCACATTGAGAATAGCCTCGATAGACATCGCCTTTAAATAACGCGAAATAGTATAAATTTGTAAATAAATGGAAAAAAAATCACGCGTGGAGCACAGATTATGAAACAAATTCCAGCACATTGAGAATAGCCTCGATAGACTTCTCCTTCAAATAACGCGAAATAGCATAAACCTGTAAACAAATTTTAAAAAATCGCGCTTGGAGCACAGATTATAAAACAATTTCCAGCACATTGAGAATAGTCACGATAGACATCACATTTAAATAACGCGAAACAGTATAAGTATGTAAACAAATTGAAAAAAAAATCAAGCTTGGGGCATAGATTGTTAAACAATTTCCAGCACATTGAGAATAACCTCGATAGACATCACCTTTAAATAACGCGAAATAGTATAAAACCGTAAACAAATTCAAAAAAATCACGCGTGGAGCACAGATTATGAAACAATTTCCAGCACATTGAGAATAGCCTCGATAGACATCACCTTTAAATAACGCGAAATAGTATAAATCTGTAAACAAATTGAAAAAAAAATAACGCTTGGAGCATAGATTATAAAACAATTTCCAGAACATTGAGAATAGCCTCGATAGACATCACCTTTAAATAACGCTCAATAGTATAAATCCGTAAACAAATTCAAAAAAATCACGCGTGGAGCACAGATTATGAAACAATTTACAGCACATTGAGAATAGCCTCGATAGACATCGCCTTTAAATAACGCGAAATCTTATAAATTTGTAAATAAACTCAAAAAATCACGCGTGGAGCACAGATTATGAAATGATTTCCAGCACATTGAGAATAGCCTCGATAGACATCGCCTGTAAATAACGCGAAATAGTATAAATCCGTAAACAAATTTAAAAAAATCACGCGCGGAGCACAGATTATGAAACAATTTACAGCACATTGAGAATAGCCTCGATAGACATCGCCTTTAAATAACGCGAAATCTTATAAATTTGTAAATAAACTCAAAAAAAATCACGCATGGAGCACAGATTATGAAATGATTTTCAGCACATTGAGAATAGCCTCGATAGACATTGCCTTTCAATAACGCAAAATAGTATAAATCCGTAAATAAATGAAAAAAAATCAGGCGTGGAACACAGATTATGAAACAATTTCCAGCACATTGAGAATAGTCTCGATAGCCATCGCCTTTAAATAACTCGAAATAGTATAGATCCGTAAACAAAATCAAAAAATCCACGCGTGGAGCACAGAATATGAAACAATTTCCTGCACATTGCCTCGATAGACATCACCTTTAAATAACGCGAAACAGTATAAATATGTAAACAAATTGAAAAAAAAATCAAGCTTGGAGCATAGATTGTGAAGCAATTTCCAGCACATTGAAAATAGTCTCAATAGACATCGCTTTTAAATAACGCGAAATAATATAAATCCGTAAACAAATTTTAAAAAATCCCGCTTGGAGCACAGATTATAAAACAATTTCCAGCACATTGAGAATAGTCTCGATAGACATCACCTTTAAATAACGCGAAACAGTATAAATATGTAAACAAATTGAAAAAAAAATCAAGCTTGGAGCACAGATTATGAAACAATTTCCAGCACATAAGAATAACCTCGATAGACATCACCTTTAAATAACGCGAAATAGTATAAATCCGTAAACAAATTCAAAAAAATCATGCGTGGAGCACAGATTATGAAACAATTTCCAGCACATTGAGAATAGCTTCGATAGACATCACCTTTAAATAACGCGAAAAAGTATAAATCTGTAAACAAATTGAAAAAAAAAAAATCACGTTTGGAGCATAAATTGTGAAACAATTTCCAGCACATCGAAAATAGTCTCGATAGACATCGCCTTTAAATAAAGCGAAATATTATAAATCCGTAAACAAATTTTAAAAAAATCACGCGTGGAGCACAGATTATGAAACAATTTCCAGCACATTGAGAATAACCTCGGTAGACATCACCTTTAAATAACGCGAAATAGTATAAATGCGTAAACAAATTTTAAAAAAATCACGCGTGGAGCACAGATTGTGAAACAATTTCCAGCACATTGAAAATAGTCTCGATAGACATCGCCTTTAAATAACGCGGAATATTATAAATCCGAAAACAAATTCAAAAAAATCACGCGTGGAGCACAGATTATGAAACTATTTCCAGCACATTGAGAATAGCCTCGATAGACATCGCCTTTAAATAACGGGAAATAGTATAAATCCGTAAACAAATTTAAAAAAATCGCGCTTGGAGCACAGATTATAAAACAATTTCCAGCACATTGAGAATAGTCACGATAGACATCGGCTTTAAATAACGCGAAACAGTATAAATATGTAAACAAATTGAAAAAAAATCAAGCTTGGGGCATAGATTGTTTAACAATTTCCAGCACATTGAGAATAACCTCGATACACATCACCTTTAAATAACGAGAAATAGTATAAATCCGTAAACAAATTCAAAAAAATCACGCGTGGAGCACAGATTATGAAACAATTTCCAGCACATTGAGAATAGCCTCGATAGACATCACCTTTAAATAACGCGAAATAGTATAAATCTGTAAACAAATTGAAAAAAAAATCACGCTTGGAGCATAGATTATGAAACAATTTCCAGAACATTGAGAATAGCCTCGATAGACATCACCTTTAAATAACGCTCAATAGTATAAATCCGTAAACAAATTAAAAAAAATCACGCGTGGAGCACAGATTATGAAACAATTTACAGCACACTGAGAATAGCCTCGATAGACATCGCCTTTAAATAACGCGAAATTTTATAAATTTGTAAATAAACTCAAAAAATCACGCGTGGAGCACAGATTATGAAATGATTTCCAGCACATTGAGAATAGCCTCGATAGACATTGCCTTTAAATAACGCGAAATAGTATAAATCCGTAAATACATGAAAAAAAATCAGGCGTGGAACACAGATTATGAAACAATTTCCAGCACATTGAGAATAGTCTCGATAGACATCACCTTTAAAAATACGCGAAACAGTATAAATATGTAAACAAATTGAAAAAAAATATCAAGCTTGGAGCACAGATTGTGAAACAATTTCCAGCACATTGAAAATAGTCTCAATACACATCGCCTTTAAATAACGCGAAATCGTATAAATTTGTAAATAAATTAAAAAAAATCACGTGTGGAGCACAGATTATGAAACAATTTCCAGCACATTGAGAATAGCCTCGATAGACATCACCTTTAAATAACGCGAAACAGTATAAATCTGTAAACAAATTGAAAAAAAAAACTCACGCTTGGAGCATAGATTATGAAACAATTTCCAGAACATTGAGAATAGTCTCAATAGACATCGCCTGTAAATAACGCGAAATAGTATAAATCCGTAAACAAATTTAAAAATATCACGTTTGGAGAACAGATTATAAAACAATTTCCAGCACATTGAGAATAGTCTCGACAGACATCACCTTTAAATAACATGAAATAGTATAAATCTCTAAAAAAAATGAAAAAAAAATTACGATTTGAGCATAGATTCTGAAACAATTTCCAGCACATTGAAAATAGTCTCGATAGACATCGCCTTTAAATAACGCGAAATAGTATAAAACCGTAAACAAATTCAATAAAAATCACGCGTGGAGCACAGATTATGAAACAATTTCCAGCACATTGAGAATAACCTCGATAGACATCACTTTTAAATAACGCGAAATAGTATAAAACCGTAAACAAATTCAATAAAAATCACGCGTGGAGCACAGATTATGAAACAATTTCCAGCACATTGAGAATAGCCTCGATAGACATCACCTTTAAATAACGCGAAATAGTATAAATCTGTAAACAAATTGAAAAAAAATCACGCTTGGAGCATAGATTATGAAACAATTTCCAGAACATTGAGAATAGTCTCAATAGACATCGCCTGTAAATAACGCGAAATAGTATAAATCCGTAAACAAATTTAAAAAAATCACGCGTGGAGCACAGATTATGAAACAATTTACAGCACATTGAGAATAGCCTCGATAGACATCGCCTTTAAATAACGCGAAATCTTATAAATTTGTAAATAAACTCAAAAAAATCACGCGTGGAGCACAGATTATGAAATGATTTTAAGCACATTGAGAATAGCCTCGATAGACATTGCCTTTAAATAACGCGAAATAGTATAAATCCGTAAATAAATGAAAAAAAATCAGGCGTGAAACACAGATTATGAAACAATTTCCAGCACATTGAAAATAGTCTCGATAGCCATCGCCTTTAAATAACTCGAAATAGTATAGATCCGTAAACAAAATCAAAAAATCCACGCGTGGAGCACAGATTATGAAACAATTTCCTGCACATTGAGAATAGCCTCGATGGACATCACCTTTAAATAACGCGAAACAGTATAAATATGTAAACAAATTGAAAAAAAAATTAAGCTTGGAGCATAGATTGTGAAAAAATTTCCAGCACATTGAATATAGTCCCAATAGACATCGCCTTTAAATAACGCGAAATAGTATAAATCCGTAAACAAATTCAAAAAAATCACGCGTGGAGCACAGATTATGAAACAATTTCCAGCACATTGTGAATAGCCTCGATAGACATCGCCTTTAAATAACGCGAAATCTTATAAATTTGTAAATAAATTAAAAAAAATCACGTGTGGAGCACAGATTATGAAATAATTTCCAGCACATTGAGAATAACCTCGATAGACATCACCTTTAAATAACGCGAATCAGCATAAATATGTAAACAAATTGAAAAAAAAATCAAGCTTGGAGCATAGATTGTGAAACAATTTCCAGCACATTGAAAATAGTCTCAATAGACATCGCTTTTAAATAACGCGAAATATTATAAATCCGTAAACAAATTTTAAAAAATCGCGCTTGGAGCACAGATTATAAAACAATTTCCAGCACATTGAGAGTAGTCTCGATAGACATCACCTTTAAAAATACGCGAAACAGTATGAATATGTAAACAAATTGAAAAAAAATATCAAGCTTGGAGCACAGATTGTGAAACAATTTCCAGCACATTGAAAATAGTCTCAATACACATCGCCTTTAAAGAACGCGAAATCGTATAAATTTGTAAATAAATTAAAAAAAATCACGTGTGGAGCACAGATTATGAAACAATTTCCAGCACATTGAGAATAGCCTCGATAGACATCACCTTTAAATAACGCGAAATAGTATAAATCTGTAAACAAATTGAAAAAAAAACTCATGCTTGGAGCATAGATTATGAAACAATTTCCAGAACATTGAGAATAGTCTCAATAGACATCGCCTGTAAATAACGCGAAATAGTATAAATCCGTAAACAAATTTAAAAATATCACGCTTGGAGAACAGATTATAAAACAATTTCCAGCACATTGAGAATAGTCTCGATAGACATCACCTTTAAATAACATGAAATAGTATAAATCTCTAAAAAAAAAGAAAAAAAAATTACGATTTGAGCATAGATTCTGAAACAATTTCCAGCACATTGAAAATAGTCTCGATAGACATCGCCTTTAAATAACGCGAAATAGTATAAAACCGTAAACAAATTCAATAAAAATCACGCGTGGAGCACAGATTATGAAACAATTTCCAGCACATCGAGAATAGCCTCGATAGACATCGCCTGTAAATAACGCGAAATAGTATAAATCCGTAAACAAATTTTAAAAAATCACGCGTGGAGCACAGATTATGAAACAATTTACAGCACATTGAGAATAGCCTCGATAGACATCGCCTTTAAATAACGCGAAATCTTATAAATTTGTAAATAAACTCAAAAAAATCACGCGTGGAGCACAGATTATGAAATGATTTTAAGCACATTGAGAATAGCCTCGATAGACATTGCCTTTAAATAACGCGAAATAGTATAAATCCGTAAATAAATGAAAAAAAATCAGGCGTGGAACACAGATTATGAAACAATTTCCAGCACATTGAGAATAGTCTCGATAGCCATCGCCTTTAAATAACTCGAAATAGTATAGATCCGTAAACAAAATAAAAAAATCCACGCGTGGAGCACAGATTATGAAATGATTTTAAGCACATTGAGAATAGCCTCGATAGACATTGCCTTTAAATAACGCGAAATAGTATAAATCCGTAAATAAATGAAAAAAAATCAGGCGTGGAACACAGATTATGAAACAATTTCCAGCACATTGAGAATAACCTCGATAGACATCACCTTTAAATAACGCGAATCAGTATAAATATGTAAACAAATTGAAAAAAAAAATCAAGCTTGGAGCATAGATTGTGAAGCAATTTCCAGCACATTGAAAATAGTCTCAATAGACATCGCTTTTAAATAACGCGAAACAGTATAAATATGTAAACAAATTGAAAAAAAAATCAAGCTTGGAGCATAGATTGTGAAACAATTTCCAGCACATTGAAAATAGTCTCAATAGGCATCGCCTTTAAATAACGCGAAATCTTATAAATTTGTAAATAAATTCAAAAAAATCACGTGTAGAGCACAGATTATGAAACAATTTCCAGCACATTGAGAATAGCCTCGATAGACATCGCCTTTAAATAACGCGAAATAGTATAAATTTGTAAATAAATGCAAAAAAATCACGCGTGGAGCACAGATTATGAAACAAATTCCAGCACATTGAGAATAGCCTCGATAGACTTCTCCTTCAAATAACGCGAAATAGCATAAACCTGTAAACAAATTGAAAAAAATCACGCTTGGAGCATAGATTGTGAAACAATTTCCAGCACATTGAAAATAGTCTCGATAGACATCGCCTTTAAATAACGAGAAATAGTATAAATCTGTAAATAAAATTGAAAAAAAAAATCACGCTTGGAGCATAGATTGTGAAACAATTTCCAGCATATTGAAAATAGTCTCGAGAGACATCTCCTTTAAATAACGCGAAATAGTATAAATCTGTAAACAAATTGAAAAAAAAACTCACGCTTGGAGCATAGATTATGAAACAATTTCCAGAACATTGAGAATAGTCTCAATAGTCATCGCCTGTAAATAACGCGAAATAGTATAAATCCGTAAACAAATTTAAAAATATCACGCTTGGAGAACAGATTATAAAACAATTTCCAGCACATTGAGAATAGTCTCGATAGACATCACCTTTAAATAACGCGAAATAGTATAAAACCGTAAACAAATTCAATAAAAATCACGCGTGGAGCACAGATTATGAAACAATTTCCAGCACATTGAGAATAACCTCGATAGACATCACCTTTAAATAACGCGAAATAGTATAAAACCGTAAACAAATTCAATAAAAATCACGCGTGGAGCACAGATTATGAAACAATTTCCAGCACATTGAGAATAGCCTCGATAGACATCACCTTTAAATAACGCGAAATAGTATAAATCTGTAAACAAATTGAAAAAAAAATCACGCTTGGAGCATAGATTATGAAACAATTTCCAGAACATTGAGAATAGTCTCAACAGACATCGCCTGTAAATAACGCGAAATAGTATAAATCCGTAAACAAATTTAAAAAAATCACGCGTGGAGCACAGATTATGAAACAATTTACAGCACATTGAGAATAGCCTCGATAGACATCGCCTTTAAATAACGCGAAATCTTATAAATTTGTAAATAAACTCAAAAAAATCACGCGTGGAGCACAGATTATGAAATGATTTTAAGCACATTGAGAATAGCCTCGATAGACATTGCCTTTAAATAACGCGAAATAGTATAAATCCGTAAATAAATGAAAAAAAATCAGGCGTGGAACACAGATTATGAAACAATTTCCAGCACATTGAGAATAGTCTCGATAGCCATCGCCTTTAAATAACTCGAAATAGTATAGATCCGTAAACAAAATCAAAAAATCCAAGCGTGGAGCACAGATTATGAAACAATTTCCTGCATATTGAGAATAGCCTCGATAGACATCACCTTTAAATAACGCGAAACAGTATAAATATGTAAACAAATTGAAAAAAAAATTAAGCTTGGAGCATAGATTGGGAAAAAATTTCCAGCACATTGAAAATAGTCCCAATAGACATCGCCTTTAAATAACGCGAAATAGTATAAATCCGTAAACAAATTCAAAAAAATCACGCGTGGAGCACAGATTATGAAACAATTTCCAGCACATTGTGAATAGCCTCGATAGACATCGCCTTTAAATAACGCGAAATCTTAGAAATTTGTAAATAAATTAAAAAAAATCACGTGTGGAGCACAGATTATGAAACAATTTCCAGCACATTGAGAATAACCTCGATAGACATCACCTTTAAATAACGCGAATCAGTATAAATATGTAAACAAATTGAAAAAAAAAATCAAGCTTGGAGCATAGATTGTGAAACAATTTCCAGCACATTGAAAATAGTCTGAATAGACATCGCTTTTAAATAACGCGAAATATTATAAATCCGTAAACAAATTTTAAAAAATCACGCTTGGAGAACAGATTATAAAACAATTTCCAGCACATTGAGAATAGTCTCGATAGACATCACCTTTAAATAACATGAAATAGTATAAATCTCTAAAAAAAATGTAAAAAAAAAATTACGATTTGAGCATAGATTCTGAAACAATTTCCAGCACATTGAGAATAACCTCGATAGACATCACCTTTAAACAACGCGAAATATTATAAATCCGTAAACAAATTCAAAAAAATCATGCGTGGAGCACAGATTATGAAACAATTTCCAGCACATTGAGAATAGCTTCGATAGACATCACCTTTAAATAACGCGAAATAGTATATATCCGTAAACAAATTGAAAAAAATCGCGCTTGGAGCACAGATTATAAAACAATTTCCAGCACATTGAGAATAGTCACGATAGACATCACATTTAAATAACGCGAAACAGTATAAATATGTAAACAAATTGAAAAAAAAATCAAGCTTGGGGCATAGATTGTTAAACAATTTCCAGCACATTGAGAATAACCTCGATAGACATCACCTTTAAATAACGCGAAATAGTATAAATCCGTAAACAAATTCAAAAAAATCACGCGTGGAGCACAGATTATGAAACATTTTCCAGCACATTGAGAATAGCCTCGATAGACATCACCTTTAAATAACGCGAAATAGTATAAATCTGTAAACAAATTGAAAAAAAAATCACGCTTGGAGCATAGATTATGAAACAATTTCCAGAACATTGAGAATAGTCTCAATAGACATCGCCTGTAAATAACGCGAAATAGTATAAATCCGTAAACAAATTTAAAAATATCACATTTGGAGAACAGATTATAAAACAATTTCCAGCACATTGAGAATAGTCTCGACAGACATCACCTTTAAATAACATGAAATAGTATAAATCTCTAAAAAAAATGAAAAAAAAATTACGATTTGAGCATAGATTCTGAAACAATTTCCAGCACATTGAAAATAGTCTCGATAGACATCGCCTTTAAATAACGCGAAATAGTATAAAACCGTAAACAAATTCAATAAAAATCACGCGTGGAGCACAGATTATGAAACAATTTCCAGCACATTGAGAATAACCTCGATAGACATCACTTTTAAATAACGCGAAATAGTATAAAACCGTAAACAAATTCAATAAAAATCACGCGTGGAGCACAGATTATGAAACAATTTCCAGCACATTGAGAATAGCCTCGATAGACATCACCTTTAAATAACGCGAAATAGTATAAATCTGTAAACAAATTGAAAAAAAATCACGCTTGGAGCATAGATTATGAAACAATTTCCAGAACATTGAGAATAGTCTCAATAGACATCGCCTGTAAATAACGCGAAATAGTATAAATCCGTAAACAAATTTAAAAAAATCACGCGTGGAGCACAGATTATGAAACAATTTACAGCACATTGAGAATAGCCTCGATAGACATCGCCTTTAAATAACGCGAAATCTTATAAATTTGTAAATAAACTCAAAAAAATCACGCGTGGAGCACAGATTATGAAATGATTTTAAGCACATTGAGAATAGCCTCGATAGACATTGCCTTTAAATAACGCGAAATAGTATAAATCCGTAAATAAATGAAAAAAAATCAGGCGTGAAACACAGATTATGAAACAATTTCCAGCACATTGAAAATAGTCTCGATAGCCATCGCCTTTAAATAACTCGAAATAGTATAGATCCGTAAACAAAATCAAAAAATCCACGCGTGGAGCACAGATTATGAAACAATTTCCTGCACATTGAGAATAGCCTCGATAGACATCACCTTTAAATAACGCGAAACAGTATAAATATGTAAACAAATTGAAAAAAAAATTAAGCTTGGAGCATAGATTGTGAAAAAATTTCCAGCACATTGAATATAGTCCCAATAGACATCGCCTTTAAATAACGCGAAATAGTATAAATCCGTAAACAAATTCAAAAAAATCACGCGTGGAGCACAGATTATGAAACAATTTCCAGCACATTGTGAATAGCCTCGATAGACATCGCCTTTAAATAACGCGAAATCTTATAAATTTGTAAATAAATTAAAAAAAATCACGTGTGGAGCACAGATTATGAAATAATTTCCAGCACATTGAGAATAACCTCGATAGACATCACCTTTAAATAACGCGAATCAGCATAAATATGTAAACAAATTGAAAAAAAAATCAAGCTTGGAGCATAGATTGTGAAACAATTTCCAGCACATTGAAAATAGTCTCAATAGACATCGCTTTTAAATAACGCGAAATATTATAAATCCGTAAACAAATTTTAAAAAATCGCGCTTGGAGCACAGATTATAAAACAATTTCCAGCACATTGAGAGTAGTCTCGATAGACATCACCTTTAAAAATACGCGAAACAGTATGAATATGTAAACAAATTGAAAAAAAATATCAAGCTTGGAGCACAGATTGTGAAACAATTTCCAGCACATTGAAAATAGTCTCAATACACATCGCCTTTAAAGAACGCGAAATCGTATAAATTTGTAAATAAATTAAAAAAAATCACGTGTGGAGCACAGATTATGAAACAATTTCCAGCACATTGAGAATAGCCTCGATAGACATCACCTTTAAATAACGCGAAATAGTATAAATCTGTAAACAAATTGAAAAAAAAACTCATGCTTGGAGCATAGATTATGAAACAATTTCCAGAACATTGAGAATAGTCTCAATAGACATCGCCTGTAAATAACGCGAAATAGTATAAATCCGTAAACAAATTTAAAAATATCACGCTTGGAGAACAGATTATAAAACAATTTCCAGCACATTGAGAATAGTCTCGATAGACATCACCTTTAAATAACATGAAATAGTATAAATCTCTAAAAAAAAAGAAAAAAAAATTACGATTTGAGCATAGATTCTGAAACAATTTCCAGCACATTGAAAATAGTCTCGATAGACATCGCCTTTAAATAACGCGAAATAGTATAAAACCGTAAACAAATTCAATAAAAATCACGCGTGGAGCACAGATTATGAAACAATTTCCAGCACATCGAGAATAGCCTCGATAGACATCGCCTGTAAATAACGCGAAATAGTATAAATCCGTAAACAAATTTTAAAAAATCACGCGTGGAGCACAGATTATGAAACAATTTACAGCACATTGAGAATAGCCTCGATAGACATCGCCTTTAAATAACGCGAAATCTTATAAATTTGTAAATAAACTCAAAAAAATCACGCGTGGAGCACAGATTATGAAATGATTTTAAGCACATTGAGAATAGCCTCGATAGACATTGCCTTTAAATAACGCGAAATAGTATAAATCCGTAAATAAATGAAAAAAAATCAGGCGTGGAACACAGATTATGAAACAATTTCCAGCACATTGAGAATAGTCTCGATAGCCATCGCCTTTAAATAACTCGAAATAGTATAGATCCGTAAACAAAATAAAAAAATCCACGCGTGGAGCACAGATTATGAAATGATTTTAAGCACATTGAGAATAGCCTCGATAGACATTGCCTTTAAATAACGCGAAATAGTATAAATCCGTAAATAAATGAAAAAAAATCAGGCGTGGAACACAGATTATGAAACAATTTCCAGCACATTGAGAATAACCTCGATAGACATCACCTTTAAATAACGCGAATCAGTATAAATATGTAAACAAATTGAAAAAAAAAATCAAGCTTGGAGCATAGATTGTGAAGCAATTTCCAGCACATTGAAAATAGTCTCAATAGACATCGCTTTTAAATAACGCGAAACAGTATAAATATGTAAACAAATTGAAAAAAAAATCAAGCTTGGAGCATAGATTGTGAAACAATTTCCAGCACATTGAAAATAGTCTCAATAGGCATCGCCTTTAAATAACGCGAAATCTTATAAATTTGTAAATAAATTCAAAAAAATCACGTGTAGAGCACAGATTATGAAACAATTTCCAGCACATTGAGAATAGCCTCGATAGACATCGCCTTTAAATAACGCGAAATAGTATAAATTTGTAAATAAATGCAAAAAAATCACGCGTGGAGCACAGATTATGAAACAAATTCCAGCACATTGAGAATAGCCTCGATAGACTTCTCCTTCAAATAACGCGAAATAGCATAAACCTGTAAACAAATTGAAAAAAATCACGCTTGGAGCATAGATTGTGAAACAATTTCCAGCACATTGAAAATAGTCTCGATAGACATCGCCTTTAAATAACGAGAAATAGTATAAATCTGTAAATAAAATTGAAAAAAAAAATCACGCTTGGAGCATAGATTGTGAAACAATTTCCAGCATATTGAAAATAGTCTCGAGAGACATCTCCTTTAAATAACGCGAAATAGTATAAATCTGTAAACAAATTGAAAAAAAAACTCACGCTTGGAGCATAGATTATGAAACAATTTCCAGAACATTGAGAATAGTCTCAATAGTCATCGCCTGTAAATAACGCGAAATAGTATAAATCCGTAAACAAATTTAAAAATATCACGCTTGGAGAACAGATTATAAAACAATTTCCAGCACATTGAGAATAGTCTCGATAGACATCACCTTTAAATAACGCGAAATAGTATAAAACCGTAAACAAATTCAATAAAAATCACGCGTGGAGCACAGATTATGAAACAATTTCCAGCACATTGAGAATAACCTCGATAGACATCACCTTTAAATAACGCGAAATAGTATAAAACCGTAAACAAATTCAATAAAAATCACGCGTGGAGCACAGATTATGAAACAATTTCCAGCACATTGAGAATAGCCTCGATAGACATCACCTTTAAATAACGCGAAATAGTATAAATCTGTAAACAAATTGAAAAAAAAATCACGCTTGGAGCATAGATTATGAAACAATTTCCAGAACATTGAGAATAGTCTCAACAGACATCGCCTGTAAATAACGCGAAATAGTATAAATCCGTAAACAAATTTAAAAAAATCACGCGTGGAGCACAGATTATGAAACAATTTACAGCACATTGAGAATAGCCTCGATAGACATCGCCTTTAAATAACGCGAAATCTTATAAATTTGTAAATAAACTCAAAAAAATCACGCGTGGAGCACAGATTATGAAATGATTTTAAGCACATTGAGAATAGCCTCGATAGACATTGCCTTTAAATAACGCGAAATAGTATAAATCCGTAAATAAATGAAAAAAAATCAGGCGTGGAACACAGATTATGAAACAATTTCCAGCACATTGAGAATAGTCTCGATAGCCATCGCCTTTAAATAACTCGAAATAGTATAGATCCGTAAACAAAATCAAAAAATCCAAGCGTGGAGCACAGATTATGAAACAATTTCCTGCACATTGAGAATAGCCTCGACAGACATCACCTTTAAATAACGCGAAACAGTATAAATATGTAAACAAATTGAAAAAAAAATTAAGCTTGGAGCATAGATTGGGAAAAAATTTCCAGCACATTGAAAATAGTCCCAATAGACATCGCCTTTAAATAACGCGAAATAGTATAAATCCGTAAACAAATTCAAAAAAATCACGCGTGGAGCACAGATTATGAAACAATTTCCAGCACATTGTGAATAGCCTCGATAGACATCGCCTTTAAATAACGCGAAATCTTAGAAATTTGTAAATAAATTAAAAAAAATCACGTGTGGAGCACAGATTATGAAACAATTTCCAGCACATTGAGAATAACCTCGATAGACATCACCTTTAAATAACGCGAATCAGTATAAATATGTAAACAAATTGAAAAAAAAAATCAAGCTTGGAGCATAGATTGTGAAACAATTTCCAGCACATTGAAAATAGTCTGAATAGACATCGCTTTTAAATAACGCGAAATATTATAAATCCGTAAACAAATTTTAAAAAATCACGCTTGGAGAACAGATTATAAAACAATTTCCAGCACATTGAGAATAGTCTCGATAGACATCACCTTTAAATAACATGAAATAGTATAAATCTCTAAAAAAAATGTAAAAAAAAAATTACGATTTGAGCATAGATTCTGAAACAATTTCCAGCACATTGAGAATAACCTCGATAGACATCACCTTTAAACAACGCGAAATATTATAAATCCGTAAACAAATTCAAAAAAATCATGCGTGGAGCACAGATTATGAAACAATTTCCAGCACATTGAGAATAGCTTCGATAGACATCACCTTTAAATAACGCGAAATAGTATATATCCGTAAACAAATTGAAAAAAATCGCGCTTGGAGCACAGATTATAAAACAATTTCCAGCACATTGAGAATAGTCACGATAGACATCACATTTAAATAACGCGAAACAGTATAAATATGTAAACAAATTGAAAAAAAAATCAAGCTTGGGGCATAGATTGTTAAACAATTTCCAGCACATTGAGAATAACCTCGATAGACATCACCTTTAAATAACGCGAAATAGTATAAATCCGTAAACAAATTCAAAAAAATCACGCGTGGAGCACAGATTATGAAACATTTTCCAGCACATTGAGAATAGCCTCGATAGACATCACCTTTAAATAACGCGAAATAGTATAAATCTGTAAACAAATTGAAAAAAAAATCACGCTTGGAGCATAGATTATGAAACAATTTCCAGAACATTGAGAATAGCCTCGATAGACATCACCTTTAAATAACGCTCAATAGTATAAATCCGTAAACAAATTAAAAAAAATCACGCGTGGAGCACAGATTATGAAACAATTTACAGCACACTGAGAATAGCCTCGATAGACATCGCCTTTAAATAACGCGAAATTTTATAAATTTGTAAATAAACTCAAAAAATCACGCGTGGAGCACAGATTATGAAATGATTTCCAGCACATTGAGAATAGCCTCGATAGACATTGCCTTTAAATAACGCGAAATAGTATAAATCCGTAAATACATGAAAAAAAACCAGGCGTGGAACACAGATTATGAAACAATTTCCATCACATTGTGAATAGTCTCGATAGCCATCGCCTTTAAATACCTCGAAATAGTATAGATCCGTAAACAAAATCAAAAAATCCACCGGTGGAGCACAGATTATGGAACAATTTCCAGCACATTGAGAGTAGTCTCGATAGACATCACCTTTAAAAATACGCGAAACAGTATAAATATGTAAACAAATTGAAAAAAAATATCAAGCTTGGAGCACAGATTGTGAAACAATTTCCAGCACATTGAAAATAGTCTCAATACACATTGCCTTTAAATAACGCGAAATCGTATAAATTTGTAAATAAATTTAAAAAAATCACGTGTGGAGCACAGATTATGAAACAATTTCCAGCACATTGAGAATAGCCTCGATTGACATCACCTTTAAATAACGCGAAATAGTATAAATCTGTAAACAAATTGAAAAAAAAACTCACGCTTGGAGCATAGATTATGAAACAATTTCCAGAACATTGAGAATAGTCTCAATAGACATCGCCTGTAAATAACGCGAAATAGTATAAATCCGTAAACAAATTTAAAAATATCACGTTTGGAGAACAGATTATAAAACAATTTCCAGCACATTGAGAATAGTCTCGATAGACATCAGCTTTAAATAACATGAAATAGTATAAATCTCTAAAAAAAATGAAAAAAAAATTACGATTTGAGCATAGATTCTGAAACAATTTCCAGCACATTGAAAATAGTCTCGATAGACATCGCCTTTAAATAACGCGAAATAGTATAAAACCGTAAACAAATTCAATAAAAATCACGCGTGGAGCACAGATTATGAAACAATTTCCAGCACATTGAGAATAACCTCGATAGACATCACTTTTAAATAACGCGAAATAGTATAAAACCGTAAACAAATTCAATAAAAATCACGCGTGGAGCACAGATTATGAAACAATTTCCAGCACATTGAGAATAGCCTCGATAGACATCACCTTTAAATAACGCGAAATAGTATAAATCTGTAAACAAATTGAAAAAAAATCACGCTTGGAGTATAGATTATGAAACAATTTCCAGAACATTGAGAATAGTCTCAATAGACATCGCCTGTAAATAACGCGAAATATTATAAATCCGTAAACAAATTTTAAAAAATCGCGCTTGGAGCACAGATTATAAAACAATTTCCAGCACATTGAGGGTAGTCTCGATAGACATCACCTTTAAAAATACGCGAAACAGTATAAATATGTAAACAAATTGGAAAAAAATATCAAGCTTGGAGCACAGATTGTGAAACAATTTCCAGCACATTGAAAATAGTCTCAATACACATCGCCTTTAAATAACGCGAAATCGTATAAATTTGTAAATAAATTAAAAAAAATCACGTGTGGAGCACAGATTATGAAACAATTTCCAGCACATTGAGAATAGCCTCGATAGACATCACCTTTAAATAACGCGAAATAGTATAAATCTGTAAACAAATTGAAAAAAAAACTCATGCTTGGAGCATAGATTATGAAACAATTTCCAGAACATTGAGAATAGTCTCAATAGACATCGCCTGTAAATAACGCGAAATAGTATAAATCCGTAAACAAATTTTAAAATATCACGCTTGGAGAACAGATTATAAAACAATTTCCCGCACATTGAGAATAGTCTCGATAGACATCACCTTTAAATAACATGAAATAGTATAAATCTCTAAAAAAAAAGAAAAAAAAATTACGATTTGAGCATAGATTCTGAAACAATTTCCAGCACATTGAAAATAGTCTCGATAGACATCGCCTTTAAATAACGCGAAATAGTATAAAACCGTAAACAAATTCAATAAAAATCACGCGTGGAGCACAGATTATGAAACAATTTCCTGCACATTGAGAATAGCCTCGATAGACATCACCTTTAAATAACGCGAAACAGTATAAATATGTAAACAAATTGAAAAAAAAATTAAGCTTGGAGCATAGATTGTGAAAAAATTTCCAGCACATTGAAAATAATCCCAATAGACATCGCCTTTAAATAACGCGAAATAGTATAAATCCGTAAACAAATTCAAAAAAATCACGCGTGGAGCACAGATTATGAAACAATTTCCAGCACATTGTGAATAGCCTCGATAGACATCGCCTTTAAATAACGCGAAATCTTATAAATTTGTAAATAAATTCAAAAAAATCACGTGTGGAGCACAGATTATGAAATAATTTCCAGCACATTGAGAATAACCTCGATAGACATCACCTTTAAATAACGCGAATCAGCATAAATATGTAAACAAATTGAAAAAAAAAATCAAGCTTGGAGCATAGATTGTGAAACAATTTCCAGCACATTGAAAATAGTCTCAATAGACATCGCTTTTAAATAACGCGAAATATTATAAATCCGTAAACAAATTTTAAAAAATCGCGCTTGGAGCACAGATTATAAAACAATTTCCAGCTCATTGAGAGTAGTCTCGATAGACATCACCTTTAAAAATACGCGAAACAGTATGAATATGTAAACAAATTGAAAAAAAATATCAAGCTTGGAGCACAGATTGTGAAACAATTTCCAGCACATTGAAAATAGTCTCAATACACATCGCCTTTAAATAACGCGAAATCGTATAAATTTGTAAATAAATTAAAAAAAATCACGTGTGGAGCACAGATTATGAAACAATTTCCAGCACATTGAGAATAGCCTCGATAGACATCACCTTTAAATAACGCAAAATAGTATAAATCTGTAAACAAATTGAAAAAAAAACTCATGCTTGGAGCATAGATTATGAAACAATTTCCAGAACATTGAGAATAGTCTCAATAGACATCGCCTGTAAATAACGCGAAATAGTATAAATCCGTAAACAAATTTAAAAAAATCACGCGTGGAGCACAGATTATGAAACAATTTACAGCACATTGAGAATAGCCTCGATAGACATCGCCTTTAAATAACGCGAAATCTTATAAATTTGTAAATAAACTCAAAAAAATCACGCGTGGAGCACAGATTATGAAATGATTTTAAGCACATTGAGAATAGCCTCGATAGACATTGCCTTTAAATAACGCGAAATAGTATAAATCCGTAAATAAATGAAAAAAAAATCAGGCGTGGAACACAGATTATGAAACAATTTCCAGCACATTGAGAATAGTCTCGATAGCCATCGCCTTTAAATAACTCGAAATAGTATAGATCCGTAAACAAAATCAAAAAATCCAAGCGTGGAGCACAGATTATGAAACAATTTCCTGCACATTGAGAATAGCCTCGATAGACATCACCTTTAAATAACGCGAAACAGTATAAAAATGTAAACAAATTGAAAAAAAAATTAAGCTTGGAGCATAGATTGGGAAAAAATTTCCAGCACATTGAAAATAGTCCCAATAGACATCGCCTTTAAATAACGCGAAATAGTATAAATCCGTAAACAAATTCAAAAAAATCACGCGTGGAGCACAGATTATGAAACAATTTCCAGCACATTGTGAATAGCCTCGATAGACATCGCCTTTAAATAACGCGAAATCTTAGAAATTTGTAAATAAATTAAAAAAAATCACGTGTGGAGCACAGATTATGAAACAATTTCCAGCACATTGAGAATAACCTCGATAGACATCACCTTTAAATAACGCGAATCAGTATAAATATGTAAACAAATTGAAAAAAAAAATCAAGCTTGGAGCATAGATTGTGAAACAATTTCCAGCACATTGAAAATAGTCTGAATAGACATCGCTTTTAAATAACGCGAAATATTATAAATCCGTAAACAAATTTTAAAAAATCACGCTTGGAGAACAGATTATAAAACAATTTCCAGCACATTGAGAATAGTCTCGATAGACATCACCTTTAAATAACATGAAATAGTATAAATCTCTAAAAAAAATGAAAAAAAAAATTACGATTTGAGCATAGATTCTGAAACAATTTCCAGCACATTGAGAATAACCTCGATAGACATCACCTTTAAATAACGCGAAATAGTATAAATCCGTAAACAAATTCAAAAAAATCATGCGTGGAGCACAGATTATGAAACAATTTCCAGCACATTGAGAATAGTTTCGATAGACATCACCTTTAAATAACGCGAAAAAGTATAAATCTGTAAACAAATTGAAAAAAAAAAATCACGTTTGGAGCATAAATTGTGAAACAATTTCCAGCACATGGAAAATAGTCTCGATAGACATCGCCTTTAAATAAAGCGAAATATTATAAATCCGTAAACAAATTTTAAAAAAATCACGCGTGGAGCACAGATTATGAAACAATTTCCAGCACATTGAGAATAGCCTCGATAGACATCGCCTTTAAATAACGCGAAATAGTATATATCCGTAAACAAATTGAAAAAAAAATCAGGCTTGGAGCACAGATTATGAAACAATTTCCAGCACATTGAGAATAACCTCGATAGACATCACCTTTAAATAACGCGAAATAGTATAAATCCGTAAACAAATTTAAAAAAATCGCGCTTGGAGCACAGATTATAAAACAATTTCCAGCACATTGAGAATAGTCACGATAGACATCACATTTAAATAACGCGAAACAGTATAAATATGTAAACAAATTGAAAAAAAAATCAAGCTTGGGGCATAGATTGTTATACAATTTCCAGCACATTGAGAATAACCTCGATAGACATCACCTTTAAATAACGCGAAATAGTATAAATCCGTAAACAAATTCAAAAAAATCACGCGTGGAGCACAGATTATGAAACAATTTCCAGCACATTGAGAATAGCCTCGATAGACATCACCTTTAAATAACGCGAAATAGTATAAATCTGTAAACAAATTGAAAAAAAAATCACGCTTGGAGCATAGATTATGAAACAATTTCCAGAACATTGAGAATAGCCTCGATAGACATCACCTTTAAATAACGCTCAATAGTATAAATCCGTAAACAAATTAAAAAAAATCACGCGTGGAGCACAGATTATGAAACAATTTACAGCACACTGAGAATAGCCTCGATAGACATCGCCTTTAAATAACGCGAAATTTTATAAATTTGTAAATAAACTCAAAAAATCACGCGTGGAGCACAGATTATGAAATGATTTCCAGCACATTGAGAATAGCCTCGATAGACATTGCCTTTAAATAACGCGAAATAGTATAAATCCGTAAATACATGAAAAAAAATCAGGCGTGGAACACAGATTATGAAACAATTTCCAGCACATTGAGAATAGTCTCGATAGCCATCGCCTTTAAATACCTCGAAATAGTATAGATCCGTAAACAAAATCAAAAAATCCACCGGTGGAGCACAGATTATGGAACAATTTCCAGCACATTGAGAGTAGTCTCGATAGACATCACCTTTAAAAATACGCGAAACAGTATAAATATGTAAACAAATTGAAAAAAAATATCAAGCTTGGAGCATAGATTATGAAACAATTTCCAGAACATTGAGAATAGTCTCAATAGACATCGCCTGTAAATAACGCGAAATAGTATAAATCCGTAAACAAATTTAAAAATATCACGTTTGGAGAACAGATTATAAAACAATTTCCAGCACATTGAGAATAGTCTCGATAGACATCAGCTTTAAATAACATGAAATAGTATAAATCTCTAAAAAAAATGAAAAAAAAATTACGATTTGAGCATAGATTCTGAAACAATTTCCAGCACATTGAAAATAGTCTCGATAGACATCGCCTTTAAATAACGCGAAATAGTATAAAACCGTAAACAAATTCAATAAAAATCACGCGTGGAGCACAGATTATGAAACAATTTCCAGCACATTGAGAATAACCTCGATAGACATCACTTTTAAATAACGCGAAATAGTATAAAACCGTAAACAAATTCAATAAAAATCACGCGTGGAGCACAGATTATGAAACAATTTCCAGCACATTGAGAATAGCCTCGATAGACATCACCTTTAAATAACGCAAAATAGTATAAATCTGTAAACAAATTGAAAAAAAATCACGCTTGGAGCATAGATTATGAAACAATTTCCAGAACATTGAGAATAGTCTCAATAGACATCGCCTGTAAATAACGCGAAATAGTATAAATCCGTAAACAAATTTAAAAAAATCACGCGTGGAGCACAGATTATGAAACAATTTACAGCACATTGAGAATAGCCTCGATAGACATCGCCTTTAAATAACGCGAAATCTTATAAATTTGTAAATAAACTCAAAAAACTCACGCGTGGAGCACAGATTATGAAATGATTTTAAGCACATTGAGAATAGCCTCGATAGACATTGCCTTTAAATAACGCGAAATAGTATAAATCCGTAAATAAATGAAAAAAATCAGGCGTGGAACACAGATTATGAAACAATTTCCAGCACATTGAAAATAGTCTCGATAGCCATCGCCTTTAAATAACTCGAAATAGTATAGATCCGTAAACAAAATCAAAAAATCCACGCGTGGAGCGCAGATTATGAAACAATTTCCTGCACATTGAGAATAGCCTCGATAGACATCACCTTTAAATAACGCGAAAAAGTATAAATCTGTAAACAAATTGAAAAAAAAAATCACGTTTGGAGCATAAATTGTGAAACAATTTCCAGCACATGGAAAATAGTCTCGATAGACATCGCCTTTAAATAAAGCGAAATATTATAAATCCGTAAACAAATTTTTAAAAAATCACGCGTGGAGCACAGATTATGAAACAATTTCCAGCACATTGAGAATAGCCTCGATAGACATCGCCTTTAAATAACGCGAAATAGTATATATCCGTAAACAAATTGAAAAAAAAATCAGGCTTGGAGCACAGATTATGAAACAATTTCCAGCACATTGAGAATAACCTCGATAGACATCACCTTTAAATAACGCGAAATAGTATAAATCCGTAAACAAATTTAAAAAAATCGCGCTTGGAGCACAGATTATAAAACAATTTCCAGCACATTGAGAATAGTCACGATAGACATCACATTTAAATAACGCGAAACAGTATAAATATGTAAACAAATTGAAAAAAAAATAAAGCTTGGGGCATAGATTGTTAAACAATTTCCAGCACATTGAGAATAACCTCGATAGACATCACCTTTAAATAACGCGAAATAGTATAAATCCGTAAACAAATTCAAAAAAATCACGCGTGGAGCACAGATTATGAAACAATTTCCAGCACATTGAGAGTAGTCTCGATAGACATCACCTTTAAATAACGCGAAATAGTATAAATCCGTAAATACATGAAAAAAAATCAGGCGTGGAACACAGATTATGAAACAATTTCCAGCACATTGAGAATAGTCTCGATAGCCATCGCCTTTAAATACCTCGAAATAGTATAGATCCGTAAACAAAATCAAAAAATCCACCGGTGGAGCACAGATTATGGAACAATTTCCAGCACATTGAGAGTAGTCTCGATAGACATCACCTTTAAAAATACGCGAAACAGTATAAATATGTAAACAAATTGAAAAAAAATATCAAGCTTGGAGCATAGATTATGAAACAATTTCCAGAACATTGAGAATAGTCTCAATAGACATCGCCTGTAAATAACGCGAAATAGTATAAATCCGTAAACAAATTTAAAAATATCACGTTTGGAGAACAGATTATAAAACAATTTCCAGCACATTGAGAATAGTCTCGATAGACATCAGCTTTAAATAACATGAAATAGTATAAATCTCTAAAAAAAATGAAAAAAAAATTACGATTTGAGCATAGATTCTGAAACAATTTCCAGCACATTGAAAATAGTCTCGATAGACATCGCCTTTAAATAACGCGAAATAGTATAAAACCGTAAACAAATTCAATAAAAATCACGCGTGGAGCACAGATTATGAAACAATTTCCAGCACATTGAGAATAACCTCGATAGACATCACTTTTAAATAACGCGAAATAGTATAAAACCGTAAACAAATTCAATAAAAATCACGCGTGGAGCACAGATTATGAAACAATTTCCAGCACATTGAGAATAGCCTCGATAGACATCACCTTTAAATAACGCGAAATAGTATAAATCTGTAAACAAATTGAAAAAAAATCACGCTTGGAGCATAGATTATGAAACAATTTCCAGAACATTGAGAATAGTCTCAATAGACATCGCCTGTAAATAACGCGAAATAGTATAAATCCGTAAACAAATTTAAAAAAATCACGCGTGGAGCACAGATTATGAAACAATTTACAGCACATTGAGAATAGCCTCGATAGACATCGCCTTTAAATAACGCGAAATCTTATAAATTTGTAAATAAACTCAAAAAAATCACGCGTGGAGCACAGATTATGAAATGATTTTAAGCACATTGAGAATAGCCTCGATAGACATTGCCTTTAAATAACGCGAAATAGTATAAATCCGTAAATAAATGAAAAAAATCAGGCGTGGAACACAGATTATGAAACAATTTCCAGCACATTGAAAATAGTCTCGATAGCCATCGCCTTTAAATAACTCGAAATAGTATAGATCCGTAAACAAAATCAAAAAATCCACGCGTGGAGCGCAGATTATGAAACAATTTCCTGCACATTGAGAATAGCATCGATAGACATCACCTTTAAATAACGCGAAACAGTATAAATATGTAAACAAATTGAAAAAAAAATTAAGCTTGGAGCATAGATTGTGAAAAAATTTCCAGCACATTGAAAATAGTCCCAATAGACATCGCCTTTAAATAACGCGAAATAGTATAAATCCGTAAACAAATTCAAAAAAATCACGCGTGGAGCACAGATTATGAAACAATTTCCAGCACATTGTGAATAGCCTCGATAGACATCGCCTTTAAATAACGCGAAATCTTATAAATTTGTAAATAAATTCAAAAAAATCACGTGTGGAGCACAGATTATGAAATAATTTCCAGCACATTGAGAATAACCTCGATAGACATCACCTTTAAATAACGCGAATCAGCATAAATATGTAAACAAATTGAAAATAAAAATCAAGCTTGGAGCATAGATTGTGAAACAATTTCCAGCACATTGAAAATAGTCTCAATAGACATCGCTTTTAAATAACGCGAAATATTATAAATCCGTAAACAAATTTTAAAAAATCGCGCTTGGAGCACAGATTATAAAACAATTTCCAGCACATTGAGAGTAGTCTCGATAGACATCACCTTTAAAAATACGCGAAATAGTATAAATCTGTAAACAAATTGAAAAAAAAAACTCATGCTTGGAGCATAGATTATGAAACAATTTCCAGAACATTGAGAATAGTCTCAATAGACATCGCCTGTAAATAACGCGAAATAGTATAAATCCGTAAACAAATTTAAAAATATCACGCTTGGAGAACAGATTATAAAACAATTTCCAGCACATTGAGAATAGTCTCGATAGACATCACCTTTAAATAACATGAAATAATATAAATCTCTAAAAAAAAAGAAAAAAAAATTACGATTTGAGCATAGATTCTGAAACAATTTCCAGCACATTGAAAATAGTCTCGATAGACATCGCCTTTAAATAACGCGAAATAGTATAAAACCGTAAACAAATTCAATAAAAATCACGCGTGGAGCACAGATTATGAAACAATTTCCAGCACACTGAGAATAACCTCGATAGACATCACCTTTAAATAACGCGAAATAGTATAAAACCGTAAACAAATTCAATAAAAATCACGCGTGGAGCACAGATTATGAAACAATTTCCAGCACATTGAGAATAGCCTCGATAGACATCGCCTGTAAATAACGCGAAATAGTATAAATCCGTAAACAAATTTTAAAAAATCACGCGTGGAGCACAGATTATGAAACAATTTACAGCACATTGAGAATAGCCTCGATAGACATCGCCTTTAAATAACGCGAAATCTTATAAATTTGTAAATAAACTCAAAAAAATCACGCGTGGAGCACAGATTATGAAATGATTTTAAGCACATTGAGAATAGCCTCGATAGACATTGCCTTTAAATAACGCGAAATAGTATAAATCCGTAAATAAATGAAAAAAAATCAGGCGTGGAACACAGATTATGAAACAATTTCCAGCACATTGAGAATAGTCTCGATAGCCATCGCCTTTAAATAACTCGAAATAGTATAGATCCGTAAACAAAATCAAAAAATCCACGCGTGGAGCACAGATTATGAAATGATTTTAAGCACATTGAGAATAGCCTCGATAGACATTGCCTTTAAATAACGCGAAATAGTATAAATCCGTAAATAAATGAAAAAAAATCAGGCGTGGAACACAGATTATGAAACAATTTCCAGCACATTGAGAATAACCTCGATAGACATCACCTTTAAATAACGCGAATCAGTATAAATATGTAAACAAATTGAAAAAAAAAATCAAGCTTGGAGCATAGATTGTGAAGCAATTTCCAGCACATTGAAAATAGTCTCAATAGACATCGCTTTTAAATAACGCGAAACAGTATAAATATGTAAACAAATTGAAAAAAAAATCAAGCTTGGAGCATAGATTGTGAAACAATTTCCAGCACACTGAAAATAGTCTCAATAGGCATCGCCTTTAAATAACGCGAAATCTTATAAATTTGTAAATAAATTAAAAAAAATCACGTGTAGAGCACAGATTATGAAACAATTTCCAGCACATTGAGAATAGCCTCGATAGACATCGCCTTTAAATAACGCGAAATAGTATAAATTTGTAAATAAATGCAAAAAAATCACGCGTGGAGCACAGATTATGAAACAAATTCCAGCACATTGAGAATAGCCTCGATAGACTTCTCCTTCAAATAACGCGAAATAGCATAAACCTGTAAACAAATTGAAAAAAATCACGCTTGGAGCATAGATTGTGAAACAATTTCCAGCACATTGAGAATAGCCTCGATAGACATCACCTTTAAATAACGCGAAATAGTATAAATCTGTAAACAAATTGAAAAAAAAAACTCATGCTTGGAGCATAGATTATGAAACAATTTCCAGAACATTGAGAATAGTCTCAATAGACATCGCCTGTAAATAACGCGAAATAGTATAAATCCGTAAACAAATTTAAAAATATCACGCTTGGAGAACAGATTATAAAACAATTTCCAGCACATTGAGAATAGTCTCGATAGACATCACCTTTAAATAACATGAAATAATATAAATCTCTAAAAAAAAAGAAAAAAAAATTACGATTTGAGCATAGATTCTGAAACAATTTCCAGCACATTGAAAATAGTCTCGATAGACATCGCCTTTAAATAACGCGAAATAGTATAAAACCGTAAACAAATTCAATAAAAATCACGCGTGGAGCACAGATTATGAAACAATTTCCAGCACACTGAGAATAACCTCGATAGACATCACCTTTAAATAACGCGAAATAGTATAAAACCGTAAACAAATTCAATAAAAATCACGCGTGGAGCACAGATTATGAAACAATTTCCAGCACATTGAGAATAGCCTCGATAGACATCGCCTGTAAATAACGCGAAATAGTATAAATCCGTAAACAAATTTTAAAAAATCACGCGTGGAGCACAGATTATGAAACAATTTACAGCACATTGAGAATAGCCTCGATAGACATCGCCTTTAAATAACGCGAAATCTTATAAATTTGTAAATAAACTCAAAAAAATCACGCGTGGAGCACAGATTATGAAATGATTTTAAGCACATTGAGAATAGCCTCGATAGACATTGCCTTTAAATAACGCGAAATAGTATAAATCCGTAAATAAATGAAAAAAAATCAGGCGTGGAACACAGATTATGAAACAATTTCCAGCACATTGAGAATAGTCTCGATAGCCATCGCCTTTAAATAACTCGAAATAGTATAGATCCGTAAACAAAATCAAAAAATCCACGCGTGGAGCACAGATTATGAAATGATTTTAAGCACATTGAGAATAGCCTCGATAGACATTGCCTTTAAATAACGCGAAATAGTATAAATCCGTAAATAAATGAAAAAAAATCAGGCGTGGAACACAGATTATGAAACAATTTCCAGCACATTGAGAATAACCTCGATAGACATCACCTTTAAATAACGCGAATCAGTATAAATATGTAAACAAATTGAAAAAAAAAATCAAGCTTGGAGCATAGATTGTGAAGCAATTTCCAGCACATTGAAAATAGTCTCAATAGACATCGCTTTTAAATAACGCGAAACAGTATAAATATGTAAACAAATTGAAAAAAAAATCAAGCTTGGAGCATAGATTGTGAAACAATTTCCAGCACACTGAAAATAGTCTCAATAGGCATCGCCTTTAAATAACGCGAAATCTTATAAATTTGTAAATAAATTAAAAAAAATCACGTGTAGAGCACAGATTATGAAACAATTTCCAGCACATTGAGAATAGCCTCGATAGACATCGCCTTTAAATAACGCGAAATAGTATAAATTTGTAAATAAATGCAAAAAAATCACGCGTGGAGCACAGATTATGAAACAAATTCCAGCACATTGAGAATAGCCTCGATAGACTTCTCCTTCAAATAACGCGAAATAGCATAAACCTGTAAACAAATTGAAAAAAATCACGCTTGGAGCATAGATTGTGAAACAATTTCCAGCACATTGAAAATAGTCTCGATAGACATCGCCTTTAAATAACGAGAAATAGTATAAATCTGTAAATAAAATTGAAAAAAAAAATCACGCTTGGAGCATAGATTGTGAAACAATTTCCAGCATATTGAAAATAGTCTCGAGAGACATCGCATTTATATAACGCGAAATAGTATAAATCCGTAAACAAATTCAAAAAAATCATGCGTGGAGCACAGATTATGAAACAATTTCCAGCACATTGAGAATAGCTTCGATAGACATCACCTTTAAATAACGCGAAAAAGTATAAATCTGTAAACAAATTGAAAAAAAAAATCACGCTTGGAGCATAAATTGTGAAACAATTTCCAGCACATCGAAAATAGTCTCGATAGACATCGCCTTTAAATAACGCGAAATCTTATAAATTTGTAAATAAATTCAAAAAAATCACGTGTAGAGCACAGATTATGAAACAATTTCCAGCACATTGAGAATAGCCTCGATAGACATCGCCTTTAAATAAAGCGAAATATTATAAATCCGTAAACAAATTTTAAAAAAATCACGCGTGGAGCACAGATTATGAAACAATTTCCAGCACATTGAGAATAACCTCGATAGACATCACCTTTAAATAACGCGAAATAGTATAAATGCTTAAACAAATTTTAAAAAAATCACGCGTGGAGCACAGATTATGAAACAATTTCCAGCACATTAAGAATAGCCTCGATAGACATCACCTTTAAATAACGCGAAATAGTATAAATATGTAAACAAATTGAAAAAAAAATCAAGATTGGAGCATAGATTGTGGAACAATTTCCAGCTCATTGAAAATAGTCTCGATAGACATCACCTTTAAATAACGCGAAATAGTATAAAACCGTAAACAAATTCAAAAAAATCACGCGTGGAGCACAGATTATGAAACAATTTCCAGCACATTGAGAATAGCCTCGATAGACATCACCTTTAAATAACGCGAAATAGTATAAATCTGTAAACAAATTGAAAAAAAAATAACGCTTGGAGCATAGATTATGAAACAATTTCCAGAACATTGAGAATAGCCTCGATAGACATCACCTTTAAATAACGCTCAATAGTATAAATCCGTAAACAAATTCAAAAAAATCACGCGTGGAGCACAGATTATGAAACAATTTACAGCACATTGAGAATAGCCTCGATAGACATCGCCTTTAAATAACGCGAAATCCTATAAATTTGTAAATAAACTCAAAAAATCACGCGTGGAGCACAGATTATGAAATGATTTCCAGCACATTGAGAATAGCCTCGATAGACATCGCCTGTAAATAACGCGAAATAGTATAAATCCGTAAACAAATTTAAAAAAATCACGCGCGGAGCACAGATTATGAAACAATTTACAGCACATTGAGAATAGCCTCGATAGACATCGCCTTTAAATAACGCGAAATCTTATAAATTTGTAAATAAACTCAAAAAAATCACGCGTGGAGCACAGATTATGAAATGATTTTCAGCACATTGAGAATAGCCTCGATAGACATTGCCTTTAAATAACGCAAAATAGTATAAATCCGTAAATAAATGAAAAAAAATCAGGCGTGGAACACAGATTATGAAACAATTTCCAGCACATTGAGAATAGTCTCGATAGCCATCGCCATTAAATAACTCGAAATAGTATAGATCCGTAAACAAAATCAAAAAATCCACGCGTGGAGCACAGATTATGAAACAATTTCCTGCACATTGCCTCGATAGACATCACCTTTAAATAACGCGAAACAGTATAAATATGTAAACAAATTGAAAAAAAAATCAAGCTTGGAGCATAGATTGTGAAGCAATTTCCAGCACATTGAATATAGTCTCAATAGACATCGCTTTTAAATAACGCGAAATAATATAAATCCGTAAACAAATTTTAAAAAATCCCGCTTGGAGCACAGATTATAAAACAATTTCCAGCACATTGAGAATAGTCTCGATAGACATCACCTTTAAATAACGCGAAACAGTATAAATATGTAAACAAATTGAAAAAAAAAATCAAGCTTGGAGCATAGATTGTGAAACAATTTCCAGCACATTGAAAATAGTCTCAATAGGCATCGCCTTTAAATAACGCGAAATCTTATAAATTTGTAAATAAATTAAAAAAAATCACGTGTGGAGCACAGATTATGAAACAATTTCCAGCACATTGAGAATAGCCTCGATAGACATCGCCTTTAAATAACGCGAAATAGTATAAATTTGTAAATAAATGCAAAAAAATCACGCGTGGAGCACAGATTATGAAACAAATTCCAGCACATTGAGAATAGCTTCGATAGACTTGTCCTTCAAATAACGCGAAATAGCATAAACCTGTAAACAAATTGAAAAAAAAAATCACGCTTGGAGCATAAATTGTGAAACAATTTCCAGCACATTGAAAATAGTCTCGATAGACATCGCCTTTAAATAACGAGAAATAGTATAAATCTGTAAATAAAATTGAAAAAAAAAATCTCGCTTGGAGCATAGATTGTGAAACAATTTCCAGCATATTGAAAATAGTCTCGAGATACATCGCATTTAAATAACGCGAAATAGTATAAATCCGTAAACACATTCAAAAAAATCATGCGTGGAGCACAGATTATGAAACAATTTCCAGCACATTGAGAATAGCTTCGATAGACATCACCTTTAAATAACGCGAAAAAGTATAAATCTGTAAACAAATTGAAAAAAAAAATCACGTTTGGAGCTTAAATTGTGAAACAATTTCCAGCACATCGAAAATAGTCTCGATAGACATCGCCTTTAAATAACGCGGAATATTATAAATCCGAAAACAAATTCAAAAAAATCACGCGTGGAGCACAGATTATGAAACAATTTCCAGCACATTGAGAATAGCCTCGATAGACATCACCTTTAAATAACGCGAAATAGTATAAATGCGTAAACAAATTGAAAAAAAAATCACGCGTAGAGCACAGATTGTGAAACAATTTCCAGCACATTGAAAATAGTCTCGATAGACATCGCCTTTAAATAACGCGAAATATTATAAATCCGTAAACATTTTTTAAAAAAATCACGCGTGGAGCACAGATTATGAAACAATTTCCAGCACATTGAGAATAACCTCGGTAGACATCACCTTTAAATAACGCGAAATAGTATAAATGCGTAAACAAATTTAAAAAAAATCACGCGTGGAGCACAGATTGTGAAACAATTTCCAGCACATTGAAAATAGTCTCGATAGACATCGCCTTTAAATAACGCGAAATATTATAAATCCGTAAACAATTTTTAAAAAAATCACGCGTGGAGCACAGATTATGAAACAATTTCCAGCACATTGAGAATAGCCTCGATAGACATCGCCTGTAAATAACGCGAAATAGTATAAATCCGTAAACAAATTTTAAAAAATCACGCGTGGAGCACAGATTATGAAACAATTTACAGCACATTGAGAATAGCCTCGATAGACATCGCCTTTAAATAACGCGAAATCTTATAAATTTGTAAATAAACTCAAAAAAATCACGCGTGGAGCACAGATTATGAAATGATTTTAAGCACATTGAGAATAGCCTCGATAGACATTGCCTTTAAATAACGCGAAATAGTATAAATCCGTAAATAAATGAAAAAAAATCAGGCGTGGAACACAGATTATGAAACAATTTCCAGCACATTGAGAATAGTCTCGATAGCCATCGCCTTTAAATAACTCGAAATAGTATAGATCCGTAAACAAAATCAAAAAATCCACGCGTGGAGCACAGATTATGAAATGATTTTAAGCACATTGAGAATAGCCTCGATAGACATTGCCTTTAAATAACGCGAAATAGTATAAATCCGTAAATAAATGAAAAAAAATCAGGCGTGGAACACAGATTATGAAACAATTTCCAGCACATTGAGAATAACCTCGATAGACATCACCTTTAAATAACGCGAATCAGTATAAATATGTAAACAAATTGAAAAAAAAAATCAAGCTTGGAGCATAGATTGTGAAGCAATTTCCAGCACATTGAAAATAGTCTCAATAGACATCGCTTTTAAATAACGCGAAACAGTATAAATATGTAAACAAATTGAAAAAAAAATCAAGCTTGGAGCATAGATTGTGAAACAATTTCCAGCACATTGAAAATAGTCTCAATAGGCATCGCCTTTAAATAACGCGAAATCTTATAAATTTGTAAATAAATTAAAAAAAATCACGTGTAGAGCACAGATTATGAAACAATTTCCAGCACATTGAGAATAGCCTCGATAGACATCGCCTTTAAATAACGCGAAATAGTATAAATTTGTAAATAAATGCAAAAAAATCACGCGTGGAGCACAGATTATGAAACAAATTCCAGCACATTGAGAATAGCCTCGATAGACTTCTCCTTCAAATAACGCGAAATAGCATAAACCTGTAAACAAATTGAAAAAAATCACGCTTGGAGCATAGATTGTGAAACAATTTCCAGCACATTGAAAATAGTCTCGATAGACATCGCCTTTAAATAACGAGAAATAGTATAAATCTGTAAATAAAATTGAAAAAAAAAATCACGCTTGGAGCATAGATTGTGAAACAATTTCCAGCATATTGAAAATAGTCTCGAGAGACATCGCATTTATATAACGCGAAATAGTATAAATCCGTAAACAAATTCAAAAAAATCATGCGTGGAGCACAGATTATGAAACAATTTCCAGCACATTGAGAATAGCTTCGATAGACATCACCTTTAAATAACGCGAAAAAGTATAAATCTGTAAACAAATTGAAAAAAAAAATCACGCTTGGAGCATAAATTGTGAAACAATTTCCAGCACATCGAAAATAGTCTCGATAGACATCGCCTTTAAATAACGCGAAATCTTATAAATTTGTAAATAAATTCAAAAAAATCACGTGTAGAGCACAGATTATGAAACAATTTCCAGCACATTGAGAATAGCCTCGATAGACATCGCCTTTAAATAAAGCGAAATATTATAAATCCGTAAACAAATTTTAAAAAAATCACGCGTGGAGCACAGATTATGAAACAATTTCCAGCACATTGAGAATAACCTCGATAGACATCACCTTTAAATAACGCGAAATAGTATAAATATGTAAACAAATTGAAAAAAAAATCAAGATTGGAGCATAGATTGTGGAACAATTTCCAGCTCATTGAAAATAGTCTCGATAGACATCACCTTTAAATAACGCGAAATAGTATAAAACCGTAAACAAATTCAAAAAAATCACGCGTGGAGCACAGATTATGAAACAATTTCCAGCACATTGAGAATAGCCTCGATAGACATCACCTTTAAATAACGCGAAATAGTATAAATCTGTAAACAAATTGAAAAAAAAATAACGCTTGGAGCATAGATTATGAAACAATTTCCAGAACATTGAGAATAGCCTCGATAGACATCACCTTTAAATAACGCTCAATAGTATAAATCCGTAAACAAATTCAAAAAAATCACGCGTGGAGCACAGATTATGAAACAATTTACAGCACATTGAGAATAGCCTCGATAGACATCGCCTTTAAATAACGCGAAATCCTATAAATTTGTAAATAAACTCAAAAAATCACGCGTGGAGCACAGATTATGAAATGATTTCCAGCACATTGAGAATAGCCTCGATAGACATCGCCTGTAAATAACGCGAAATAGTATAAATCCGTAAACAAATTTAAAAAAAATCACGCGCGGAGCACAGATTATGAAACAATTTACAGCACATTGAGAATAGCCTCGATAGACATCGCCTTTAAATAACGCGAAATCTTATAAATTTGTAAATAAACTCAAAAAAATCACGCGTGGAGCACAGATTATGAAATGATTTTCAGCACATTGAGAATAGCCTCGATAGACATTGCCTTTAAATAACGCAAAATAGTATAAATCCGTAAATAAATGAAAAAAAATCAGGCGTGGAACACAGATTATGAAACAATTTCCAGCACATTGAGAATAGTCTCGATAGCCATCGCCATTAAATAACTCGAAATAGTATAGATCCGTAAACAAAATCAAAAAATCCACGCGTGGAGCACAGATTATGAAACAATTTCCTGCACATTGCCTCGATAGACATCACCTTTAAATAACGCGAAACAGTATAAATATGTAAACAAATTGAAAAAAAAATCAAGCTTGGAGCATAGATTGTGAAGCAATTTCCAGCACATTGAATATAGTCTCAATAGACATCGCTTTTAAATAACGCGAAATAATATAAATCCGTAAACAAATTTTAAAAAATCCCGCTTGGAGCACAGATTATAAAACAATTTCCAGCACATTGAGAATAGTCTCGATAGACATCACCTTTAAATAACGCGAAACAGTATAAATATGTAAACAAATTGAAAAAAAAATCAAGCTTGGAGCATAGATTGTGAAACAATTTCCAGCACATTGAAAATAGTCTCAATAGGCATCGCCTTTAAATAACGCGAAATCTTATAAATTTGTAAATAAATTAAAAAAAATCACGTGTGGAGCACAGATTATGAAACAATTTCCAGCACATTGAGAATAGCCTCGATAGACATCGCCTTTAAATAACGCGAAATAGTATAAATTTGTAAATAAATGCAAAAAAATCACGCGTGGAGCACAGATTATGAAACAAATTCCAGCACATTGAGAATAGCTTCGATAGACTTGTCCTTCAAATAACGCGAAATAGCATAAACCTGTAAACAAATTGAAAAAAAAAATCACGCTTGGAGCATAAATTGTGAAACAATTTCCAGCACATTGAAAATAGTCTCGATAGACATCGCCTTTAAATAACGAGAAATAGTATAAATCTGTAAATAAAATTGAAAAAAAAAATCTCGCTTGGAGCATAGATTGTGAAACAATTTCCAGCATATTGAAAATAGTCTCGAGATACATCGCATTTAAATAACGCGAAATAGTATAAATCCGTAAACACATTCAAAAAAATCATGCGTGGAGCACAGATTATGAAACAATTTCCAGCACATTGAGAATAGCTTCGATAGACATCACCTTTAAATAACGCGAAAAAGTATAAATCTGTAAACAAATTGAAAAAAAAAATCACGTTTGGAGCTTAAATTGTGAAACAATTTCCAGCACATCGAAAATAGTCTCGATAGACATCGCCTTTAAATAACGCGGAATATTATAAATCCGAAAACAAATTCAAAAAAATCACGCGTGGAGCACAGATTATGAAACAATTTCCAGCACATTGAGAATAGCCTCGATAGACATCACCTTTAAATAACGCGAAATAGTATAAATGCGTAAACAAATTGAAAAAAAAATCACGCGTAGAGCACAGATTGTGAAACAATTTCCAGCACATTGAAAATAGTCTCGATAGACATCGCCTTTAAATAACGCGAAATATTATAAATCCGTAAACAATTTTTAAAAAAATCACGCGTGGAGCACAGATTATGAAACAATTTCCAGCACATTGAGAATAACCTCGGTAGACATCACCTTTAAATAACGCGAAATAGTATAAATGCGTAAACAAATTCAAAAAAATCACGCGTGGAGCACAGATTATGAAACAATTTCCAGCACATTGAGAATAGCCTCGATAGACATCGCCTTTAAATAACGCGAAATAGTATATATCCGTAAACAAATTGAAAAAAAAATCAGGCTTGGAGCACAGATTATGAAACAATTTCCAGCACATTGAGAATAACCTCGATAGACATCACCTTTAAATAACGCGAAATAGTATAAATCCGTAAACAAATTTAAAAAAATTGCGCTTGGAGCACAGATTATAAAACAATTTCCAGCACATTGAGAATAGTCACGATAGACATCACATTTAAATAACGCGAAATAGTATAAATATGTAAACAAATTGAAAAAAAAATCAAGCTTGGGGCATAGATTGTTAAACAATTTCCAGCACATTGAGAATAACCTCGATAGACATCACCTTTAAATAACGCGAAATAGTATAAATCCGTAAACAAATCAAAAAAAATCACGCGTGGAGCACAGATTATGAAACAATTTCCAGCACATTGAGAATAGCCTCGATAGACATCACCTTTAAATAACGCGAAATAGTATAAATCTGTAAACAAACTGAAAAAAAAATCACGCTTGGAGCATAGATTATGAAACAATTTCCAGAACATTGAGAATAGCCTCGATAGACATCACCTTTAAATAACGCTCAATAGTATAAATCCGTAAACAAATTAAAAAAAATCACGCGTGGAGCACAGATTATGAAACAATTTACAGCACACTGAGAATAGTCTCGATAGCCATCGCCTTTAAATACCTCGAAATAGTATAGATCCGTAAACAAAATCAAAAAATCCACGCGTGGGGCACAGATTATGGAACAATTTCCAGCACATTGAGAATAGCCTCGATAGACATCACCTTTAAATAACGCGAAATAGTATAAATCTGTAAACAAATTGAAAAAAAAAATCACGCTTGGAGCATAGATTATGAAACAATTTCCAGAACATCGAGAATAGTCTCAATAGACATCGCCTGTAAATAACGCGAAATAGTATAAATCCGTAAAGAAATTTTAAAAAATCGCGCTTGGAGCACAGATTATAAAACAATTTCCAGCACGTTGAGAATAGTCTCGATAGACATCACCTTTAAATAACATGAAATAGTATAAATCTCTAAAAAAAATGAGAAAAAAAATTACGATTTGAGCATAGATTCTGAAACAATTTCCAGGACATTGAAAATAGTCTCGATAGAAATCGCCTTTAAATAGCGCGAAATAGTATAAATCCGTAAACAAATTTTTAAAAAAATCACGCGTAGAGCACAGATTATGAAACAATTTCCAGCACATTGAGAATAGCCTCGATAGACATCACCTTTAAATAACGCGAAATAGTATAAATCTGTAAACAAATTGAAAAAAAATCACGCTTGGAGCATAGATTATGAAACAATTTCCAGAACATTGAGAATAGAATCAATAGACATCACCTTTAAATAACGCGAAACAGTATAAATATTTAAACAAATTGAAAAAAAAAATCAAGATTGGAGCATAGATTATGAAACAATTTCCAGAACATTGAGAATAGCCTCGATAGACATCGCCTTTAAATAACGCGAAATAGTATATATCCGTAAACAAATTGAAAAAAAAATCAGGCTTGGAGCACAGATTATGAAACAATTTCCAGCACATTGAGAATAACCTCGATAGACATCACCTTTAAATAACGCGAAATAGCATAAATCCGTAAACAAATTTAAAAAAATCGCGCTTGGAGCACAGATTATAAAACAATTTCCAGCACATTGAGAATAGTCACGATAGACATCACATTTAAATAACGCGAAATAGTATAAATATGTAAACAAATTGAAAAAAAAATCAAGCTTGGGGCATAGATTGTTAAACAATTTCCAGCACATTGAGAATAACCTCGATAGACATCACCTTTAAATAACGCGAAATAGTATAAATCCGTAAACAAATAAAAAAAAATCACGCGTGGAGCACAGATTATGAAACAATTTCCAGCACATTGAGAATAGCCTCGATAGACATCGCCTTTAAATAACGCGAAATCTTATAAATTTGTAAATAAACTCAAAAAATCACGCGTGGAGCACAGATTATGAAATGATTTCCAGCACATTGAGAATAGCCTCGATAGACATTGCCTTTAAATAACGCGAAATAGTATAAATCCGTAAATACATGAAAAAAAATCAGGCGTGGAACACAGATTATGAAACAATTTCCAGCACATTGAGAATAGTCTCGATAGCCATCGCCTTTAAATACCTCGAAATAGTATAGATCCGTAAACAAAATCAAAAAATCCACGCGTGGAGCACAGATCATGGAACAATTTCCAGCACATTGAGAATAGCCTCGATAGACATCACCTTTAAATAACGCGAAATAGTATAAATCTGTAAATAAAATTGAAAAAAAAAATCACGCTTGGAGCATAGATTGTGAAACAATTTCCAGCATATTGAAAATAGTCTCAATAGGCATCGCCTTTAAATAACGCGAAATCTTATAAATTTGTAAATAAATTAAAAAAAATCACGTGTAGAGCACAGATTATGAAACAATTTCCAGCACATTGAGAATAGCCTCGATAGACATCGCCTTTAAATAACGCGAAATAGTATAAATTTGTAAATAAATGCAAAAAAATCACGCGTGGAGCACAGATTATGAAACAAATTCCAGCACATTGAGAATAGCCTCGATAGACTTCTCCTTCAAATAACGCGAAATAGCATAAACCTGTAAACAAATTGAAAAAATTCACGCTTGGAGCATAGATTGTGAAACAATTTCCAGCACATTGAAAATAGTCTCGATAGACATCGCCTTTAAATAACGAGAAATAGTATAAATCTGTAAATAAAATTGAAAAAAAAAATCACGCTTGGAGCATAGATTGTGAAACAATTTCCAGCATATTGAAAATAGTCTCGAGAGACATCGCATTTATATAACGCGAAATAGTATAAATCCGTAAACAAATTCAAAAAAATCATGCGTGGAGCACAGATTATGAAACAATTTCCAGCACATTGAGAATAGCTTCGATAGACATCACCTTTAAATAACGCGAAAAAGTATAAATCTGTAAACAAATTGAAAAAAAAAATCACGCTTGGAGCATAAATTGTGAAACAATTTCCAGCACATCGAAAATAGTCTCGATAGACATCGCCTTTAAATAACGCGAAATCTTATAAATTTGTAAATAAATTCAAAAAAATCACGTGTAGAGCACAGATTATGAAACAATTTCCAGCACATTGAGAATAGCCTCGATAGACATCGCCTTTAAATAAAGCGAAATATTATAAATCCGTAAACAAATTTTAAAAAAATCACGCGTGGAGCACAGATTATGAAACAATTTCCAGCACATTGAGAATAACCTCGATAGACATCACCTTTAAATAACGCGAAATAGTATAAATATGTAAACAAATTGAAAAAAAAATCAAGATTGGAGCATAGATTGTGGAACAATTTCCAGCTCATTGAAAATAGTCTCGATAGACATCACCTTTAAATAACGCGAAATAGTATAAAACCGTAAACAAATTCAAAAAAATCACGCGTGGAGCACAGATTATGAAACAATTTCCAGCACATTGAGAATAGCCTCGATAGACATCACCTTTAAATAACGCGAAATAGTATAAATCTGTAAACAAATTGAAAAAAAAATAACGCTTGGAGCATAGATTATGAAACAATTTCCAGAACATTGAGAATAGCCTCGATAGACATCACCTTTAAATAACGCTCAATAGTATAAATCCGTAAACAAATTCAAAAAAATCACGCGTGGAGCACAGATTATGAAACAATTTACAGCACATTGAGAATAGCCTCGATAGACATCGCCTTTAAATAACGCGAAATCCTATAAATTTGTAAATAAACTCAAAAAATCACGCGTGGAGCACAGATTATGAAATGATTTCCAGCACATTGAGAATAGCCTCGATAGACATCGCCTGTAAATAACGCGAAATAGTATAAATCCGTAAACAAATTTAAAAAAATCACGCGCGAGCACAGATTATGAAACAATTTACAGCACATTGAGAATAGCCTCGATAGACATCGCCTTTAAATAACGCGAAATCTTATAAATTTGTAAATAAACTCAAAAAAATCACGCGTGGAGCACAGATTATGAAATGATTTTCAGCACATTGAGAATAGCCTCGATAGACATTGCCTTTAAATAACGCAAAATAGTATAAATCCGTAAATAAATGAAAAAAAATCAGGCGTGGAACACAGATTATGAAACAATTTCCAGCACATTGAGAATAGTCTCGATAGCCATCGCCATTAAATAACTCGAAATAGTATAGATCCGTAAACAAAATCAAAAAATCCACGCGTGGAGCACAGATTATGAAACAATTTCCTGCACATTGCCTCGATAGACATCACCTTTAAATAACGCGAAACAGTATAAATATGTAAACAAATTGAAAAAAAAATCAAGCTTGGAGCATAGATTGTGAAGCAATTTCCAGCACATTGAATATAGTCTCAATAGACATCGCTTTTAAATAACGCGAAATAATATAAATCCGTAAACAAATTTTAAAAAATCCCGCTTGGAGCACAGATTATAAAACAATTTCCAGCACATTGAGAATAGTCTCGATAGACATCACCTTTAAATAACGCGAAACAGTATAAATATGTAAACAAATTGAAAAAAAAATCAAGCTTGGAGCATAGATTGTGAAACAATTTCCAGCACATTGAAAATAGTCTCAATAGGCATCGCCTTTAAATAACGCGAAATCTTATAAATTTGTAAATAAATTAAAAAAAATCACGTGTGGAGCACAGATTATGAAACAATTTCCAGCACATTGAGAATAGCCTCGATAGACATCGCCTTTAAATAACGCGAAATAGTATAAATTTGTAAATAAATGCAAAAAAATCACGCGTGGAGCACAGATTATGAAACAAATTCCAGCACATTGAGAATAGCTTCGATAGACTTGTCCTTCAAATAACGCGAAATAGCATAAACCTGTAAACAAATTGAAAAAAAAAATCACGCTTGGAGCATAAATTGTGAAACAATTTCCAGCACATTGAAAATAGTCTCGATAGACATCGCCTTTAAATAACGAGAAATAGTATAAATCTGTAAATAAAATTGAAAAAAAAAATCTCGCTTGGAGCATAGATTGTGAAACAATTTCCAGCATATTGAAAATAGTCTCGAGATACATCGCATTTAAATAACGCGAAATAGTATAAATCCGTAAACACATTCAAAAAAATCATGCGTGGAGCACAGATTATGAAACAATTTCCAGCACATTGAGAATAGCTTCGATAGACATCACCTTTAAATAACGCGAAAAAGTATAAATCTGTAAACAAATTGAAAAAAAAAAATCACGTTTGGAGCTTAAATTGTGAAACAATTTCCAGCACATCGAAAATAGTCTCGATAGACATCGCCTTTAAATAACGCGGAATATTATAAATCCGAAAACAAATTCAAAAAAATCACGCGTGGAGCACAGATTATGAAACAATTTCCAGCACATTGAGAATAGCCTCGATAGACATCACCTTTAAATAACGCGAAATAGTATAAATGCGTAAACAAATTGAAAAAAAAATCACGCGTAGAGCACAGATTGTGAAACAATTTCCAGCACATTGAAAATAGTCTCGATAGACATCGCCTTTAAATAACGCGAAATATTATAAATCCGTAAACAATTTTTAAAAAAATCACGCGTGGAGCACAGATTATGAAACAATTTCCAGCACATTGAGAATAACCTCGGTAGACATCACCTTTAAATAACGCGAAATAGTATAAATGCGTAAACAAATTTAAAAAAAATCACGCGTGGAGCACAGATTGTGAAACAATTTCCAGCACATTGAAAATAGTCTCGATAGACATCGCCTTTAAATAACGCGAAATATTATAAATCCGTAAACAATTTTTAAAAAAATCACGCGTGGAGCACAGATTATGAAACAATTTCCAGCACATTGAGAATAACCTCGGTAGACATCACCTTTAAATAACGCGAAATAGTATAAATGCGTAAACAAATTCAAAAAAATCACGCGTGGAGCACAGATTATGAAACAATTTCCAGCACATTGAGAATAGCCTCGATAGACATCGCCTTTAAATAACGCGAAATAGTATATATCCGTAAACAAATTGAAAAAAAAATCAGGCTTGGAGCACAGATTATGAAACAATTTCCAGCACATTGAGAATAACCTCGATAGACATCACCTTTAAATAACGCGAAATAGTATAAATCCGTAAACAAATTTAAAAAAATTGCGCTTGGAGCACAGATTATAAAACAATTTCCAGCACATTGAGAATAGTCACGATAGACATCACATTTAAATAACGCGAAATAGTATAAATATGTAAACAAATTGAAAAAAAAATCAAGCTTGGGGCATAGATTGTTAAACAATTTCCAGCACATTGAGAATAACCTCGATAGACATCACCTTTAAATAACGCGAAATAGTATAAATCCGTAAACAAATCAAAAAAAATCACGCGTGGAGCACAGATTATGAAACAATTTCCAGCACATTGAGAATAGCCTCGATAGACATCACCTTTAAATAACGCGAAATAGTATAAATCTGTAAACAAACTGAAAAAAAAATCACGCTTGGAGCATAGATTATGAAACAATTTCCAGAACATTGAGAATAGCCTCGATAGACATCACCTTTAAATAACGCTCAATAGTATAAATCCGTAAACAAATTAAAAAAAATCACGCGTGGAGCACAGATTATGAAACAATTTACAGCACACTGAGAATAGTCTCGATAGCCATCGCCTTTAAATACCTCGAAATAGTATAGATCCGTAAACAAAATCAAAAAATCCACGCGTGGGGCACAGATTATGGAACAATTTCCAGCACATTGAGAATAGCCTCGATAGACATCACCTTTAAATAACGCGAAATAGTATAAATCTGTAAACAAATTGAAAAAAAAAATCACGCTTGGAGCATAGATTATGAAACAATTTCCAGAACATCGAGAATAGTCTCAATAGACATCGCCTGTAAATAACGCGAAATAGTATAAATCCGTAAAGAAATTTTAAAAAATCGCGCTTGGAGCACAGATTATAAAACAATTTCCAGCACGTTGAGAATAGTCTCGATAGACATCACCTTTAAATAACATGAAATAGTATAAATCTCTAAAAAAAATGAGAAAAAAAATTACGATTTGAGCATAGATTCTGAAACAATTTCCAGGACATTGAAAATAGTCTCGATAGAAATCGCCTTTAAATAGCGCGAAATAGTATAAATCCGTAAACAAATTTTTAAAAAAATCACGCGTAGAGCACAGATTATGAAACAATTTCCAGCACATTGAGAATAGCCTCGATAGACATCACCTTTAAATAACGCGAAATAGTATAAATCTGTAAACAAATTGAAAAAAAATCACGCTTGGAGCATAGATTATGAAACAATTTCCAGAACATTGAGAATAGAATCAATAGACATCACCTTTAAATAACGCGAAACAGTATAAATATTTAAACAAATTGAAAAAAAAAATCAAGATTGGAGCATAGATTATGAAACAATTTCCAGAACATTGAGAATAGCCTCGATAGACATCGCCTTTAAATAACGCGAAATAGTATATATCCGTAAACAAATTGAAAAAAAAATCAGGCTTGGAGCACAGATTATGAAACAATTTCCAGCACATTGAGAATAACCTCGATAGACATCACCTTTAAATAACGCGAAATAGCATAAATCCGTAAACAAATTTAAAAAAATCGCGCTTGGAGCACAGATTATAAAACAATTTCCAGCACATTGAGAATAGTCACGATAGACATCACATTTAAATAACGCGAAATAGTATAAATATGTAAACAAATTGAAAAAAAAATCAAGCTTGGGGCATAGATTGTTAAACAATTTCCAGCACATTGAGAATAACCTCGATAGACATCACCTTTAAATAACGCGAAATAGTATAAATCCGTAAACAAATAAAAAAAAATCACGCGTGGAGCACAGATTATGAAACAATTTCCAGCACATTGAGAATAGCCTCGATAGACATCGCCTTTAAATAACGCGAAATCTTATAAATTTGTAAATAAACTCAAAAAATCACGCGTGGAGCACAGATTATGAAATGATTTCCAGCACATTGAGAATAGCCTCGATAGACATTGCCTTTAAATAACGCGAAATAGTATAAATCCGTAAATACATGAAAAAAAATCAGGCGTGGAACACAGATTATGAAACAATTTCCAGCACATTGAGAATAGTCTCGATAGCCATCGCCTTTAAATACCTCGAAATAGTATAGATCCGTAAACAAAATCAAAAAATCCACGCGTGGAGCACAGATTATGGAACAATTTCCAGCACATTGAGAATAGCCTCGATAGACATCACCTTTAAATAACGCGAAATAGTATAAATCTGTAAACAAATTGAAAAAAAAAATCACGCTTGGAGCATAGATTATGAAACAATTTCCAGAACATCGAGAATAGTCTCAATAGACATCGCCTGTAAATAACGCGAAATAGTATAAATCCGTAAAGAAATTTAAAAAAATCGCGCTTGGAGCACAGATTATAAAACAATTTCCAGCACGTTGAGAATAGTCTCGATAGACATCACCTTTAAATAACATGAAATAGTATAAATCTCTAAAAAAAATGAGAAAAAAAATTACGATTTGAGCATAGATTCTGAAACAATTTCCAGGACATTGAAAATAGTCTCGATAGAAATCGCCTTTAAATAGCGCGAAATAGTATAAATCCGTAAACAAATTTTTTAAAAAATCACGCGTAGAGCACAGATTATGAAACAATTTCCAGCACATTGAGAATAACCTCGATAGACATCACCTTTAAATAACGCGAAATAGTATAAAACCGTAAACAAATTCAATAAATATCACGCGTGGAGCACAGATTATGAAACAATTTCCAGCACATTGAGAATAGCCTCGATAGACATCACCTTTAAATAACGCGAAATAGTATAAATCTGTAAACAAATTGAAAAAAAAATCACGCTTGGAGCATAGATTATGAAACAATTTCCAGAACATTGAGAATAGAATCAATAGACATCACCTTTAAATAACGCGAAACAGTATAAATATTTAAACAAATTGAAAAAAAAAATCAAGATTGGAGCATAGATTATGAAACAATTTCCAGAACATTGAGAATAGCCTCGATAGACATCACCTTTATATAACGCTCAATAGTATAAATCCGTAAGCAAATTCAAAAAATCACGCACGGAGCACAGATTATGAAGCAATTTCCAGCACATTGAGAATAGCCTCGATAGACATCACCTTTAAATAACGCGAAATAGTATAAATCTGTAAACAAATTGAAAAAAAAAATCACTCTTGTAGCATATATTATGAAACAATTTCCAGAACATTGAGAATAGCCTCGATAGACATCACCTTTAAATAACGCTCAATAGTATAAATCCGTAAACAAATTCAAAAAAATCACGCGTGGAGCACAGATTATGAAACAATTTACAGGACATTGAGAATAGCCTCGATAGACATCGCCTTTAAATAACGCGAAATCTTATAAATTTGTAAATAAACTCAAAAAATCACGCGTGGAGCACAGATTATGAAATGATTTCCAGCACATTGAGAATAGCCTCGATAGACATCGCCTGTAAATAACGCGAAATAGTATAAATCCGTAAACAAATTTAAAAAAATCACGCGCGGAGCACAGATTATGAAACAATTTACAGCACATTGAGAATAGCCTCGATAGACATCGCCTTTAAATAACGCGAAATCTTATAAATTTGTAAATAAACTCAAAAAAATCAAACTTGGAGCATAGATTGTGAAACAATTTCCAGCACATTGAAAATAGTCCCAATAGACATCGCCTTTAAATAACGCAAAATAATATAAATCCGTAAACAAATTCAAAAAAATCACGCGTGGAGCACAGATTATGAAACACTTTCCAGCACATTGTGAATAGCCTCGATAGACATCGCCTTTAAATAACGCGAAATCTTATAAATTTGTAAATAAATTTTAAAAAAATCACGTGTGGAGCACAGATTATGAAACAATTTCCAGCACATTGAGAATAACCTCGATAGACATCACCTTTAAATAACACGAATGAGTATAAATATGTAAACAAATTGAAAAAAAATCAAGCTTGGAGCATAGATTGTGAAGCAATTTCCAGCACATTGAAAATAGTCTCAATAGACATCGCTTTTAAATAACGCGAAATAATATAAATCCGTAAACAAATTTTAAAAAATCCCGCTTGGAGCACAGATTATGAAACAATTTCCAGCACATTGAGAATAGCCTCGATAGACATCGCCTTTAAATAACGCGAAATAGTATAAATTTGTAAATAAATGCAAAAAAATCACGCGTGGAGCACAGATTATGAAACAAATTCCAGAACATTGAGAATAGCCTCGATAGACTTCTCCTTCAAATAACGCGAAATAGCATAAACCTGTAAACAAATTGAAAAAAATCACGCTTGGAGCATAGATTGTGAAACAATTTCCAGCACATTGAAAATAGTCTCGAGAGACATCGCGTTTAAATAACGCGAAATCTTATAAATTTGTAAATAAATTAAAAAAAATAGCGTGTGGAGCACGCTATTTTTTTTGATAAACATCAACTTAAAGTTGATAGACATCAACTTTAAATAACGCGAATCAGTATAAATATGTAAACAAAATAAAAAAAAAATCAAGCTTGGAGCATAGATTGTGAAGCAATTTCCAGCACATTGAAAATAGTCTCAATAGACATCGCTTTTAAATAACGCGAAATAATATAAATCCGTAAACAAATTTAAAAAAATCCCGCTTGGAGCACAGATTATAAAAAAATTTCCAGCACATTGAGAATAGTCTCGATAGACATCACCTTTAAATAACGCGAAACAGTATAAATATGTAAACAAATTGAAAAAAAAAATCAAGCTTGGAGCATAGATTGTGAAACAATTTCCAGCACATTGAAAATAGTCTCAATAGGCATCGCCTTTAAATAACGCGAAATCTTATAAATTTGTAAATAAATTCAAAAAAATCACGTGTGGAGCACAGATTATGAAACAATTTCCAGCACATTGAGAATAGCCTCGGTAGACATCACCTTTAAATAACGCGAAAAAGTATAAATCTGTAAACAAATTGAAAAAAAAAATCACGTTTGGAGCATAAATTGTGAAACAATTTCCAGCACATCGAAAATAGTCTCGATAGACATCGCCTTTAAATAAAGCGAAATATTATAAATCCGTAAACAAATTTTAAAAAAATCACGCGTGGAGCACAGATTATGAAACAATTTCCAGCACATTGAGAATAACCTCGGTAGACATCACCTTTAAATAACGCGAAATAGTATAAATGCGTAAACAAATTTTAAAAAAATCACGCGTGGAGCACAGATTGTGAAACAATTTCCAGCACATTGAAAATAGTCTCGATAGACATCGCTTTTAAATAACGCGAAATATTATAAATCCGAAAACAAATTCAAAAAAATCACGCGTGGAGCACAGATTATGAAACAATTTCCAGCACATTGAGAAAAGCCTCGATAGACATCGCCTTTAAATAACGCGAAATAGTATATATCCGTAAACAAATTGAAAAAAAAATCAGGCTTGGAGTACAGATTATGAAACAATTTCCATTATATTGAGAATAACCTCGATAGACATCACCTTTAAATAACGCGAAATAGTATAAATCCGTAAACAAATTTAAAAAAATCGCGCTTGGAGCACAGATTATAAAACAATTTCCAGCACATTGAGAATAGTCACGACAGACATCACATTTAAATAACGCGAAACAGTATAAATATGTAAACAAATTGAAAAAAAAATCAAGCTTGGGGCATAGATTGTTAAACAATTTCCAGCACATTGAGAATAACCTCGATAGACATCACCTTTAAATAACGCGAAATAGTATAAATCCGTAAACAAATTCAAAAAAATCACGCGTGGAGCACAGATTATGAAACAATTTCCAGCACATTGAGAATAGCCTCGATAGACATCACCTTTAAATAACGCGAAATAGTATAAATCTGTAAACAAATTGAAAACAAAATCACGCTTGGAGCATAGATTATGAAACAATTTCCTGAACATTGAGAATAGCCTCGATAGACATCACCTTTAAATAACGCTCAATAGTATAAATCCGTAAAGAAATTTTAAAAAATCACGCGTGGAGCACACATTATGAAACAATTTACAGCACACTGAGAATAGCCTCGATAGACATCGCCTTTAAATAACGCGAAATCTTATAAATTTGTAAATAAACTCAAAAAATCACGCGTGGAGCACAGATTATGAAATGATTTCCAGCACATTGAGAATAGCCTCGATAGACATTGCCTTTAAATAACGCGAAATAGTATAAATCCGTAAATACATGAAAAAAAATCAGGCGTGGAACACAGATTATGAAACAATTTCCAGCACATTGAGAATAGTCTCGATAGCCATCGCCTTTAAATAACTCGAAATAGTATAGATCCGTAAACAAAATCAAAAAATCCACGCGTGGAGCACAGATTATGGAACAATTTCCAGCACATTGAGAATAGCCTCGATAGACATCACATTTAAATAACGCGAAACAGTATAAATATGTAAACAAATTGAAAAAAATCGCGCTTGGAGCACAGATTATAAAACAATTTCCAGCACATTGAGAATAACCTCGATAGACATCACCTTTAAATAACGCGAAATAGTATAAATCCGTAAACAAATTTTAAAAAATCGCGCTTGGAGCACAGATTATAAAAAAATTTCCAGCACATTGAGAATAGTCACGATAGACATCACATTTAAATAACGCGAAACAGTATAAATATGTAAACAAATTGAAAAAAAAATCAAGCTTGGGGCATAGATTGTTAAACAATTTCCAGCACATTGAGAATAACCTCGATAGACATCACCTTTAAATAACGCGAAATAGTATAAATCCGTAAACAAATTAAAAAAAATCACGCGTGGAGCACAGATTATGAAACAATTTCCAGCACATTGAGAATAGCCTCGATAGACATCACCTTTAAATAAAGCGAAATAGTATAAATCTGTAAACAAATTGAAAAAAATCACGCGTGGAGCACAGATTATGAAACAATTTACAGCACACTGAGAATAGCCTCGATAGACATCGCCTTTAAATAACGCGAAATCTTATAAATTTGTAAATAAACTCAAAAAATCACGCGTGGAGCACAGATTATGAAATGATTTCCAGCACATTGAGAATAGCCTCGATAGACATTGCCTTTAAATAACGCGAAATAGTATAAATCCGTAAATACATGAAAAAAAATCAGGCGTGGAACACAGATTATGAAACAATTTCCAGCACATTGAGAATAGTCTCGATAACCATCGCCTTTAAATACCTCTAAATAGTATAGATCCGTAAACAAAATCAAAAAATCCACGCGTGGAGCACAGATTATGGAACAATTTCCAGCACATTGAGAATAGCCTCGATAGACATCACCTTTAAATAACGCGAAATAGAATAAATCTGTAAACAAATTGAAAAAAAAATCACGCCTGGAGCATAGATTATGAAACAATTTCCAGAACATCGAGAATAGTCTCAATAGACATCGCCTGTAAATAACGCGAAATAGTATAAATCCGTAAACAAATTAAAAAAAATCGCGCTTGGAGCACAGATTATAAAACAATTTCCAGCACGTTGAGAATAGTCTCGATAGACATCACCTTTAAATAACATGAAATAGTATAAATCTCTAAAAAAAATGAAAAAAAAAAATTACGATTTGAGTATAGATTCTGAAACAATTTCCAGCACATTGAAAATAGTCTCGATAGAAATCGCCTTTAAATAGCGCGAAATAGTATAAATCCGTAAACAAATTTTTTTAAAAATCACGCGTAGAGCACAGATTATGAAACAATTTCCAGCACATTGAGAATAACCTCGATAGACATCACCTTTAAATAACGCGAAATAGTATAAAACCGTAAACAAATTCAATAAATATCACGCGTGGAGCACAGATTATGAAACAATTTCCAGCACATTGAGAATAGCCTCGATAGACATCACCTTTAAATAACGCGAAATAGTATAAATCTGTAAACAAATTGAAAAAAAAATCACGCTTGGAGCATAGATTATGAAACAATTTCCAGAACATTGAGAATAGAATCAATAGACATCACCTTTAAATAACGCGAAACAGTATAAATATTTAAACAAATTGAAAAAAAAAATCAAGATTGGAGCATAGATTATGAAACAATTTCCAGAACATTGAGAATAGCCTCGATAGACATCACCTTTATATAACGCTCAATAGTATAAATCCGTAAGCAAATTCAAAAAATCACGCATGGAGCACAGATTATGAAGCATTTTCCAGCACATTGAGAATAGCCTCGATAGACATCACCTTTAAATAACGCGAAATTGTATAAATCTGTAAACAAATTGAAAAAAAAATCACTCTTGTAGCATAGATTATGAAACAATTTCCAGAACATTGAGAATAGCCTCGATAGACATCACCTTTAAATAACGCGAAATAGTATAAATCCGTAAACAAATTAAAAAAAAATCGCGCTTGGAGCACAGATTATAAAACAATTTCCAGCACATTGAGAATAGTCACGATAGACATCACATTTAAATAACGCGAAACAGTATAAATATGTAAACAAATTGAAAAAAAAATCAAGCTTGGGGCATAGATTGTTAAACAATTTCCAGCACATTGAGAATAACCTCGATAGACATCACCTTTAAATAACGCGAAATAGTATAAATCCGTAAACAAATTCAAAAAAATCACGCGTGGAGCACAGATTATGAAACAATTTCCAGCACATTGAGAATAGCCTCGATAGACATCACTTTTAAATAACGCGAAATAGTATAAATCTGTAAACAAATTGAAAACAAAATCACGCTTGGAGCATAGATTATGAAACAATTTCCTGAACATTGAGAATAGCCTCGATAGACATCACCTTTAAATAACGCTCAATAGTATAAATCCGTAAAGAAATTTTTAAAAATCACGCGTGGAGCACACATTATGAAACAATTTACAGCACACTAAGAATAGCCTCGATAGACATCGCCTTTAAATAACGCGAAATCTTATAAATTTGTAAATAAACTCAAAAAATCACGCGTGGAGCACAGATTATGAAATGATTTCCAGCACATTGAGAATAGCCTCGATAGACATTGCCTTTAAATAACGCGAAATAGTATAAATCCGTAAATACATGAAAAAAAATCAGGCGTGGAACACAGATTATGAAACAATTTCCAGCACATTGAGAATAGTCTCGATAGCCATCGCCTTTAAATAACTCGAAATAGTATAGATCCGTAAACAAAATCAAAAAATCCACGCGTGGAGCACAGATTATGGAACAATTTCCAGCACATTGAGAATAGCCTCGATAGACATCACATTTAAATAACGCGAAACAGTATAAATATGTAAACAAATTGAAAAAAATCGCGCTTGGAGCACAGATTATAAAACAATTTCCAGCACATTGAGAATAACCTCGATAGACATCACCTTTAAATAACGCGAAATAGTATAAATCCGTAAACAAAGTTAAAAAAATCGCGCTTGGAGCACAGATTATAAAACAATTTCCAGCACATTGAGAATAGTCACGATAGACATCACATTTAAATAACGCGAAACAGTATAAATATGTAAACAAATTGAAAAAAAAATTAGCTTGGGGCATAGATTGTTAAACAATTTCCAGCACATTGAGAATAACCTCGATAGACATCACCTTTAAATAACGCGAAATAGTATAAATCCGTAAACAAATTAAAAAAAATCACGCGTGGAGCACAGATTATGAAAAAATTTCCAGCACATTGAGAATAGCCTCGATAGACATCACCTTTAAATAAAGCGAAATAGTATAAATCTGTAAACAAATTGAAAAAAAAATCACGCTTGGAGCATAGATTATGAAACAATTTCCAGAACATTGAGAATAGCCTCGATAGACATCACCTTTAAATAACGCTCAATAGTATAAATCCGTAAACAAATTAAAAAAAATCACGCGTGGAGCACAGATTATGAAACAATTTACAGCACACTGAGAATAGCCTCGATAGACATCGCCTTTAAATAACGCGAAATCTTATAAATTTGTAAATAAACTCAAAAAATCACGCGTGGAGCACAGATTATGAAATGATTTCCAGCACATTGAGAATAGCCTCGATAGACATTGCCTTTAAATAACGCGAAATAGTATAAATCCGTAAATACATGAAAAAAAATCAGGCGTGGAACACAGATTATGAAACAATTTCCAGCACATTGAGAATAGTCTCGATAGCCATCGCCTTTAAATACCTCGAAATAGTATAGATCCGTAAACAAAATCAAAAAATCCACGCGTGGAGCACAGATTATGGAACAATTTCCAGCACATTGAGAATAGCCTCGATAGACATCACCTTTAAATAACGCGAAATAGTATAAATCTGTAAACAAATTGAAAAAAAAATCACGCTTGGAGCATAGATTATGAAACAATTTCCAGAACATCGAGAATAGTCTCAATAGACATCGCCTGTAAATAACGCGAAATAGTATAAATCCGTAAACAAATTTTAAAAAATCGCGCTTGGAGCACAGATTATAAAACAATTTCCAGCACGTTGAGAATAGTCTCGATAGACATCACCTTTAAATAACATGAAATAGTATAAATCTCTAAAAAAAATGAAAAAAAAAATTACGATTTGAGTATAGATTCTGAAACAATTTCCAGCACATTGAAAATAGTCTCGATAGAAATCGCCTTTAAATAGCGCGAAATAGTATAAATCCGTAAACAAATTTTTTTAAAAATCACGCGTAGAGCACAGATTATGAAACAATTTCCAGCACATTGAGAATAACCTCGATAGACATCACCTTTAAATAACGCGAAATAGTATAAAACCGTAAACAAATTCAATAAATATCACGCGTGGAGCACAGATTATGAAACAATTTCCAGCACATTGAGAATAGCCTCGATAGACATCACCTTTAAATAACGCTCAATAGTATAAATCCGTAAGCAAATTCAAAAAATCACGCATGGAGCACAGATTATGAAGCATTTTCCAGCACATTGAGAATAGCCTCGATAGACATCACCTTTAAATAACGCGAAATTGTATAAATCTGTAAACAAATTGAAAAAAAAATCACTCTTGTAGCATAGATTATGAAACAATTTCCAGAACATTGAGAATAGCCTCGATAGACATCACCTTTAAATAACGCGAAATAGTATAAATCCGTAAACAAATTAAAAAAAAATCGCGCTTGGAGCACAGATTATAAAACAATTTCCAGCACATTGAGAATAGTCACGATAGACATCACATTTAAATAACGCGAAACAGTATAAATATGTAAACAAATTGAAAAAAAAATCAAGCTTGGGGCATAGATTGTTAAACAATTTCCAGCACATTGAGAATAACCTCGATAGACATCACCTTTAAATAACGCGAAATAGTATAAATCCGTAAACAAATTCAAAAAAATCACGCGTGGAGCACAGATTATGAAACAATTTCCAGCACATTGAGAATAGCCTCGATAGACATCACTTTTAAATAACGCGAAATAGTATAAATCTGTAAACAAATTGAAAACAAAATCACGCTTGGAGCATAGATTATGAAACAATTTCCTGAACATTGAGAATAGCCTCGATAGACATCACCTTTAAATAACGCTCAATAGTATAAATCCGTAAAGAAATTTTTAAAAATCACGCGTGGAGCACACATTATGAAACAATTTACAGCACACTAAGAATAGCCTCGATAGACATCGCCTTTAAATAACGCGAAATCTTATAAATTTGTAAATAAACTCAAAAAATCACGCGTGGAGCACAGATTATGAAATGATTTCCAGCACATTGAGAATAGCCTCGATAGACATTGCCTTTAAATAACGCGAAATAGTATAAATCCGTAAATACATGAAAAAAAATCAGGCGTGGAACACAGATTATGAAACAATTTCCAGCACATTGAGAATAGTCTCGATAGCCATCGCCTTTAAATAACTCGAAATAGTATAGATCCGTAAACAAAATCAAAAAATCCACGCGTGGAGCACAGATTATGGAACAATTTCCAGCACATTGAGAATAGCCTCGATAGACATCACATTTAAATAACGCGAAACAGTATAAATATGTAAACAAATTGAAAAAAATCGCGCTTGGAGCACAGATTATAAAACAATTTCCAGCACATTGAGAATAACCTCGATAGACATCACCTTTAAATAACGCGAAATAGTATAAATCCGTAAACAAATTTAAAAAAATCGCGCTTGGAGCACAGATTATAAAACAATTTCCAGCACATTGAGAATAGTCACGATAGACATCACATTTAAATAACGCGAAACAGTATAAATATGTAAACAAATTGAAAAAAAAATTAGCTTGGGGCATAGATTGTTAAACAATTTCCAGCACATTGAGAATAACCTCGATAGACATCACCTTTAAATAACGCGAAATAGTATAAATCCGTAAACAAATTAAAAAAAATCACGCGTGGAGCACAGATTATGAAAAAATTTCCAGCACATTGAGAATAGCCTCGATAGACATCACCTTTAAATAAAGCGAAATAGTATAAATCTGTAAACAAATTGAAAAAAAAATCACGCTTGGAGCATAGATTATGAAACAATTTCCAGAACATTGAGAATAGCCTCGATAGACATCACCTTTAAATAACGCTCAATAGTATAAATCCGTAAACAAATTAAAAAAAATCACGCGTGGAGCACAGATTATGAAACAATTTACAGCACACTGAGAATAGCCTCGATAGACATCGCCTTTAAATAACGCGAAATCTTATAAATTTGTAAATAAACTCAAAAAATCACGCGTGGAGCACAGATTATGAAATGATTTCCAGCACATTGAGAATAGCCTCGATAGACATTGCCTTTAAATAACGCGAAATAGTATAAATCCGTAAATACATGAAAAAAAATCAGGCGTGGAACACAGATTATGAAACAATTTCCAGCACATTGAGAATAGTCTCGATAGCCATCGCCTTTAAATACCTCGAAATAGTATAGATCCGTAAACAAAATCAAAAAATCCACGCGTGGAGCACAGATTATGGAACAATTTCCAGCACATTGAGAATAGCCTCGATAGACATCACCTTTAAATAACGCGAAATAGTATAAATCTGTAAACAAATTGAAAAAAAAATCACGCTTGGAGCATAGATTATGAAACAATTTCCAGAACATCGAGAATAGTCTCAATAGACATCGCCTGTAAATAACGCGAAATAGTATAAATCCGTAAACAAATTTTAAAAAATCGCGCTTGGAGCACAGATTATAAAACAATTTCCAGCACGTTGAGAATAGTCTCGATAGACATCACCTTTAAATAACATGAAATAGTATAAATCTCTAAAAAAAATGAAAAAAAAAATTACGATTTGAGTATAGATTCTGAAACAATTTCCAGCACATTGAAAATAGTCTCGATAGAAATCGCCTTTAAATAGCGCGAAATAGTATAAATCCGTAAACAAATTTTTTTAAAAATCACGCGTAGAGCACAGATTATGAAACAATTTCCAGCACATTGAGAATAACCTCGATAGACATCACCTTTAAATAACGCGAAATAGTATAAAACCGTAAACAAATTCAATAAATATCACGCGTGGAGCACAGATTATGAAACAATTTCCAGCACATTGAGAATAGCCTCGATAGACATCACCTTTAAATAACGCGAAATAGTATAAATCTGTAAACAAATTGAAAAAAAAACCACGCTTGGAGCATAGATTATGAAACAATTTCCAGAACATTGAGAATAGAATCAATAGACATCACCTTTAAATAACGCGAAACAGTATAAATATTTAAACAAATTGAAAAAAAAAATCAAGATTGGAGCATAGATTATGAAACAATTTCCAGAACATTGAGAATAGCCTCGATAGACATCACCTTTATATAACGCTCAATAGTATAAATCCGTAAGCAAATTCAAAAAATCACGCATGGAGCACAGATTATGAAGCAATTTCCAGCACATTGAGAATAGCCTCGATAGACATCACCTTTAAATAACGCGAAATAGTATAAATCTGTAAACAAATTGAAAAAAAAATCACTCTTGTAGCATAGATTATGAAACAATTTCCAGAACATTGAGAATAGCCTGGATAGACATCACCTTTAAATAACGCTCAATAGTATAAATCCGTAAACAAATTCAAAAAAATCACGCGTGGAGCACAGATTATGAAACAATTTACAGCACATTGAGAATAGCCTCGATAGACATCACCTTTAAATAACGCGAAATCTTATAAATTTGTAAATAAATTCAAAAAAATCAAGCTTGGAGCATAGATTGTGAAACAATTTCCAGCACATTGAAAATAGTCCCAATAGACATCGCCTTTAAATAACGCAAAATAATATAAATCCGTAAACAAATTCAAAAAAATCACGCGTGGAGCACAGATTATGAAACAATTTCCAGCACATTGTGAATAGCCTCGATAGACATCGCCTTTAAATAACGCGAAATCTTATAAATTTGTAAATAAATTTAAAAAAAATCACGTGTGGAGCACAGATTATGAAACAATTTCCAGCACATTGAGAATAACCTCGATAGACATATCTTTAAATAACGCGAATGAGTATAAATATGTAAACAAATTGAAAAAAAATCAAGCTTGGAGCATAGATTGTGAAGCAATTTCCAGCACATTGAAAATAGTCTCAATAGACATCGCTTTTAAATAACGCGAAATAATATAAATCCGTAAACAAATTTAAAAAAATCCCGCTTGGAGCACAGATTATGAAACAATTTCCAGCACATTGAGAATAGCCTCGATAGACATCGCCTTTAAATAACGCGAAATAGTATAAATTTGTAAATAAATGCAAAAAAATCACGCGTGGAGCACAGATTATGAAACAAATTCCAGAACATTGAGAATAGCCTCGATAGACTTCTCCTTCAAATAACGCGAAATAGCATAAACCTGTAAACAAATTGAAAAAAATCACGCTTGGAGCATAGATTGTGAAACAATTTCCAGCACATTGAAAATAGTCTCGATAGACATCGCCTTTAAATAACGAGAAATAGTATAAATCTGTAAATAAAATTGAAAAATAAAATCACGCTTGGAGCATAGATTGTGAAACAATTTCCAGCATATTGAAAATAGTCTCGAGAGACATCGCGTTTAAATAACGCGAAATCTTATAAATTTGTAAATAAATTTAAAAAAATAGCGTGTGGAGCACAGATTATGAAACAATTTCCAGCACATTGAGAATAACCTCGATAGACATCAACTTTAAATAACGCGAATCAGTATAAATATGTAAACAAATTGAAAAAAAAATCAAGCTTGGAGCATAGATTGTGAAGCAATTTCCAGCACGTTGAAAATAGTCTCAATAGACATAGCTTTTAAATAACGCGAAAGAATATAAATCCGTAAACAAATTTAAAAAAATCCCGCTTGGAGCACAGATTATAAAACAATTTCCAGCACATTGAGAATAGTCACGATAGACATCACATTTAAATAACGCGAAACAGTATAAATATGTAAACAAATTGAAAAAAAAAATCAAGCTTGGGGCATAGATTGTTAAACAATTTCCAGCACATTGAGAATAACCTCGATAGACATCACCTTTAAATAACGCGAAATAGTATAAATCCGTAAACAAATTAAAAAAAATCACGCGAGGAGCACAGATTATGAAACAATTTCCAGCACATTGAGAATAGCCTCGATAGACATCAATTTAAATAACGCGAAATCTTATAAATTTGTAAATAAACTCAAAAAATCACGCTTGGAGCACAGATTATGAAACAATTTACAGCACATTGAGAATAGCCTCGATAGACATCGCCTTTAAATAACGCGAAATCTTATAAATTTGTAAATAAACTCAAAAAATCACGCGTGGAGCACAGATTATGAAATGATTTCCAGCACATTGAGAATAGCCTCGATAGACATCGCCTGTAAATAACGCGAAATAGTATAAATCCGTAAACAAATTTAAAAAAATCACGCGCGGAGCACAGATTATGAAACAATTTACAGCACATTGAGAATAGCCTCGATAGACATCGCCTTTAAATAACGCGAAATCTTATAAATTTGTAAATAAACTCAAAAAAATCAAGCTTGGAGCATAGATTGTGAAACAATTTCCAGCACATTGAAAATAGTCCCAATAGACATCGCCTTTAAATAACGCAAAATAATATAAATCCGTAAACAAATTCAAAAAAATCACGCGTGGAGCACAGATTATGAAACAATTTACAGCACATTGTGAATAGCCTCGATAGACATCGCCTTTAAATAACGCGAAATCTTATAAATTTGTAAATAAATTAAAAAAAATCACGTGTGGAGCACAGATTATGAAACAATTTCCAGCACATTGAGAATAACCTCGATAGACATCACCTTTAAATAACGCGAATGAGTATAAATATGTAAACAAATTGAAAAAAAATCAAGCTTGGAGCATAGATTGTGAAGCAATTTCCAGCACATTGAGAATAGTCTCAATAGACATCGCTTTTAAATAACGCGAAATAGTATAAATTTGTAAATAAATGCAAAAAAATCACGCGTGGAGCACAGATTATGAAACAAATTCCAGAACATTGAGAATAGCCTCGATAGACTTCTCCTTCAAATAACGAGAAATAGCATAAACCTGTAAACAAATTGAAAAAAATCACGCTTGGAGCATAGATTGTGAAACAATTTCCAGCACATTGAAAATAGTCTCGATAGACATCGCCTTTAAATAACGAGAAATAGTATAAATCTGTAAATAAAATTGAAAAATAAAGTCACGCTTGGAGCATAGATTGTGAAACAATTTCCAGCATATTGAAAATAGTCTCGAGAGACATCGCATTTAAATAACGCGAAATCTTATAAATTTGTAAATAAATTAAAAAAAATAGCGTGTGGAGCACAGATTATGAAACAATTTCCAGCACATTGAGAATAACCTCGATAGACATCAACTTTAAATAACGCGAATCAGTATAAATATGTAAACAAATTTTAAAAAAAATCAAGCTTGGAGCATAGATTGTGAAGCAATTTCCAGCACATTGAAAATAGTCTCAATAGACATCGCTTTTAAATAACGCGAAATAATATAAATCCGTAAACAAATTTAAAAAAATCCCGCTTGGAGCACAGATTATAAAACAATTTCCAACACATTGAGAATAGTCTCGATAGAATTCACCTTTAAATAACGCGAAACAGTATAAATATGTAAACAAATTGAAAAAAAAATCAAGCTTGGAGCATAGATTGTGAAACAATTTCCAGCACATTGAAAATAGTCTCAATAGGCATCGCCTTTAAATAACGCGAAATCTTATAAATTTGTAAATAAATTAAAAAAAAATCACGTGTGGAGCACAGATTATGAAACAATTTCCAGCACATTGAGAATAGCCTCGATAGACATCGCCTTTAAATAACGCGAAATAGTATAAATTTGTAAATAAATGCAAAAAAATCACGCGTGGACCACAGATTATGAAACAAATTCCAGCACATTGAGAATAGCTTCGATAGACTTCTCCTTCAAATAACGCGAAATAGCATAAACCTGTAAACAAATTGAAAAAAAAAATCACGCTTGGAGCATAAATTGTGAAACAATTTCCAGCACATTGAAAATAGTCTCGATAGACATCGCCTTTAAATAACGAGAAATAGTATAAATCTGTAAATAAAATTGAAAAAAAATCACGCTTGGAACATAGATTGTGAAACAATTTCCAGCATATTGAAAATAGTCTCGAGAGACATCGCATTTAAATAACGCGAAATAGTATAAATCCGTAAACAAATTCAAAAAAATCATGCGTGGAGCACAGATTATAAAACAATTTATAGCACATTGAGAATAGTCTCGATAGACATCACCTTTAAATAACGCGAAACAGTATAAATATGTAAACAAATTGAAAAAAAATATCAAGCTTGGAGCATAGATTGTGAAACAATTTCCAGCACATTGAAAATAGTCTCAATAGGCATCGCCTTTAAATAACGCGAAATCTTATAAATTTGTAAATAAATTCAAAAAAATCACGTGTGGAGCACAGATTATGAAACAATTTCCAGCACATTGAGAATAGCCTCGATAGACATCGCCTTTAAATAACGCGAAATAGTATAAATTTGTAAATAAATGCAAAAAAATCACGCGTGGAGCACAGATTATGAAACAAATTCCAGCACATTGAGAATAGCTTCGATAGACTTCTCCTTCAAATAACGCGAAATAGCATAAACCTGTAAACAAATTGAAAAAAAAAATCACGCTTGGAGCATAAATTGTGAACCAATTTCCAGCACATTGAAAATAGTCTCGATAGACATCGCCTTTAAATAACGAGAAATAGTATAAATCTGTAAATAAAATTGAAAAAAAAATCACGCTTGGAGCATAGATTGTGAAACAATTTCCAGCATATTGAAAATAGTCTCGAGAGACATCGCATTTAAATAACGCGAAATAGTATAAATCCGTAAACAAATTCAAAAAATCATGCGTGGAGCACAGATTATGAAACAATTTCCAGCACATTGAGAATAGCTTCGATAGACATCACCTTTAAATAACGCGAAAAAGTATAAATCTGTAAACAAATTGAAAAAAAAAATCACGTTTGGAGCATAAATTGTGAAACAATTTCCAGCACATCGAAAATAGTCTCGATAGACATCGCCTTTAAATAAAGCGAAATATTATAAATCCGTAAAAAAATTTTTAAAAAATCACGCGTGGAGCACAGATTATAAAACAATTTCCAGCACTTTGAGAATAGTCACGATAGACATCACATTTAAATAACGCGAAACAGTATAAATATGTAAACAAATTGAAAAAAAAAATCAAGCTTGGGGCATAGATTGTTAAACAATTTCCAGCACATTGAGAATAACCTCGATAGACATCACCTTTAAATAACGCGAAATAGTATAAATCCGTAAACAAATTAAAAAAAATCACGCGAGGAGCACAGATTATGAAACAATTTCCAGCACATTGAGAATAGCCTCGATAGACATCAATTTAAATAACGCGAAATCTTATAAATTTGTAAATAAACTCAAAAAATCACGCTTGGAGCACAGATTATGAAACAATTTACAGCACATTGAGAATAGCCTCGATAGACATCGCCTTTAAATAACGCGAAATCTTATAAATTTGTAAATAAACTCAAAAAATCACGCGTGGAGCACAGATTATGAAATGATTTCCAGCACATTGAGAATAGCCTCGATAGACATCGCCTGTAAATAACGCGAAATAGTATAAATCCGTAAACAAATTTAAAAAAATCACGCGCGGAGCACAGATTATGAAACAATTTACAGCACATTGAGAATAGCCTCGATAGACATCGCCTTTAAATAACGCGAAATCTTATAAATTTGTAAATAAACTCAAAAAAATCAAGCTTGGAGCATAGATTGTGAAACAATTTCCAGCACATTGAAAATAGTCCCAATAGACATCGCCTTTAAATAACGCAAAATAATATAAATCCGTAAACAAATTCAAAAAAATCACGCGTGGAGCACAGATTATGAAATAATTTACAGCACATTGTGAATAGCCTCGATAGACATCGCCTTTAAATAACGCGAAATCTTATAAATTTGTAAATAAATTAAAAAAAAATCACGTGTGGAGCACAGATTATGAAACAATTTCCAGCACATTGAGAATAACCTCGATAGACATCACCTTTAAATAACGCGAATGAGTATAAATATGTAAACAAATTGAAAAAAAATCAAGCTTGGAGCATAGATTGTGAAGCAATTTCCAGCACATTGAGAATAGTCTCAATAGACATCGCTTTTAAATAACGCGAAATAGTATAAATTTGTAAATAAATGCAAAAAAATCACGCGTGGAGCACAGATTATGAAACAAATTCCAGAACATTGAGAATAGCCTCGATAGACTTCTCCTTCAAATAACGAGAAATAGCATAAACCTGTAAACAAATTGAAAAAAATCACGCTTGGAGCATAGATTGTGAAACAATTTCCAGCACATTGAAAATAGTCTCGATAGACATCGCCTTTAAATAACGAGAAATAGTATAAATCTGTAAATAAAATTGAAAAATAAAGTCACGCTTGGAGCATAGATTGTGAAACAATTTCCAGCATATTGAAAATAGTCTCGAGAGACATCGCATTTAAATAACGCGAAATCTTATAAATTTGTAAATAAATTAAAAAAAATAGCGTGTGGAGCACAGATTATGAAACAATTTCCAGCACATTGAGAATAACCTCGATAGACATCAACTTTAAATAACGCGAATCAGTATAAATATGTAAACAAATTTTAAAAAAAATCAAGCTTGGAGCATAGATTGTGAAGCAATTTCCAGCACATTGAAAATAGTCTCAATAGACATCGCTTTTAAATAACGCGAAATAATATAAATCCGTAAACAAATTTAAAAAAATCCCGCTTGGAGCACAGATTATAAAACAATTTCCAACACATTGAGAATAGTCTCGATAGAATTCACCTTTAAATAACGCGAAACAGTATAAATATGTAAACAAATTGAAAAAAAAATCAAGCTTGGAGCATAGATTGTGAAACAATTTCCAGCACATTGAAAATAGTCTCAATAGGCATCGCCTTTAAATAACGCGAAATCTTATAAATTTGTAAATAAATTTAAAAAAAATCACGTGTGGAGCACAGATTATGAAACAATTTCCAGCACATTGAGAATAGCCTCGATAGACATCGCCTTTAAATAACGCGAAATAGTATAAATTTGTAAATAAATGCAAAAAAATCACGTGTGGAGCACAGATTATGAAACAAATTCCAGCACATTGAGAATAGCTTCGATAGACTTCTCCTTCAAATAACGCGAAATAGCATAAACCTGTAAACAAATTGAAAAAAAAAATCACGCTTGGAGCATAAATTGTGAAACAATTTCCAGCACATTGAAAATAGTCTTAAATAACGAGAAATAGTATAAATCTGTAAATAAAATTGAAAAAAAATCACGCTTGGAACATAGATTGTGAAACAATTTCCAGCATATTGAAAATAGTCTCGAGAGACATCGCATTTAAATAACGCGAAATAGTATAAATCCGTAAACAAATTCAAAAAAATCATGCGTGGAGCACAGATTATGAAACAATTTCCAGCACATTGAGAATAGCTTCGATAGACATCACCTTTAAATAACGCGAAAAAGTATAAATCTGTAAACAAATTGAAAAAAAAATCACGTTTGGAGCATAAATTGTGAAACAATTTCCAGCACATCGAAAATAGTCTCGATAGACATCGCCTTTAAATAAAGCGAAATATTATAAATCCGTAAACAAATTTTAAAAAAATCACGCGTGGAGCACAGATTATGAAACAATTTCCAGCACATTGAGAATAACCTCGGTAGACATCACCTTTAAATAACGCGAAATATTATAAATCCGAAAACAAATTCAAAAAAATCACGCGTGGAGCACAGATTATGAAACAATTTCCAGCACATTGAGAAAAGCCTCGATAGACATCGCCTTTAAATAACGCGAAATAGTATATATCCGTAAACAAATTGAAAAAAAATCAGGCTTGGAGTACAGATTATGAAACAATTTCCAGCACATTGAGAATAACCTCGATAGACATCACCTTTAAATAACGCGAAATAGTATAAATCCGTAAACAAATTAAAAAAAATCACGCGTGGAGCACAGATTATGAAACAATTTACAGCACACTGAGAATAGTCACGATAGACATCACATTTAAATAACGCGAAACAGTATAAATATGTAAACAAATTGAAAAAAAAATCAAGCTTGGGGCATAGATTGTTAAACAATTTCCAGCACATTGAGAATAACCTCGATAGACATCACCTTTAAATAACGCGAAATAGTATAAATCCGTAAACAAATTCAAAAAAATCACGCGTGGAGCACAGATTATGAAACAATTTCCAGCACATTGAGAATAGCCTCGATAGACATCACCTTTAAATAACGCGAAATAGTATAAATCTGTAAACAAATTGAAAACAAAATCACGCTTGGAGCATAGATTATGAAACAATTTCCAGAACATTGAGAATAGCCTCGATAGACATCACCTTTAAATAACGCTCAATAGTATAAATCCGTAAACAAATTAAAAAATATCACGCGTGGAGCACAGATTATGAAACAATTTACAGCACACTGAGAATAGCCTCGATAGACATCGCCTTTAAATAACGCGAAATCTTATAAATTTGTAAATAAACTCAAAAAATCACGCGTGGAGCACAGATTATGAAATGATTTCCAGCACATTGAGAATAGCCTCGATAGACATTGCCTTTAAATAACGCGAAATAGTATAAATCCGTAAATACATGAAAAAAAATCAGGCGTGGAACACAGATTATGAAACAATTTCCAGCACATTGAGAATAGTCTCGATAGCCATCGCCTTTAAATAACTCGAAATAGTATAGATCCGTAAACAAAATCAAAAAATCCACGCGTGGAGCACAGATTATGGAACAATTTCCAGCACATTGAGAATAGCCTCGATAGACATCACCTTTAAATAACGCGAAATAGTATAAATCTGTAAACAAATTGAAAAAAAAATCACGCTTGGAGCATAGATTATGAAACAATTTCCAGAACATTGAGAATAGTCTCAATAGACGTCGCCTGTAAATAACGCGAAATAGTATAAATCCGTAAACAAATTTTAAAAAATCGCGCTTGGAGCACAGATTATAAAACAATTTCCAGCACATTGAGAATAGTCTCGATAGACATCACCTTTAAATAACATGAAATAGTATAAATCTCTAAAAAAAATGAAAAAAAAATTACGATTTGAGCATAGATTCTGAAACAATTTCCAGCACATTGAAAATAGTCTCGATAGAAATCGCCTTTAAATAGCGCGAAATAGTATAAATCCGTAAACAAATTCAATTAAAATCACGCGTGGAGCACAGATTATGAAACAATTTCCAGCACATTGAGAATAGCCTCGATAGACATCACCTTTAAATAACGCGAAATAGTATAAATCTGTAAAAAATTGAAAAAAAAATCACGCTTGGAGCATAGATTATGAAACAATTTCCAGAACATTGAGAATAGAATCAATAGACATCACCTTTAAATAACGCGAAACAGTATAAATATTTAAACAAATTGAAAAAAAAATCAAGCTTGGAGCATAGATTGTTAAACAATTTCCAGCACATTGAGAATAACCTCGATAGACATCACCTTTAAATAACGCGAAATAGTATAAAACCGTAAACAAATTGAAAAAAAAAATCACGCTTGGAGCATAGATTATGAAACAATTTCCAGAACATTGAGAATAGCCTCGATAGACATCACCTTTATATAACGCTCAATAGTATAAATCCGTAAACAAATTCAAAAAAATCACGCGTGGAGCACAGATTATGAAACAATTTACAGCACATTGAGAATAGCCTCGATAGTCATCGCCTTTAAATAACGTGAAATCTTATAAATTTGTAAATAAACTCAAACAAATCACGCGTGGAGCACAGATTATGAAATGATTTTCAGCACATTGAGAATAGCCTCGATAGACATTGCCTTTAAATAACGCGAAATAGTATAAATCCGTAAATAAATGAAAAAAATCAGGCGTGGATCACAGATTATGAAACAATTTCCAGCACATTGAGAATAGTCTCGATAGCCATCGCCTTTAAATAACTCGAAATAGTATAAATATGTAAACAAATTGAAAAAAAAAATCAAGCTTGGAGCATAGATTGGGAAACAATTTCCAGCATATTGAAAATAGTCCCAATAGACATCGCCTTTAAATAACGCGAAATAATATAAATCCGTAAACAAATTCAAAAAAATCACGCGTGGAGCACAGATTATGAAACAATTTCCAGCACATTGCGTATATCCTCGATAGACATCGCCTTTAAATAACGCGAAATCTTATAAATTTGTAAATAAATTAAAAAAAATCACGTGTGGAGCACAGATTATGAAACAATTTCCAGCACATTGAGAATAACCTCGATAGACATCAACTTTAAATAACGCGAATCAGTATAAATATGTAAACAAATTTTAAAAAAAATCAAGCTTGGAGCATAGATTGTGAAGCAATTTCCAGCACATTCAAAATAGTCTCAATAGACATCGCTTTTAAATAACGCGAAATAATATAAATCCGTAAACAAATTTAAAAAAATCCCGCTTGGAGCACAGATTATAAAACAATTTCCAGCACATTGAGAATAGTCTCGATAGACATCACCTTTAAATAACGCGAAACAGTATAAATATGTAAACAAATTGAAAAAAAAAATCAAGCTTGGAGCATAGATTGTGAAACAATTTCCAGCACATTGAAAATAGTCTCAATAGGCATCGCCTTTAAATAACGCGAAATCTTATAAATTTGTAAATAAATTCAAAAAAATCACGTGTGGAGCACAGATTATGAAACAATTTCCTGCACATTGAGAATAGCCTCGATAGACATCGCCTTTAAATAACGCGAAATAGTATAAATTTGTAAATAAATGCAAAAAAATCACGCGTGGAGCACAGATTGTGAAACAATTTCCAGCACATTGAAAATAGTCTCAATAGGCATCGCCTTTAAATAACGCGAAATCTTATAAATTTGTAAATAAATTCAAAACAATCACGTGTGGAGCACAGATTATGAAACAATTTCCTGCACATTGAGAATAGCCTCGATAGACATCGCCTTTAAATAACGCGAAATAGTATAAATTTGTAAATAAATGCAAAAAAATCACGCGTGGAGCACAGATTATGAAACAAATTCCAGCACATTGAGAATAGCTTCGATAGACTTCTCCTTCAAATAACGCGAAATAGCATAAACCTGTAAACAAATTGAAAAAAAAAATCACGCTTGGAGCATAAATTGTGAAACAATTTCCAGCACATTGAAAATAGTCTCGATAGACATCGCCTTTAAATAACGAGAAATAGTATAAATCTGTAAATAAAATTGAAAAAAAAATCACGCTTGGAGCATAGATTGTGAAACAATTTCCAGCATATTGAAAATAGTCTCGAGAGACATCGCATTTAAATAACGCGAAATAGTATAAATCAGTAAGCAAATTCAAAAAATTCATGCGTGGAGCACAGATTATGAAACAATTTCCAGCACATTGAGAATAGCTTCGATAGACATCACCTTTAAATAACGCGAAAAAGTATAAATCTGTAAACAAATTGAAAAAAAAAATCACGTTTGGAGCATAAATTGTGAAACAATTTCCAGCACATCGAAAATAGTCTCGATAGACATCGCCTTTAAATAAAGTGAAATATTATAAATCCGTAAACAAATTTTAAAAAAATCACGCGTGGAGCACAGATTATGAAACAATTTCCAGCACATTGAGAATAACCTCGGTAGACATCACCTTTAAATAACGCGAAATATTATAAATCCGAAAACAAATTCAAAAAAATCAGGCTTGGAGTACAGATTATGAAACAATTTCCAGCACATTGAGAATAACCTGGATAGACATCACCTTTAAATAACGCGAAATAGTATAAACCCGTAAACAAATTTAAAAAAAATCGCGCTTGGAGCACAGATTATGAAACAATTTCCAGCACATTGAGAATAGCCTCGATAGACATCACCTTTAAATAACGCGAAATAGTATAAATCTGTAAACAAATTGAAAACAAAATCACGCTTGGAGCATAGATTATGAAACAATTTCCAGAACATTGAGAATAGCCTCGATAGACATCACCTTTAAATAACGCTCAATAGTATAAATCCGTAAACAAATTAAAAAAAATCACGCGTGGAGCACAGATTATGAAACAATTTACAGCACACTGAGAATAGCCTCGATAGACATCGCCTTTAAATAACGCGAAATCTTATAAATTTGTAAATAAACTCAAAAAATCACGCGTGGAGCACAGATTATGAAATGATTTCCAGCACATTGAGAATAGCCTCGATAGACATTGCCTTTAAATAACGCGAAATAGTATAAATCCGTAAATACATGAAAAAAAATCAGGCGTGGAACACAGATTATGAAACAATTTCCAGCACATTGAGAATAGTCTCGATAGCCATCGCCTTTAAATAACTCGAAATAGTATAGATCCGTAAACAAAATCAAAAAATCCACGCGTGGAGCACAGATTATGGAACAATTTCCAGCACATTGAGAATAGCCTCGATAGACATCACCTTTAAATAACGCGAAATAGTATAAATTTGTAAACAAATTGAAAAAAAATCACGCTTGGAGCATAGATTATGAAACAATTTCCAGAACATTGAGAATAGTCTCAATAGACGTTGCCTGTAAATAACGCGAAATAGTATAAATCCGTAAACAAATTTAAAAAAATAGCGCTTGGAGCACAGATTATAAAACAATTTCCAGCACATTGAGAATAGTCTCGATAGACATCACCTTTAAATAACATGAAATAGTATAAATCTCTAAAAAAAATGAAAAAAAAAATTACGATTTGAGCATAGATTCTGAAACAATTTCCAGCACATTGAAAATAGTCTCGATAGAAATCGCCTTTAAATAGCGCGAAATAGTATAAATCCGTAAACAAATTCAATAAAAATCACGCGTGGAGCACAGATTATGAAACAATTTCCAGCACATTGAGAATAGCCTCGATAGACATCACCTTTAAATAACGCGAAATAGTATAAATCTGTAAACAAATTGAAAAAAAAATCACGCTTGGAGCATAGATTATGAAACAATTTCCAGAACATTGAGAATAGAATCAATAGACATCACCTTTAAATAACGCGAAACAGTATAAATATTTAAACAAATTGAAAAAAAAAATCAAGCTTGGAGCATAGATTGTTAAACAATTTCCAGCACATTGAGAATAACCTCGATAGACATCACCTTTAAATAACGCGAAATAGTATAAAACCGTAAACAAATTCAAAAAAATCACGCTTGGAGCACAGATTATGAAAAAATTTCCAGCACATTGAGAATAGCCTTGATAGACATCACCTTTAAATACCGCGAAATAGTATAAATCTGTAAACAAATTGAAAAAAAAATCACGCTTGGAGCATAGATTATGAAACAATTTCCAGAACATTGAGAATAGCCTCGATAGACATCACCTTTATATAACGCTCAATAGTATAAATCCGTAAACAAATTCAAAAAAATCACGCGTGGAGCACAGATTATGAAACAATTTACAGCACATTGAGAATAGCCTCGATAGACATCGCCTTTAAATAACGCGAAATCTTATAAATTTGTAAATAAACTCAAACAAATCACGCGTGGAGCACAGATTATGAAATGATTTTCAGCACATTGAGAATAGCCTCGATAGACATTGCCTTTAAATAACGCGAAATAGTATAAATCCGTAAATAAATGAAAAAAATCAGGCGTGGATCACAGATTATGAAACAATTTCCAGCACATTGAGAATAGTCTCGATAGCCATCGCCTTTAAATAACTCGAAATAGTATAAATATGTAAACAAATTAAAAAAAATCACGTGTGGAGCACAGATTATGAAACAATTTCCAGCACATTGTGTATAGCCTCGATAGACATCGCCTTTAAATAACGCGAAATCTTATAAATTTGTAAATAAATTAAAAAAAATCACGTGTGGAGCACAGATTATGAAACAATTTCCAGCACATTGAGAATAACCTCGATAGACATCAACTTTAAATAACTCGAATCAGTATAAATATGTAAACAAATTTTAAAAAAAATCAAGCTTGGAGCATAGATTGTGAAGCAATTTCCAGCACATTGAAAATAGTCTCAATAGACATCGCTTTTAAATAACGCGAAATAATATAAATCCATAAACAAATTTAAAAAAATCCCGCTTGGAGCACAGACTATAAAACAATTTCCAGCACATTGAGAATAGTCTCGATAGACATCACCTTTAAATAACGCGAAACAGTATAAATATGTAAACAAATTGAAAAAAAAAATCAAGCTTGGAGCATAGATTGTGAAACAATTTCCAGCACATTGAAAATAGTCTCAATAGGCATCGCCTTTAAATAACGCGAAATCTTATAAATTTGTAAATAAATTCAAAAAAATCACGTGTGGAGCACAGATTATGAAACAATTTCCTGCACATTGAGAATAGCCTCGATAGACATCGCCTTTAAATAACGCGAAATAGTATAAATTTGCAAATAAATGCAAAAAAATCACGCGTGGAGCACAGATTGTGAAACAATTTCCAGCACATTGAAAATAGTCTCAATAGGCATCGCCTTTAAATAACGCGAAATCTTATAAATTTGTAAATAAATTCAAAAAAATCACGTGTGGAGCACAGATTATGAAACAATTTCCTGCACATTGAGAATAGCCTCGATAGACATCGCCTTTAAATAACGCGAAATAGTATAAATTTGTAAATAAATGCAAAAAATCACGCGTGGAGCACAGATTATGAAACAAATTCCAGCACATTGAGAATAGCTTCGATAGACTTCTCCTTCAAATAACGCGAAATAGCATAAACCTGTAAACAAATTGAAAAAAAAAATCACGCTTGGAGCATAAATTGTGAAACAATTTCCAGCACATTGAAAATAGTCTCGATAGACATCGCCTTTAAATAACGAGAAATAGTATAAATCTGTAAATAAATTTGAAAAAAAAAATCACGTTTGGAGCATAGATTGTGAAACAATTTCCAGCATATTGAAAATAGTCTCGAGAGACATCGCATTTAAATAACGCGAAATTGTATAAATCCGTAAACAAATTCAAAAAAATCACGCGTGGAGCACAGATTACGAAACAATTTCCAGCACATTGAAAATAGCTTCGATAGACATCACCTTTAAATAACGCGAAAAAGTATAAATCTGTAAACAAATTGAAAAAAAAAATCACGTTTGGAGCATAAATTGTGAAACAATTTCCAGCACATCGAAAATAGTCTCGATAGACATCGCCTTTAAATAAAGCGAAATATTATAAATCCGTAAACAAATTTTAAAAAAATCACGCGTGGAGCACAGATTATGAAACAATTTCCAGCACATTGAGAATAACCTCGGTAGACATCACCTTTAAATAACGCGAAATAGTATAAATGCGTAAACAAATTTTAAAAAAATCACGCGTGGAGCACAGATTGTGAAACAATTTCCAGCACATTGAAAATAGTCTCGATAGACATCGCTTTTAAATAACGCGAAATATTATAAATCCGAAAACAAATTCAAAAAAATCACGCGTGGAGCACAGATTATGGAACCATTTCCAGCACATTGAGAAAACTTCGATAGACATCGCCTTTAAATAACGCGAAATAGTATATATCCGTAAACAAATTGAAAAAAAAAATCAGGCTTGGAGTACAGATTATGAAACAATTTCCAGCACATTGAGAATAACCTCGATAGACATCACCTTTAAATAACGCGAAATAGTATAAATCCGTAAACAAATTTTAAAAAATCGCGCTTGGAGCACAGATTATAAAACAATTTCCAGCACATTGAGAATAGTCACGATAGACATCGCCTTTAAATAAAGCGAAATATTATAAATCCGTAAACAAATTTTGAAAAAATCACGCGTGGAGCACAGATTATGAAACAATTTCCAGCACATTGAGAATAACCTCGATAGACATCACCTTTAAATAACGCGAAATAGTATAAATGCGTAAACAAATTTTAAAAAAATCACGCGTGGAGCACAGATTATGAAACAATTTCCTGCACATTGAGAATAGCCTCGATAGACATCACCTTTAAATAACGCGAAATAGTATAAATCTGTAAACAAATTGAAAAAAATATCACGCTTGGAGCATAGATTATGAAACAATTTCCAGAACATTGAGAATAGCCTCGATAGACATCACCTTTAAATAACGCTCAATAGTATAAATCCGTAAACAAATTTAAAAAAATCACGCGTGGAGCACAGATTAAGAAACAATTTACAGCACATTGAGAATAGCCTCGATAGACATCGCCTTTAAATAACTCAAAATCTTATAAATTTGTAAATAAACTCAAAAAATCACACGTGGAGCACAGATTATGAAATGATTTCCAGCACATTGAGAATAGCCTCGATAGACATTGCCTTTAAATAACGCGAAATAGTATAAATCCGTAAATACATGAAAAAAAATCAGGTGTGGAACACAGATTATGAAACAATTTCCAGCACATTGAGAATAGTCTCGATAGCCATCGCCTTTAAATAACTCGAAATAGTATAGATCCGTAAACAAAATCAAAAAATCCACGCGTGGCGCACAGATTATGAAACAATTTCCAGCACATTGAGAATAGCCTCGATAGACATAACCTTTAAATAACGCGAAACAGTATAAATATGTAAACAAATTGAAAAAAAAATTAAGCTTGGAGCATAGATTGTGAAACAATTTCCAGCACATTGAAAATAGTCCCAATAGACATCACTTTTAAATAACGTGAAATAGTATAAATCCGTAAACAAATTTAAAAAAATCACGCGTGGAGCACAGATTATGAAACAATTTCCAGCACATTGTGAATAGCCTCGATAGACATCGCCTTTAAATATCGCGAAATCTTATAAATTTGTAAATAAATTAAAAAAATCACGTGTGGAGCACAGATTATGAAACAATTTCCAGCACATTGAGAATAACCTCGATAGACATCACCTTTAAATAACGCGAATCAGTATAAATATGTAAACAAATTGAAAAAAAAAATCAAGCTTGGAGCATAGATTGTGAAACAATTTCCATCACATTGAAAATAGTCTCAATAGACATCACTTTTAAATAACGTGAAATAGTATAAATCCGTAAACAAATTTAAAAAAATCGCGCTTTGTGCACAGATTATAAAACAATTTCCAGCACATTGAGAATAGCCTCGATAGACATCACCTTTAAATAACGCGAAATAGTATAAATCTGTAAACAAATTGAAAAAAAAAATCACGCTTGGAGCATAGATTATGAAACAATTTCCAGAACATTGAGAATAGTCTCAATAGACATCGCCTGTAAATAACGCGAAATAGTATAAATCCGTAAACAAATTTTAAAAAATCGCGCTTGGAGCACAGATTATAAAACAATTTCCAGCAGATTGAGAATAGTCTCGATAGACATCACATTTAAATAACATGAAATAGTATAAATCTGTAAACAAATTGAAAAAAAAATTACGATTTGAGCATAGATTATGAAACAATTTCCAGAATATTGAAAATAGTCTCGATAGAAATCGCCTTTAAATAGCGCGAAATAGTATAAATCCGTAAACAAATTTTTAAAAAAATCACGCGTAGAGCACAGATTATGAAACAATTTCCAGCACATTGAGAATAACCTCGATAGACATCACCTTTAAATAACGCGAAATAGCATAAAACCGTAAACAAATTCAATAAACATCACGCGTGGAGCACAGATTATGAAACAATTTCCAGCACATTGAGAATAGCCTCGATAGACATCACCTTTAAATAACGCGAAATAGTATAAATCTGTAAACAAATTGAAAAAAAAATCACGCTTGGAGCATAGATTAAGAAACAATTTCCAGAACAGTGAGAATAGTCTCAATAGACATCGCCTGTAAATAACGCGAAATAGTATAAATGCGTAAACAAATTCAAAAAAATCACGCGTGGAGCACAGATTATGAAACAATTTACAGCACATTGAGAATAGCCGCGATAGACATCGCCTTTAAATAACGCGAAATCTTATAAATTTGTAAATAAATTTAAAAAAATCACGCGTGGAGCACAGATTATAAAACAATTTCCAGCACATTGAGAATAGCCTCGATAGACATCGCCTTTAAATAACGCGAAATAGTATATATCCGTAAACAAATTGAAAAAAAAAATCAGGCTTGGAGCTCAGATCATGAAACAATTTCCAGCACATTGAGAATAACCTCGATAGACATTGCCTTTAAATAACGCGAAATAGTATAAATCCGTAAATACATGAAAAAAAATCAGGCGTGGAACACAGATTATGAAACAATTTCCAGCACATTGAGAATAGTCTCGATAGCCATCGCCTTTAAATAACTCGAAATAGTATAGATCCGTAAACAAAATAAAAAAAATCCACGCGTGGAGCACAGATTATGAAACAATTTCCAGCACATTGAGAATAGCCTCGATAGACATAACCTTTAAATAACGCGAAACAGTATAAATATGTAAACAAATTGAAAAAAAAATTAAGCTTGGAGCATAGATTGTGAAACAATTTCCAGCACATTGAAAATAGTCCCAATAGACATCACTTTTAAATAATCTGAAATAGTATAAATCCGTAAACAAATTTAAAAAAATCACGCGTGGAGCACAGATTATGAAACAATTTCCAGCACATTGTGAATAGCCTCGATAGACATCGCCTTTAAATATCGCGAAATCTTATAAATTTGTAAATAAATTCAAAAAAATCACGTGTGGAGCACAGATTATGAAACAATTTCCAGCACATTGAGAATAACCTCGATAGACATCACCTTTAAATAACGCGAATCAGTATAAATATGTAAACAAATTGAAAAAAAAATCAAGCTTGGAGCATAGATTGTGAAGCAATTTCCAGCACATTGAAAACAGTCTCAATAGACATCGCTTTTAAATAACGCGAAATAATATAAATCCGTAAACAAATTAAAAAAAATCCCGCTTGGAGCACAGATTATAAAACAATTTCCAGCACATTGAGAATAGTCTCGATAGACATCAACTTTAAATAACGCGAAACAGTATAAATATGTAAACAAATTGAAAAAAAAATCAAGCTTGGAGCATAGATTGTGAAACAATTTCCATCACATTGAAAATAGTCTCAATAGACATCACTTTTAAATAACGTGAAATAGTATAAATCCGTAAACAAAATTTAAAAAATCGCGCTTGGAGCACAGATTATAAAACAATTTCCAGCACATTGAGAATAGCCTCGATAGACATCACCTTTAAATAACGCGAAATAGTATAAATCTGTAAACAAATTGAAAAAAAAATCACGCTTGGAGCATAGATTGTTAAACAATTTTCAGCACATTGAGAATAGTCTCGATCGACATCACCTTTAAATAACGCGAAATAGTATAAAACCGTTAACAAATTCAAAAAAATCACGCGTGGAGCATAGATTATGAAACAATTTCCTGCACATTGAGAATAGCCTCGATAGACATCACCTTTAAATAACGCGAAATAGTATAAATCTTTAAACAAATTGAAAAAAAATCACGCTCGGAGCATAGATTATGAAACAATTTCCAGAACATTGAAAATAGCCTCGATAGACACCACCTTTAAATAACGCTCAATAGTATAAATCCGTAAACAAATTCAAAAAAATCACGCGTGGAGCACAGATTATGAAACAATTTACAGCACATTGAGAATAGCCTCGATAGACATCGCCTTTAAATAACTCGAAATAGTATAAATCCGTAAATACATGAAAAAAAATCAGGCGTGGAACACAGATTATGAAACAATTTCCAGCACATTGAGAATAGCCTCGATAGACATTGCCTTTAAATAACGCGAAATAGTATAAATCCGTAAATACATGAAAAAAAATCAGGCATGGAACACAGATTATGAAACAATTTCCAGCACATTGAGAATAGTCTCGATAGCCATCGCCTTTAAATAACTCGAAATAGTATAGATCCGTAAACAAAATCAAAATTCCACGCGTGGAGCACAGATTATGAAACAATTTCCAGCACATTGAGAATAGCCTCGATAGACATAATCTTTAAATAACGCGAAACAGTATAAATATGTAAACAAATTGAAAAAAAAAATTAAGCTTGGAGCATAGATTGTGAAACAATTTCCAGCACATTGAAAATAGTCCCAATAGACATCACTTTTAAATAACGTGAAATAGTATAAATCCGTAAACAAATTTAAAAAAATCACGCGTGGAGCACAGATTATGAAACAATTTCCAGCACATTGTGAACAGCCTCGATAGACATCGCCTTTAAATATCGCGAAATCTTATAAATTTGTAAATAAATTAAAAAAAATCACGTGTGGAGCACAGATTATGAAACAATTTCCAGCACATTGAGAATAACCTCGATAGACATCACCTTTAAATAACGCGAATCAGTATAAATATGTAAACAAATTGAAAAAAAAATCAAGCTTGGAGCATAGATTATGAAACAATTTCCAGAACATTGAGAATAGTCTCAATAGACATCGCCTGTAAATAACGCGAAATAGTATAAATCCGTAAACAAATTTATAAAAATCGCGCTTGGAGCACAGATTATAAAACAATTTCCAGCACATTGAGAATAGTCTCGATAGACATCACCTTTAAATAACGCAAAATAGTATAAATCTGTAAACAAATTGAAAAAAAAAATCACGCTTGGAGCATAGATTATGAAACAATTTCCAGAACATTGAGAATAGTCTCAATAGACATCGCCTGTAAATAACGCGAAATAGTATAAATCCGTAAACAAATTTAAAAAAATCGCGCTTGGAGCACAGATTATAAAACAATTTCCAGCACATTGAGAATAGTCTCGATAGACATCACCTTTAAATAACATGAAATCGTATAAATCTGTAAACAAATTGAAAAAAAAAATTACGATTTGAGCATAGATTATGAAACAATTTCCAGAATATTGAAAATAGTCTCGATAGAAATCGCCTTTAAATAGCGCGAAATAGTATAAATCCGTAAACAAATTTTTAAAAAAATCACGCGTAGAGCACAGATTATGAAACAATTTCCAGCACATTGAGAATAGTCTCGATAGCCATCGCCTTTAAATAACGCGAAATAGTATATATCCGTAAACAAATTGAAAAAAAAAATCAGGCTTGGAGCTCAGATCATGAAACAATTTCCAGCACATTGAGAATAACCTCGATAGACATTGCCTTTAAATAACGCGAATTAGTATAAATCCGTAAATACATGAAAAAAAATCAGGCGTGGGACACAGATTATGAAACAATTTCCAGCACATTGAGAATAGTCTCGATAGCCATCGCCTTTAAATAACTCGAAATAGTATAGATCCGTAAACAAAATAAAAAATATCCACGCGTGGAGCACAGATTATGAAACAATTTCCAGCACATTGAGAATAGCCTCGATAGTCATAACCTTTAAATAACGCGAAACAGTATAAATATGTAAACAAATTGAAAAAAAAATTAAGCTTGGAGCATAGATTGTGAAACAATTTCCAGCACATTGAAAATAGTCCCAATAGACATCACTTTTAAATAACGTGAAATAGTATAAATCCGTAAACAAATTTAAAAAAATCACGCGTGGAGCACAGATTATGAAACAATTTCCAGCACATTGTGAATAGCCTCGATAGACATCGCCTTTAAATATCGCGAAATCTTATAAATTTGTAAATAAATTAAAAAAAATCACGTGTGGAGCACAGATTATGAAACAATTTCCAGCACATTGAGAATAACCTCGATAGACATCACCTTTAAATAACGCGAATCAGTATAAATATGTAAACAAATTGAAAAAAAAATCAAGCTTGGAGCATAGATTGTGAAACAATTTCCATCACATTGAAAATAGTCTCAATAGACATCACTTTTAAATAACGTGAAATAGTATAAATCCGTAAACAAAATTTAAAAAATCGCGCTTGGAGCACAGATTATAAAACAATTTCCAGCACATTGAGAATAGCCTCGATAGACATCACCTTTAAATAACGCGAAATAGTATAAATCTGTAAACAAATTGAAAAAAAAATCACGCTTGGAGCATAGATTGTTAAACAATTTCCAGCACATTGAGAATAGTCTCGATCGACATCACCTTTAAATAACGCGAAATAGTATAAAACCGTTAACAAATTCAAAAAAATCACGCGTGGAGCACAGATTATGAAACAATTTCCTGCACATTGAGAATAGCCTCGATAGACATCGCCTGTAAATAACGCGAAATTGTATAAATCCGTAAACAAATTTTAAAAAATCGCGCTTGGAGCACAGATTATAAAACAATTTCCAGCACATTGAGAATAACCTCCATAGACATCACCTTTAAATAACGCGAAATAGTATAAATGCGTAAACAAATTCAAAAAAATCACGCGTGGAGCACAGATTATGAAACAATTTACAGCACATTGAGAATAGCCGCGATAGACATCGCCTTTAAATAACGCGAAATCTTATAAATTTGTAAATAAATTTAAAAAAATCACGCGTGGAGCACAGATTATAAAACAATTTCCAGCACATTGAGAATAGCCTCGATAGACATCGCCTTTAAATAACACGAAATAGTATATATCCGTAAACAAATTGAAAAAAAAATCAGGCTTGGAGCTCAGATCATGAAACAAATTCCAGCACATTGAGAATAACCTAGATACACATTGCCTTTAAATAACGCGAAATAGTATAAAACCGTTAACAAATTCAAAAAAATCACGCGTGGAGCACAGATTATAAAACAATTTCCAGCACATTGAGAATAGCCTCGATAGACATCGCCTGTAAATAACGCGAAATTGTATAAATCCGTAAACAAATTTTAAAAAATCGCGCTTGGAGCACAGATTATAAAACAATTTCCAGCACAATGAGAATAACCTCCATAGACATCACCTTTAAATAACGCGAAATAGTATAAATGCGTAAACAAATTCAAAAATATCACGCGTGGAGCACAGATTATGAAACAATTTACAGCACATTGAGAATAGCCGCGATAGACATCGCCTTTAAATAACGCGAAATCTTATAAATTTGTAAATAAATTTAAAAAAATCACGCGTGGAGCACAGATTATAAAACAATTTCCAGCACATTGAGAATAGCCTCGATAGACATCGCCTTTAAATAACGCGAAATAGTATATATCCGTAAACAAATTGAAAAAAAAAATCAGGCTTGGAACACAGATTATGAAACAATTTCCAGCACATTGAGAATAGTCTCGATAGCCATCGCCTTTAAATAACTCGAAATAGTATAAATCTGTAAACAAATTGAAAAAAAAAAATCACGCTTGGAGCATAGATTGTTAAACAATTTTCAGCACATTGAGAATAGTCTCGATCGACATCACCTTTAAATAACGCGAAATAGTATAAATCCGTAAACAAATTTAAAAAAATCACGCGTGGAGCACAGATTATGATACAATTTCCAGCACATTGTGAATAGCCTCGATAGACATCGCCTTTAAATATCGCGAAATCTTATAAATTTGTAAATAAATTCAAAAAAATCACGTGTGGAGCACAGATTATGAAACAATTTCCAGCACATTGAGAATAACCTCGATAGACATCACCTTTAAATAACGCGAATCAGTATAAATATGTAAACAAATTGAAAAAAAAATCAAGCTTGGAGCATAGATTGTGAAACAATTTCCATCACATTGAAAATAGTCTCAATAGACATCACTTTTATATAATTTGAAATAGTATAAATCCGTAAACAAAATTTAAAAAATCGCGCTTGGAGCACAGATTATAAAACAATTTCCAGCACATTGAGAATAGCCTCGATAGACATCACCTTTAAATAACGCGAAATAGTATAAATCTGTAAACAAATTGAAAAAAAAAAATCACGCTTGGAGCATAGATTGTTAAACAATTTTCAGCACATTGAGAATAGTCTCGATCGACATCACCTTTAAATAACGCGAAATAGTATAAAACCGTTAACAAATTCAAAAAAATCACGCGTGGAGCATAGATTATGAAACAATTTCCTGCACGTTGAGAATAGCCTCGATAGACATTGCCTTTAAATAACGCGAAATAGTATAAATCCGTAAATAAATGAAAAAAAATCAGGCGTGGATCACAGATTATGACAAAATTTCCAGCACATTGAGAATAGTCTTGATAGCCATCGCCTTTAAATAACTCGAAATAGTATAAATATGTAAACAAATTGAAAAAAAAAATCAAGCTTGGAGCATAGATTGTGAAACAATTTCCAGCACATTGAAAATAGTCCCAATAGACATCGCCTTTAAATAACGCGAAATAATATAAATCCGTAAACAAATTCAAAAAAATCACGCGTGGAGCACAGATTATGAAACAATTTCCAGCACATTGAAAATAGTCTCAATAGGCATCGCCTTTAAATAACGCGAAATCTTATAAATGTGTAAATACATTTAAAAAAATCACGTGTGGAGCACAGATTATGAAACAATTTCCAGCACATTGAGAATAGCCTCGATAGACTTCTCCTTCAAATAACGCGAAATAGCATAAACCTGTAAACAAATTGAAAAAAAATCACGCTTGGAGCATAGATTGTGAAAAAATTTCCAGCACATTGAAGATAGTCTCGATAGACATCGCCTTTAAATAACGAGAAATAGTATAAATCTGTAAATAAAATTGAAAAAAAAATCACGCTTGGAGCATAGATTGTGAAACAATTTCCAGCATATTGAAAATAGTCTCGAGAGACATCGCATTTAAATATCGCGAAATAGTATAAATCCGTAAACAAATTCAAAAAAATCATGCGTGGAGCACAGATTATGAAACAATTTCCAGCACATTGAGAATAGCTTCGATAGACATCACCTTTAAATAACGCGAAAAAGTATAAATCTGTAAACAAATTGAAAAAAAAATCACGCTTGGAACTTAAATTGTGAAACAATTTCCAGCACATCGAAAATAGTCTCGATAGACATCGCCTTTAAATAAAGCGAAATATTATAAATCCGTAAACAAATTTTGAAAAAATCACGCGTGGAGCACAGATTATGAAACAATTTCCAGCACATTGAGAATAACCTCGATAGACATCACCTTTAAATAACGCGAAATAGTATAAATGCGTAAACAAATTTTTAAAAAATCACGCGTGAAGCACAGATTATGAAACAATTTCCAGCACATTGAGAATAACCTCGATAGACATCACCTTTAAATAACGCGAAATAGTATAAAACCGTAAACAAATTCAAAAAAATCACGCGTGGAGCACAGATTATGAAACAATTTCCTGCACATTGAGAATAGCCTCGATAGACATCACCTTTAAATAACGCGAAATAGTATAAATCTGTAAACAAATTGAAAAAAATATCACGCTTGGAGCATAGATTATAAAACAATTTCCAGAACATTGAGAATAGCCTCGATAGACATCACCTTTAAATAACGCTCAATAGTATAAATCCGTAAACAAATTTAAAAAAATCACGCGTGGAGCACAGATTATGAAACAATTTACAGCACATTGAGAATAGCCTCGATAGACATCGCCTTTAAATAACTCAAAATCTTATAAATTTGTAAATAAACTCAAAAAATCACACGTGGAGCACAGATTATGAAATGATTTCCAGCACATTGAGAATAGCCTCGATAGACATTGCCTTTAAATAACGCGAAATAGTATAAATCCGTAAACAAATTGAAAAAAAAAATCAGGCTTGGAGCTCAGATCATGAAACAATTTCCAGCACATTGAGAATAACCTCGATAGACATTGCCTTTAAATAACGCGAAATAGTATAAATCCGTAAATACATGAAAAAAAATCTGGCGTGGAACACAGATTATGAAACAATTTCCAGCACATTGAGAATAGTCTCGATAGCCATCGCCTTTAAATAACTCGAAATAGTATAGATCCGTAAACAAAATAAAAAATATCCACGCGTGGAGCACAGATTATAAAACAATTTCCAGCACATTGAGAATAGCCTCGATAGACATCACCTTTAAATAATGTGAAATAGTATAAACGCGCAAACAAATTCAAAAAAATCGCGCTTGGAGCACAGATTATGAAACAATTTCCAGCACATTGAGAATAGCCTCGATAGACATCGCCTTTAAATAACGCCAAATAGTATAAATCTGTAAATAAATGCAAAAAAAATCACGCATGGAGCACAGATTATGAAACAATTTCCAGCACATTGAGAATAGCCTCGATAGACATCACATTTAAATAACGCGAAATAGTATAAATATGTAAACAAATTAAAAAAAAAAATCAAGATTGGAGAATAGATTGTGAAACAATTTCCAGCACATTGAAAATAGTCTCGATAGACATCGCCTTTAAATAACGCGAAATAGCATAAATGTGTAAATAAATGCAAAAAAATCACGCGTGGAGCACAGATTATGAAACAATTTCCAGCACATTGAGAATAGCCTCGATAGATATCACCTTTAAATAACGTTAAATAGGATAAATGCGTAAACAAATTCAAAAAAATCACGCGTGGAGCACAGATTATGAAACAATTTCCAGCACATTGAGAATAGCCTCTATAGACATCACCTTTAAATAACGCGAAATAGTATAAATCTGTAAACAAATTGAAAAAAAAAAGAATCACGCTTGGAGAATAGATTGTGAAACAATTTCCAGCACATTGGAAATAGTCTCGATAGACACCACCTTTAAATAACTCGAAATAGTATAAATCCGTAAACAAATTTAAAAAAATCACGCGTGGATCACAGATTATGAAACAATTTCAAGCACATTGAGAATAACCTCGATAGACATCACCTTTAAATAATGCGAAATAGTATAAATGCGCAAACAAATTAAAAAAAATCGCGCTTGGAGCACAGATTATGAAATAATTTCCAGCACATTGAGAATAGCCTCGATAGACATCGCCTTTAAATAACGCGAAATAGTATAAATCTGTAAATAAATGCAAAAGAATCATGCATGGAGCACAGATTATGAAACAATTTCCAGCACATTGAGAATAGCCTCGATAGACATCACCTTTAAATAACGCGAAATAGTATAAATATGCAAACAAATTGAAAAAAAAATCAAGATTGGAGAATAGATTGTGAAACAATTTCCAGCACATTGAAAATAGTCTCGATAGACATCGCCTTTAAATAACGCGAAATAGTATAAATCCGTAAACAAATTAAAAAAAAACACGCGTGGAGCACAGATTATGAAACAATTTCCAGCACATTGAGAATAGCCTCTATAGACATCACCTTTAAATAACGCGAAATAGTATAAATCTGTAAACAAATTGAAAAAAAAAAAGAATCCCGCTTGGAGAATAGATTGTGAAACAATTTCCAGCACATTGAAAATAGTCTCGATAGACACCACCTTTAAATAACTCGAAATATTATAAATCCGTAAGCAAATTTAAAAAATTCACGCGTGGAGCACAGATTATGAAACAATTTCAAGCACATTGAGAATAGCCTCGATAGACATCACCTTTAAATAACGCGAAATAGTATAAATATGCAAACAAATTGAAAAAAAAATCAAGATTGGAGAATAGATTGTGAAACAATTTCCAGCACATTGAAAATAGTCTCGATAGACATCGCCTTTAAATAACGCGAAATAGTATAAATCCGTAAACAAATTAAAAAAAAACACGCGTGGAGCACAGATTATGAAACAATTTCCAGCACATTGAGAATAGCCTCTATAGACATCACCTTTAAATAACGCGAAATAGTATAAATCTGTAAACAAATTGAAAAAAAAAAAGAATCCCGCTTGGAGAATAGATTGTGAAACAATTTCCAGCACATTGAAAATAGTCTCGTTAGACACCACCTTTAAATAACGCGAAATAGTATAAATGCGTAAACAAATTCAAAAAAATCACGCTTGGAGCACAGATTATGAAACAATTTCCAGCACATTGAGAATAGCCTCGATAGACATCGCCTTTAAATAACGCGAAATAGTATAAATCTGTAAATAAATGTAAAAAAATCACGCATGGAGCACAGATTATGAAACAATTTCCAGCACATTGAGAATAGCCTCGATAGACATCACCTTTAAATAAAGCGAAATATTATAAATCCGTAAACAAATTTAAAAGAAATCACGCGTGGAGCACAGATTATGAAACAATTTCCAGCACATTGAGAATAGCCTCTATAGACATCGCCTTTAAATAACGCGAAATAGTATTATATATCCGTAAACAAATTTAAAAATATCACGCGTGGAGCACAGATTATGAAACAATTTCCAGCACATTTAGAATAGCCTCGATAGATATCACCTTTAAATAACGCGAAATAGTATAAATGCGTAAACAATTTTAAAAAAAATCAAGCGTGGAGCACAGATTATGAAAAAATTTACAGCACATTGAGAATAGTCTCGATGGACATCGCCTTTAAATACGCAAAATAGTATAAATATGTAAACAAATTGAAAAGAAAAATCAAGATTGGAGCATAGATATTGAAACAATTTCCAGCACATTGAGAATAGCTTCGATAGACATCACCTTTAAATAACGCGAAAAAGAATAAATCTGTAAACAAATTGAAAAAAAAAATCACGCTTGGAGCATAAACTGTGAAACAATTTCCAGCACATTGAAAATAGTCTCGATAGACATCGCCTTTAAATAACGCGAAATAGTATAAATCTGTAAATAAAATTGAAAAAAAAAATCACGCTTGGAGCATAAATTGTGAAACAATTTCCAGCAAATTGAAAACAGTCTCGATAGACATCACCTTTAAATAACGCGAAAAGTATAAATCTGTAAACAAATTGAAAGAAAAACAAAAAAAAAATCACGCTTGGGGTATAAATTGTGAAACAATTTCCAGCACATTGAAAATAGTCTCGATAGATATCGCCTTTAAATAAGACGAAATAGTATAAATCCGTAAAAAAAATAAAAAAAATCAAACTTGGAGCACAGATTATGAAACAATTTCCAGCACATTGAGAAAAGCCTCGATAGACATCACCTTTAAATAACGTTAAATAGTATAAATCTGTAAACAAATTGAAAAAAAAAAAAAAGAATCACGCTTGGAGAATAGATTGTGAAACAATTTCCAGCACATTGGAAATAGTCTCGATAGACACCACCTTTAAATAACTCGAAATAGCATAAATCCGTAAACAAATTAAAAAAAATAACGCGTGGAGCACAGATTATGAAACAATTTCAAGCACATTGAGAATAGCCTCGATAGACATCGCCTTTAAATAACGCGAAAAAGTATAAATCTGTAAACAAATTGAGAAAAAAAATCACGCTTGGAGCATAAATTGTGAAACAATTTCCAACACATTGAAAATAGTCTCGATAGACATCGCCTTTAAATAAAGCCGAATATTATAAATCCGTAAACAAATTTAAAAGAAATCACGCGTGGAGCACAGATTATGAAATAATTTCCAGCACATTGAGAATAGCCTCTATAGACATCGCCATTAAATAACGCGAAATAGTATTATATATCCGTAAACAAATTTAAAAATATCACGCGTGGAGCACAGATTATGAAACAATTTCCAGCACATTGAGAATAGCCTCGACAGATATCACCTTTAAATAACGCGAAATAGTATAAATGCGTAAACAAATTTAAAGAAATCACGCGTGGAGCACAGATTATGAAACAATTTCCAGAACATTGAGAATAGCGTCCATAGACATCACCTTTAAATATCGCGAAAAATTATAAATCTGTAAACAAATTGAGAAAAAAAATCACGCTTGGAGCATAAATTGTGAAACAATTTCCAACACATTGAAAACAGCCTCGATAGACATCGCCTTTAAATAAAGCTGAATATTATAAATCCGTAAACAAATTTAAAAGAAATCACGCGTGGAGCACAGATTATGAAATAATTTCCAGCACATTGAGAATAGCCTCTATAGACATCGCCATTAAATAACGCGAAATAGTATTATATATCTGTAAACAAATTTAAAAAAATCAAGCGTGGAGCACAGATTATGAAAAAATTTACAGCACATTGAGAAAAGCCTCGATAGACATCGCCTTTAAATAACGCGAAATCTTATAAATATGTAAATAAACTTAAAAAAATCACGCGTGGAGCACAGATTATGAAACAATTTCCAGCACATTGAGAATAGTCTCGATAGACATCGCCTATAAATACGCAAAATAGTATAAATCCGTAAACAAATTAAAAAAAATCACGCGTGGAGCACAGATTATGAAACAATTTAAAGCACATTGAGAATAGCCTCGATAGACATCACCTTTAAATAACGCGAAATAGAATAAATATGTAAACAAATTGAAAAAAAAAAATCAAGATTGGAGCATACATTGTGAAACAATTTCCAGCACATTGAAAATATTCTCGATAGACATCGCCTTTAAATAATGCGGAATATTATAAATCCGAAAACAAATTAAAAAAAAATCACGCGTGGAGCACAGATTATGAAACAATTTCCAGAACATTGAGAATAGCCTCCATAGGCATCACCTTTAAATAACCCGAAATAGTATAAATCCATAAACAAATTTTAAAAAAACACGCGTGGAGCACAGATTATGAAACAATTTCCAGCACATTGAGAATAGCCTCTATAGACATCACCTTTAAATAACGCGAAATAGTATAAATCTGTAAACAAATTGAAAAAAAAAAAGAATCACCCTTGGAGAATAGATTGTGAAACAATTTCCAGCACATTGAAAATAGTCTCGATAGACACCACCTTTAAATAACTCGAAATAGTATAAATCCGTAAACAAATTAAAAAAAGTCACGCGTGGAGCACAGATTATGAAACAATTTCCAGCACATTGAGAATAGCCTCGATAGACATCACCTTTAAATAACGCGAAATAGTATAAATGCTTAAACAAATTCAAAAAAATCACGCTTGGAGCACAGATTATGAAAAAATTTCCAGCACATTGAGAATAGCCTCGATAGACATCGCCTTTAAATAACGCGAAATCTTATAAATTTGTAAATAAATTTTAAAAAATCACGCGTGGAGCACAGATTATGAAACAATTTCCAGCACATTGAGAATAGCCTCGATAGACATCGCCTTTAAATAACGCGAAATAGTATAAATCTGTAAACAAATTCAAAAAAATCACGCGTGGAGCACAGATTATGAAACAATTTCCAGCACATTGAGAATAGCCTCTATAGACATCACCTTTAAACAACGCGAAATAGTATAAATCTGTAAACAAATTGAAAAAAAAAAAAAGAATCCAACTTGGAGAATAGATTGTGAAACAATTTCCAGCACATTGGAAATAGTCTCGATAGACACCACCTTTAAATAACTCGAAATAGTATAAATCCGTAAACAAATTTTAAAAAATCACGCGTGGAGCACAGATTATGAAACAATTTCAAGCACATTGAGAATAGCCTCGATAGACATCACCTTTAAATAATGCGAAATAGTATAAATGCGCAAACAAATTAAAAAAAATCGCGCTTGGAGCACAGATTATGAAATAATTTCCAGCACATTGAGAATAGCCTCGATAGACATCGCCTTTAAATAACGCGAAATAGTATAAATCTGTAAATAAATGCAAAAAATTCACGCATGGAGCACAGATTATGAAACAATTTCCAGCACATTGAGAATAGCCTCGATAGACATCACCTTTAAATAACGCAAAATAGTATAAATATGTAAACAAATTGAAAAAAAAATAGAATCCCGCTTGGAGAATAGATTGTGAAACAATTTCCAGCACCTTGAAAATAGTCTCGATAGACACCACCTTTAAATAACTCGAAATAGTATAAATCCGTAAACAAATTTAAAAAAATCACGCGTGGAGCACAGATTATGAAACAATTTCCAGCACATTGAGAATAGCCTCGATAGACATCACCTTTAAATAACGCGAAATAGTATAAATCTGTAAACAAATTTAAAAAAAAAACAGAATCACGCTTGGAGAATAGATTGTGAAACAATTTCCAGCACATTGAAAATAGTCTCGATAGACATCGCCTTTAAATAATGCGGAATATTATAAATCCGAAAACAAATTCAAAAAAATAACGCGTGGAGCACAGATTATGAAACAATTTCCAGAACATTGAGAATAGCCCCCATAGACATCACCTTTAAATAACCCGGAATAGTATAAATCCATAAACAAATTATAAAAAATCACGCGTGGAGCACAGATTATGAAACAATTTCCAGCACATTGAGAATAGCTTCGATAGACATCACCTTTAAATAACGCGAAAAGTATAAATCTGTAAGCAATTTGAAAAAAAAAAAAAAAAAAATCACGCTTGGGGTATAAATTGTGAAACAATTTCCAGCACATTGAAAATAGTCTCGATAGATATCGCCTTTAAATAACACGAAATAGTATAAATCCGTAAAAAAAATAAAAAAAATCACGCGTGGAGCACAGATTATGAAACAATTTCCAGCACATTGAGAATAGCCTCGATAGACATCACCTTTAAATAACGTTAAATAGTATAAATGCGTAAACAAATTCAAAAAAATCACGCGTGGAGCACAGATTATGAAACAATTTCCAGCACATTGAGAATAGCCTCTATAGACATCACCTTATATAACGCGAAATAGTATAAATCTGTAAACAAATTGAAAAAAAAAAGATTCACGCTTGGAGAAGAGATTGTGAAACAATTTCTAGCACATTGAAAATAGTCTCGATAGACACCACCGTTAAATAACTCGAAATAGTATAAATCCGTAAACAAATTTAAAAAAATCACGCGTGGAGCACAGATTATGAAACAATTTCCAGCACATTGAGAATAGCCTCGATAGACATCACCTTTAAATAACGCGAAATAGGATAAATGCGTAAACAAATTCAAAAAAATCACGCGTGGAGCACAGATTATGAAACAATTTCCAGCACATTGAGAATAGCCTCGATAGACATCGCCTTTAAATAACTCGAAATCTTATAAATTTGTAAATAAATTTTAAAAAATCACGCGTGGAGCACAGATTATGAAACAATTTCCAGCACATTGAGTATAGCCTCGATAGACATCGCCTTTAAATAACGCGAAATAGTATAAATCCATAAACAAATTTAAAAAAAACACGCTTGGAGCACAGATTATGAAACAATTTCCAGCACATTGAGAATAGCCTCTATAGACATCACCTTTAAATAACGCGAAATAGTATAATTCTGTAAACAAATTGAAAAAAAAAAAAGAATCACGCTTGGAGAATAGATTGTGAAACAATTTCCAGCACATTGAAAATAGTCTCGATAGACACCACCTTTAAATAACTCGAAATAGTATAAATCCGTAAACAAATTTTAAAAAATCACGCGTGGAGCACAGATTATGAAACAATTTCAAGCACATTGAGAATAGCCTCGATAGACATCACCTTTAAATAATGCGAAATAGTATAAATGCGCAAACAAATTAAAAAAAATCGCGCTTGGAGCACAGGTTATGAAACAATTTCCAGCACATTGAGAATAGCCTCGATAGACATCGCCTTTAAATAATGCGAAATCTTATAAATTTGTAAATATATTTTAAAAAATCACGCGTGGAGCACAGATTATGAAACAATTTCCAGCACATTGAAAATAGCCTCGATAGACATCGCCTTTAAATAACGCGAAATAGTATAAATGTGTAAATAAATGCAAAAAAATCACGCGTGGAGCACAGATTATGAAACAATTTCCAGCACATTGAGAATAGCCTCGATAGACATCACCTTTAAATAACGTTAAATAGGATAAATGCGTAAACAAATTCAAAAAAATCACGCGTGGAGCACAGATTATGAAACAATTTCCAGCACATTGAGAATAGCCTCGATAGACATAACCTTTAAATAACGTTAAATAGGATAAATGCGTAAACAAATTCAAAAAAATCACGCGTGGAGCATAGATTATGAAACAATTTCCAGCACATTGAGAATAGCCTCTATAGACATCACCTTTAAATAACGCGAAATAATATAAATCTGTAAACAAATTGAAAAAAAATTTCAAGATTAGAGAATAGATTGTGAAACAATTTCCAGCACATTGAAAATAGTCTCGATAGGCATCGCCTTTAAATAACGCGAAATAGTATAAATCTGTAAACAAATTGAAAAAAAAAAAGAATCCCGCTTGGAGAATAGATTGTGAAACAATTTCCAGCACATTGAAAATAGTCTCGATAGACACCACCTTTAAATAACTCGAAATAGTATAAATCCGTAAACAAATTTAAAAAAATCATGCGTGGAGCACAGATTATGAAACAATTTCAAGCACATTGAGAATAGCCTCGATAGACATCACCTTTAAATAACGCGAAATAGTATAAATGCGTAAACAAATTTAAAAAAATCACGCTTGGAGCACAGATTATGAAACAATTTCCTGCACATTGAGAATAGCCTCGATAGACATCGCCTTTAAATAACGCGAAATAGTATAAATCTGTAAATAAATGCAAAAAAATCACGCATGGAGCACAGATTATGAAACAATTTCCAGCACATTGAGAATAGCCTCGATAGACATCACCTTTAAATAACGCGAAATAGTATAAATATGTAAACAAATTGAAAAAAAAAATTAGATTGGAGAATAGATTGTGAAACAATTTCCAGCACATTGAAAATAGTCTCGATAGACATCGCCTTTAAATAACGTGAAATAGTATAAATCCGTAAACAAATTAAAAAAAAAACACGCGTGGAGCACAGATTATGAAACAATTTCCAGCACATTGAGAATAGCCTCTATAGACATCACCTTTAAATAACGCGAAATAGTATAAATCTGTAAACAAATTGAAAAAATAAAAGAATCCCGCTTGGAGAATAGATTGTGAAACAATTTCCAGCACATTGAAAATAGTCTCGATAGACACCACCTTTAAATAACTCGAAATAGTATAAATCCGTAAACAAATTTAAAAAAATCACGCGTGGAGCACAGATTATGAAACAATTTCAAGCACATTGAGAATAGCCTCGATAGACATCACCTATAAATAACGCGAAATAGTATAATTGCGTAAACAAATTTAAAAAAATAACGCGTGGGGCACAGATTATGAAACAATTTCCAGCACATTGAGAATAGCCTCTATAGACATCGCCTTTAAATAACGCGAAATAGTATTATATATCCGTAAACAAATTTAAAAATATCACGCGTGGAGCACAGATTATGAAACAATTTCCAGCACATTGAGAATAGACTCGATAGATATCACCTTTAAATAACGCGAAATAGTATAAATGCGTAAACAGTTTTTAAAAAAATCAAGCGTGGAGCACAGATTATGAAAAAAATTACAGCACATTGAGAATAGTCTCGATAGACATCGCCTTTAAATACGCAAAATAGTATAAATATGTAAACAAATTGAAAAAAAATCAAGATTGGAGCATAGATTGTGAAACAATTTCCAGCACATTGAGAATAGCTTCGATAGACATCACCTTTAAATAACGCGAAAAAGAATAAATCTGTAAACAAATTGAAAAAAAAAATCACGCTTGGAGCATAAACTGTGAAACAATTTCCAGCACATTGAAAATAGTCTCGATAGACATCGCCTTTAAATAACGCGAAATAGTATAAATCTGTAAATAAAATTGAAAAAAAAAATCACGCTTGGAGCATAAATTGTGAAACAATTTCCAGCAAATTGAAAACAGTCTCGATAGACATCACCTTTAAATAACGCGAAAAGTATAAATCTGTAAACAAATTGAAAAAAAAAACAAAAAAAAAAATCACGCTTAGGGTATAAATTGTGAAACAATTTCCAGCACATTAAAAATAGTCTCGATAGATATCGCCTTTAAATAACACGAAATAGTATAAATCCGTAAAATAATAAAAAATAAATCACGCGTGGAGCACAGATTTAAACGATTTCCAGCACATTGAGAATAGCCTCAACAGACATCACCTTTAAATAAAGTTAAAGAGTATAAATGCGTAAACAAATTCAAAAAAATCACGCGTGGGGCACAGATTATGAAACAATTTCCAGCACATTGAGAATAGCCTGGATAGACATCACTTTTAAATAACGCGAAATAGTATAAATCCGTGAACAAATTCAAAAAAAATCACGCGTGGAGCACAGATTATGAAACAATTTCCAGCACATTGAGAATAGCCTCGATAGACATCGCCTTTAAATAACGCGAAATATTATAAATCCGTAAACAAATTTTAAAAAAATCACGCGTGGAGCACAGATTATGAAACAATTTCCAGAACATTGAGAATAGCCTCCATAGACATCACCTTTAAATAACCCGAAATAGTATAAATCCATAAACAAATTTAAAAAAATCACGCTTGGAGCACAGATTATGAATCAATTTCCAGCACATTGAGAATAGTTTCGATAGACATCACCTTTAAATAACGCGAAAAGTATAAATCTGTAAACAATTTGAAAAAAAAAAACAAAAAAAAATCACGCTTGGGGTATAAATTGTGAAACAATTTCCAGAACATTGAGAATAGCCTCGATAGACATCCCCTTTAAATAACGCGAAATATTATAAATCCGTAAACAAATTTAAAGAAATCACGCGTGGAGCACAGATTATGAAACAATTTCCAGAACATTGAGAATAGCCTCCATAGACATCACCTTTAAATAACGCGAAAAAGTATAAATCTGTAAACAAATTGAGAAAAAAAATCACGCTTGGAGCATAAATTGTGAAACAATTTCCAACACATTGAAAATAGTCTCGATAGACATCGCCTTTAAATAAAGCCGAATACTATAAATCCGTAAACAAATTTAAAAGAAATCACGCGTGGAGCACAGATTATGAAATAATTTCCAGCACATTGAGAATAGCCTCTATAGACATCGCCATTAAATAACGCGAAATAGTATTATATATCCGTAAACAAATTTTAAAAAATCAAGCGTGGAGCACAGATTATGAAAAAATTTACAGCACATTGAGAATAGCCTCGATAGACATCGCCTTTAAATAACGCGAAATCCTACAAATTTGTAAATAAACTTAAAAAAATCACGCGTGGAGCACAGATTATGAAACAATTTCCAGCACATTGAGAATAGTCTCGATAGACATCGCCTATAAATACGCAAAATAGTATAAATCCGTAAACAAATTTAAAAAAATCACGCGTGGAGCACAGATTATGAAACAATTTAAAGCACATTGAGAATAACCTCGATAGACATCACCTTTAAATAACGCGAAATAGAATAAATATGTAAACAAATTGAAAAAATAATCAAGATTGGAGCATACATTGTGAAACAATTTCCAGCACATTGAAAATAGTCTCGATAGACATCGCCTTTAAATAATGCGGAATATTATAAATCCGAAAACAAATTCAAAAAAATCACGCGTGGAGCACAGATTATTAAACAATTTCCAGAACATTGAGAATAGCCTCCATAGACATCACCTTTAAATAACCCGAAATAGTATAAATCCATAAACAAATTTTAAAAAAACACGCGTGGAGCACAGATTATGAAACAATTTCCAGCACATTGAGAATAGCCTCTATAGACATCACCTTTAAACAACGCGAAATAGTATAAATCTGTAAACAAATTGAAAAAAATCACGCTTGGAGCACAGATTATGAAACAATTTCCAGCACATTGGAAATAGTCTCGATAGACACCACCTTTAAATAACTCGAAATAGTATAAATCCGTAAACAAATTTTAAAAAATCACGCGTGGAGCACAGATTATGAAACAATTTCAAGCACATTGAGAATAGCCTCGATAGACATCACCTTTAAATAACGCGAAATAGTATAAATGCGCAAACAAATTAAAAAAAATCACGCTTGGAGCACAGATTATGAAACAATTTCCAGCACATTGAGAATAGCCTCGATAGACATCGCCTTTAAATAACGCGAAATAGTATAAATCCGTAAACAAATTAAAAAAAAACACGCGAGGAGCACAGATTATGAAACAATTTCCAGCACATTGAGAATAGCCTCTATAGACATCACCTTTAAATAACGCGAAATAGTATAAATCTGTAAACAAATTGAAAAAAAAAACAAAAAAAAAAATCACGCTTAGGGTATAAATTGTGAAACAATTTCCAGCACATTAAAAATAGTCTCGATAGATATCGCCTTTAAATAACACGAAATAGTATAAATCCGTAAAATAATAAAAAATAAATCACGCGTGGAGCACAGATTTAAACGATTTCCAGCACATTGAGAATAGCCTCGACAGACATCACCTTTAAATAAAGTTAAAGAGTATAAATGCGTAAACAAATTCAAAAAAATCACGCGTGGGGCACAGATTATGAAACAATTTCCAGCACATTGAGAATAGCCTGGATAGACATCACTTTTAAATAACGCGAAATAGTATAAATCCGTGAACAAATTCAAAAAAAATCACGCGTGGAGCACAGATTATGAAACAATTTCCAGCACATTGAGAATAGCCTCGATAGACATCGCCTTTAAATAACGCGAAATATTATAAATCCGTAAACAAATTTTAAAAAAATCACGCGTGGAGCACAGATTATGAAACAATTTCCAGAACATTGAGAATAGCCTCCATAGACATCACCTTTAAATAACCCGAAATAGTATAAATCCATAAACAAATTTAAAAAAATCACGCTTGGAGCACAGATTATGAATCAATTTCCAGCACATTGAGAATAGTTTCGATAGACATCACCTTTAAATAACGCGAAAAGTATAAATCTGTAAACAATTTGAAAAAAAAAAACAAAAAAAAATCACGCTTGGGGTATAAATTGTGAAACAATTTCCAGAACATTGAGAATAGCCTCGATAGACATCCCCTTTAAATAACGCGAAATATTATAAATCCGTAAACAAATTTAAAGAAATCACGCGTGGAGCACAGATTATGAAACAATTTCCAGAACATTGAGAATAGCCTCCATAGACATCACCTTTAAATAACGCGAAAAAGTATAAATCTGTAAACAAATTGAGAAAAAAAATCACGCTTGGAGCATAAATTGTGAAACAATTTCCAACACATTGAAAATAGTCTCGATAGACATCGCCTTTAAATAAAGCCGAATACTATAAATCCGTAAACAAATTTAAAAGAAATCACGCGTGGAGCACAGATTATGAAATAATTTCCAGCACATTGAGAATAGCCTCTATAGACATCGCCATTAAATAACGCGAAATAGTATTATATATCCGTAAACAAATTTTAAAAAATCAAGCGTGGAGCACAGATTATGAAAAAATTTACAGCACATTGAGAATAGCCTCGATAGACATCGCCTTTAAATAACGCGAAATCCTACAAATTTGTAAATAAACTTAAAAAAATCACGCGTGGAGCACAGATTATGAAACAATTTCCAGCACATTGAGAATAGTCTCGATAGACATCGCCTATAAATACGCAAAATAGTATAAATCCGTAAACAAATTTAAAAAAATCACGCGTGGAGCACAGATTATGAAACAATTTAAAGCACATTGAGAATAACCTCGATAGACATCACCTTTAAATAACGCGAAATAGAATAAATATGTAAACAAATTGAAAAAATAATCAAGATTGGAGCATACATTGTGAAACAATTTCCAGCACATTGAAAATAGTCTCGATAGACATCGCCTTTAAATAATGCGGAATATTATAAATCCGAAAACAAATTCAAAAAAATCACGCGTGGAGCACAGATTATTAAACAATTTCCAGAACATTGAGAATAGCCTCCATAGACATCACCTTTAAATAACCCGAAATAGTATAAATCCATAAACAAATTTTAAAAAAACACGCGTGGAGCACAGATTATGAAACAATTTCCAGCACATTGAGAATAGCCTCTATAGACATCACCTTTAAACAACGCGAAATAGTATAAATCTGTAAACAAATTGAAAAAAATCACGCTTGGAGCACAGATTATGAAACAATTTCCAGCACATTGGAAATAGTCTCGATAGACACCACCTTTAAATAACTCGAAATAGTATAAATCCGTAAACAAATTTTAAAAAATCACGCGTGGAGCACAGATTATGAAACAATTTCAAGCACATTGAGAATAGCCTCGATAGACATCACCTTTAAATAACGCGAAATAGTATAAATGCGCAAACAAATTAAAAAAAATCACGCTTGGAGCACAGATTATGAAACAATTTCCAGCACATTGAGAATAGCCTCGATAGACATCGCCTTTAAATAACGCGAAATAGTATAAATCCGTAAACAAATTAAAAAAAAACACGCGAGGAGCACAGATTATGAAACAATTTCCAGCACATTGAGAATAGCCTCTATAGACATCACCTTTAAATAACGCGAAATAGTATAAATCTGTAAACAAATTGAAAAAAAAAAACAGAATCACGCTTGGAGAATTGATTGTGAAACAATTTCCAGCACATTGAAAATAGTCTCGATAGACATCGCCTTTAAATAATGCGAAATATTATAAATCCGAAAACAAATTCAAAAAAATCACGCGTGGAGCACAGATTATGAAACAATTTCCAGAACATTGAGAATAGCCCCCATAGACATCACCTTTAAATAACCCGGAATAGTATAAATCTGTAAACAAATTGAAAAAAAAATCACGCTTGGAGCATAAATTGTGAAACAATTTCCAGCAAATTGAAAACAGTCTCGATAGACATCACCTTTAAATAACGCGAAAAGTATAAATCTGTAAACAAATTGAAAAAAAAAAAAAAAATCACGCTTGGGGTATAAATTGTGAAACAATTTCCAGCACATTAAAAATAGTCTCGATAGATATCGCCTTTAAATAACACGAAATAGTATAAATCCGTAAAATAATAAAAAATAAATCACGCGTGGAGCACAGAATTAAACAATTTCCAGCACATTGAGAATAGCCTCGATAGACATCACCTTTAAATAAAGTTAAAGAGTATAAATGCGTAAACAAATTCAAAAAAATCACGCGTGGGGCACAGATTATGAAACAATTTCTAGCACATTGAGAATAGTCTGGATAGACATCACCTTTAAATAACGCGAAATAGTATAAATCCGTAAACAAATTCAAAAAAATCACGCGTGGAGCAAAGATTATGAAACAATTTCCACCACATTGAGAATAGCCTCGATAGACATCGCCTTTAAATAACGCGAAATATTATAAATCCGTAAACAAATTTAAAAAAAATCACGCGTGGAGCACAGATTATGAAACAATTTCCAGCACATTGAGAATAGCCTCTATAGACATCACCTTTAAATAACGCGAAATAGTATAATTCTGTAAACAAATTGAAAAAAAAAACAGAATCACGCTTGGAGAATTGATTGTGAAACAATTTCCAGCACATTGAGAATAGCTTCGATAGACATCACCTTTAAATAACGCGAAAAGTATAAATCTGTAAACAATTTGAAAAATAAAACAAAAAAAATCACGCTTGGGGTATAAATTGTGAAACAATTTCCAGCACATGAAAATAGTCTCGATAGATATCGCCTTTAAATAAGACGAAATAGTATAAATCCGTAAAAAAAAAAAAAACTTGGAGCACAGATTATGAAACAATTTCCAGCACATTGAGAATAGCCTCGATAGACATCACCTTTAAATAACGCAAATAGTATAAATATGTAAACAAATTGAAAAAAAAATCAAGATTGGAGAATAGATTGTGAAACAATTTCCAGCACATTGAAAATAGTCTCGATAGACATCGCCTTTAAATAACGCGAAATAGTATAAATCCGTAAACAAATTGAAAAAAAACACGCGAGGAGCACAGATTATGAAACAATTTCCAGCACATTGAGAATAGCCTCTATAGACATCACCTTTAAATAACGCGAAATAGTATAAATCTGTAAACAAATTGAAAAAAAAAAACAGAATCACGCTTGGAGAATTGATTGTGAAACAATTTCCAGCACATTGAAAATAGTCTCGATAGACATCGCCTTTAAATAATGCGAAATATTATAAATCCGAAAACAAATTCAAAAAAATCACGCGTGGAGCACAGATTATGAAACAATTTCCAGAACATTGAGAATAGCCCCCATAGACATCACCTTTAAATAACCCGGAATAGTATAAATCTGTAAACAAATTGAAAAAAAAATCACGCTTGGAGCATAAATTGTGAAACAATTTCCAGCAAATTGAAAACAGTCTCGATAGACATCACCTTTAAATAACGCGAAAAGTATAAATCTGTAAACAAATTGAAAAAAAAAAAAATCACGCTTGGGGTATAAATTGTGAAACAATTTCCAGCACATTAAAAATAGTCTCGATAGATATCGCCTTTAAATAACACGAAATAGTATAAATCCGTAAAATAATAAAAAATAAATCACGCGTGGAGCACAGATTTAAACAATTTCCAGCACATTGAGAATAGCCTCGATAGACATCACCTTTAAATAAAGTTAAAGAGTATAAATGCGTAAACAAATTCAAAAAAATCACGCGTGGGGCACAGATTATGAAACAATTTCCAGCACATTGAGAATAGCCTGGATAGACATCACCTTTAAATAACGCGAAATAGTATAAATCCGTAAACAAATTCAAAAAAATCACGCGTGGAGCAAAGATTATGAAACAATTTCCACCACATTGAGAATAGCCTCGATAGACATCGCCTTTAAATAACGCGAAATATTATAAATCCGTAAACAAATTTTAAAAAAATCACGCGTGGAGCACAGATTATGAAACAATTTCCAGAACATTGAGAATAGCTTCGATCACCTTTAAATAACGCGAAAAGTATAAATCTGTAAACAATTTGAAAAATAAAACAAAAAAAAAATCACGCTTGGGGTATAAATTGTGAAACAATTTCCAGCACATGAAAATAGTCTCGATAGATATCGCCTTTAAATAAGACGAAATAGTATAAATCCGTAAAAAAAAAAAAAAAAAAAAAAAAAAAAAAAAAAAAAAACTTGGAGCACAGATTATGAAACAATTTCCAGCACATTGAGAATAGCCTCGATAGACATCACCTTTAAATAACGTTAAATAGTATAAATCTGTAAACAAATTGAAAACAAAAAAAAAAAAGAATCACGCTTGGAGAATAGATTGTGAAACAATTCCCAGCACATTGGAAATAGTCTCGATAGACACCACCTTTAAATAACTCGAAATAGCATAAATCCGTAAACAAATTAAAAAAAAATAACGCTTGGAGCACAGATTATGAAACAATTTCAAGCACATTGAGAATAGCCTCGATAGACATCGCCTTTAAATAACGCGAAATATTATAAATCCGTAAACAAATTTAAAGAAATCACGCGTGGAGCACAGATTATGAAACAATTTCCAGAACATTGAGAATAGCCTCCATAGACATCACCTTTAAATAACGCGAAAAAGTATAAATCTGTAAACAAATTGAGAAAAAAAATCACGCTTGGAGCATAAATTGTGAAACAATTTCCAACACATTGAAAATAGTCTCGATAGACATCGCCTTTAAATAAAGCCGAATATTATAAATCTGTAAACAAATTTAAAAGAAATCACGCGTGGAGCACAGATTATGAAATAATTTCCAGCACATTGAGAATAGCCTCTATAGACATCGCCATTAAATAACGCGAAATAGTATTATATATCCGTAAACAAATTTAAAAATATCACGCGTGGAGCACAGATTATGAAACAATTTCCAGCACATTGAGAATAGCCTCCATAGATATCACCTTTAAATAAAGCGAAATAGTATAAATGCGTAAACAAATTTAAAGAAATCACGCGTGGAGCACAGATTATGAAACAATTTCCAGAACATTGAGAATAGCCTCCATAGACATCACCTTTAAATAACGCGAAAAATATAAATCTGTAAACAAATTGAGAAAAAAAATCACGCTTGGAGCATAAATTGTGAAACAATTTCCAACACATTGAAAATAGTCTCGATAGACATCGCCTTTAAATAAAGCCGAATACTATAAATCCGTAAACAAATTTAAAAGAAATCACGCGTGGAGCACAGATTATGAAATAATTTCCAGCACATTGAGAATAGCCTCTATAGACATCGCCATTAAATAACGCGAAATAGTATTATATATCCGTAAACAAATTTTAAAAAATCAAGCGTGGAGCACAGATTATGAAAAAATTTACAGCACATTGAGGATAGCCTCCATAGACATCACCTTTAAATAACGCGAAATAGTATTATATATCCGTAAACAAATTTAAAAATATCACGCGTGGAGCACAGATTATGAAACAATTTCCAGCACATTGAGAATAGCCTCCATAGACATCGCCTTTAAATAACGCGAAATCCTATAAATTTGTAAATAAACTTAAAAAAATCACGCGTGGAGCACAGATTATGAAACAATTTCCAGCAGTCTCGATAGACATCGCCTATAAATACGCAAAATAGTATAAATCCGTAAACAAATTTAAAAAAATCACGCGTGGAGCACAGATTATGAAACAATTTAAAGCACATTGAGAATAGCCTCGATAGACATCACCTTTAAATAACGCGAAATAGTATAAATCCGTAAACAAATTCAAAAAAATCACGCGTGGAGCAAAGATTATGAAACAATTTCCACCACATTGAGAATAGCCTCGATAGACATCGCCTTTAAATAACGCGAAATATTATAAATCCGTAAACAAATTTTAAAAAAATCACGCGTGGAGCACAGATTATGAAACAATTTCCAGAACATTGAGAATAGCTTCGATCACCTTTAAATAACGCGAAAAGTATAAATCTGTAAACAATTTGAAAAATAAAACAAAAAAAAAATCACGCTTGGGGTATAAATTGTGAAACAATTTCCAGCACATGAAAATAGTCTCGATAGATATCGCCTTTAAATAAGACGAAATAGTATAAATCCGTAAAAAAAAAAAAAAAAAAAAAAAAAACTTGGAGCACAGATTATGAAACAATTTCCAGCACATTGAGAATAGCCTCGATAGACATCACCTTTAAATAACGTTAAATAGTATAAATCTGTAAACAAATTGAAAACAAAAAAAAAAAAAAGAATCACGCTTGGAGAATAGATTGTGAAACAATTCCCAGCACATTGGAAATAGTCTCGATAGACACCACCTTTAAATAACTCGAAATAGCATAAATCCGTAAACAAATTTTAAAAAAATAACGCGTGGAGCACAGATTATGAAACAATTTCAAGCACATTGAGAATAGCCTCCATAGACATCGCCTTTAAATAACGCGAAATATTATAAATCCGTAAACAAATTTAAAGAAATCACGCGTGGAGCACAGATTATGAAACAATTTCCAGAACATTGAGAATAGCCTCCATAGACATCACCTTTAAATAACGCGAAAAAGTATAAATCTGTAAACAAATTGAGAAAAAAAATCACGCTTGGAGCATAAATTGTGAAACAATTTCCAACACATTGAAAATAGTCTCGATAGACATCGCCTTTAAATAAAGCCGAATATTATAAATCTGTAAACAAATTTAAAAGAAATCACGCGTGGAGCACAGATTATGAAATAATTTCCAGCACATTGAGAATAGCCTCTATAGACATCGCCATTAAATAACGCGAAATAGTATTATATATCCGTAAACAAATTTAAAAATATCATGCGTGGAGCACAGATTATGAAACAATTTCCAGCACATTGAGAATAGCCTCGATAGATATCACCTTTAAATAACGCGAAATAGTATAAATGCGTAAACAAATTTAAAGAAATCACGCGTGGAGCACAGATTATGAAACAATTTCCAGCACATTGAGAATAGCCTCGATAGACATCACCTTTAAATAACGTTAAATAGTATAAATCTGTAAACAAATTGAAAACAAAAAAAAAAAAGAATCACGCTTGGAGAATAGATTGTGAAACAATTCCCAGCACATTGGAAATAGTCTCGATAGACACCACCTTTAAATAACTCGAAATAGCATAAATCCGTAAACAAATTAAAAAAAAATAACGCGTGGAGCACAGATTATGAAACAATTTCAAGCACATTGAGAATAGCCTCGATAGACATCGCCTTTAAATAACGCGAAATATTATAAATCCGTAAACAAATTTAAAGAAATCACGCGTGGAGCACAGATTATGAAACAATTTCCAGAACATTGAGAATAGCCTCCATAGACATCACCTTTAAATAACGCAAAAAAGTATAAATCTGTAAACAAATTGAGAAAAAAAATCACGCTTGGAGCATAAATTGTGAAACAATTTCCAACACATTGAAAATAGTCTCGATAGACATCGCCTTTAAATAAAGCCGAATATTATAAATCTGTAAACAAATTTAAAAGAAATCACGCGTGGAGCACAGATTATGAAATAATTTCCAGCACATTGAGAATAGCCTCTATAGACATCGCCATTAAATAACGCGCAATAGTATTATATATCCGTAAACAAATTTAAAAATATCACGCGTGGAGCACAGATTATGAAACAATTTCCAGCACATTGAGAATAGCCTCGATAGATATCACCTTTAAATAACGCGAAATAGTATAAATGCGTAAACAAATTTAAAGAAATCACGCGTGGAGCACAGATTATGAAACAATTTCCAGAACATTGAGAATAGCCTCCATAGACATCACCTTTAAATAACGCGAAAAATATAAATCTGTAAACAAATTGAGAAAAAAAATCACGCTTGGAGCATAAATTGTGAAACAATTTCCAACACATTGAAAATAGTCTCGATAGACATCGCCTTTAAATAAAGCCGAATACTATAAATCCGTAAACAAATTTAAAAGAAATCACGCGTGGAGCACAGATTATGAAATAATTTCCAGCACATTGAGAATAGCCTCTATAGACATCGCCATTAAATAACGCGAAATAGTATTATATATCCGTAAACAAATTTTAAAAAATCAAGCGTGGAGCACAGATTATGAAAAAATTTACAGCACATTGAGAATAGCCTCGATAGACATCGCCTTTAAATAACGCGAAATCCTATAAATTTGTAAATAAACTTAAAAAAATCACGCGTGGAGCACAGATTATGAAACAATTTCCAGCACATTGAGAATAGTCTCGATAGACATCGCCTATAAATACGCAAAATAGTATAAATCCGTAAACAAATTTAAAAAAATCACGCGTGGAGCACAGATTATGAAACAATTTAAAGCACATTGAGAATAGCCTCGATAGACATCACCTTTAAATAACGCGAAATAGAATAAATATGTAAACAAATTGAAAAAAAAATCAAGATTGGAGCATACATTGTGAAACAATTTCGAGCACATTGAAAATAGTCTCGATAGACATCGCCTTTAAATAATGCGGAATATTATAAATCCGAAAACAAATTCAAAAAAATCACGCGTGGAGCACAGATTATGAAACAATTTCCAGAACATTGAGAATAGCCTCCATAGACATCACCTTTAAATAACGCGAAATCTTATAAATTTGTAAATAAATTTTAAAAAATCACGCGTGGAGCACAGATTATGAAACAATTTCCAGCACATTGAGAATAGCCTCGATAGACATCGCCTTTAAATAACGCGAAATAGTATAAATCTGTAAATAAATGCAAAAAAATCACGCGTGGAGCACAGATTATGAAACGATTTCCAGCACATTGAGTATAGCCTCCATAGACATCACCTTTAAATAACGTTAAATGGGATAAATGCGTAAACAAATTCAAAAAAATCACGCGTGGAGCACAGATTATGAAACAATTTCCAGCACATTGAGAATAGCCTCTATAGACATCACCTTTAAACAACGCGAAATAGTATAAATCTGTAAACAAATTGAAAAAAAAAAAGAATCAAGCTTGGAGAATAGATTGTGAAACAATTTCCAGCACATTGGAAATAGTCTCGATAGACACCACCTTTAAATAACTCGAAATAGTATAAATCCGTAAACAAATTTAAAAAAATCACGCGTGGAGCACAGATTATGAAACAATTTCAAGTACATTGAGAATAGCCTCGATAGACATCACCTTTAAATAACGCGAAATAGTATAAATGCGCAAACAAATTCAAAAAAATCACGCTTGGAGCACAGATTATGAAACAATTTCCAGCACATTGAGAATAGCCTCGATAGACATCGCCTTTAAATAACGCGAAATAGTATAAATCTGTAAATAAATGCAAAAAAATCACGCATGGAGCACAGATTATGAAACAATTTCCAGCACATTGAGAATAGCCTCGATAGACATCACCTTTAAATAACGCGAAATAGTATAAATGCGCAAACAAATTAAAAAAAATCACGCTTGGAGCACAGATTATGAAACAATTTCCAGCACATTGAGAATAGCCTCGATAGACATCGCCTTTAAATAACGCGAAATAGTATAAATCCGTAAACAAATTAAAAAAAAACACGCGTGGAGCACAGATTATGAAACAATTTCCAGCATATTGAGAATAGCCTCTATAGACATCACCTTTAAATAACGCGAAATAGTATAAATCTGTAAACAAATTGAAAAAAAAAAAACAGAATCACGCTTGGAGAATAGATTGTGAAACAATTTCCAGCACATTGAAAATAGTCTCGATAGACATCGGCTTTAAATAATGCGAAATATTATAAATCCGAAAACAAATTCAAAAAAATCACGCGTGGAGCACAGATTATGAAACAATTTTCAGAATATTGAGAATAGCCCCCATAGACATCACCTTTAAATAACGCGAAATATTATAAATCCGTAAACAAATTTAAAAAAAATCACGCGTGGAGCACAGATTATGAAACAATTTCCAGAACATTGAGAATAGCTTCGATAGACATCACCTTTAAATAACGCGAAAAGTATAAATCTGTAAACAATTTGAAAAATAAAACAAAAAAAAAAATCACGCTTGGGGTATAAATTGTGAAACAATTTCCAGCACATGAAAATAGTCTCGATAGATATCGCCTTTAAATAAGACGAAATAGTATAAATCCGTAAAAAAAAAAAAAAAAAAAAAACTTGGAGCACAGATTATGAAACAATTTCCAGCACATTGAGAATAGCCTCGATAGACATCACCTTTAAATAACGTTAAATAGTATAAATCTGTAAACAAATTGAAAACAAAAAAAAAAAAAAAGAATCACGCTTGGAGAATAGATTGTGAAACAATTCCCAGCACATTGGAAATAGTCTCGATAGACACCACCTTTAAATAACTCGAAATAGCATAAATCCGTAAACAAATTTTAAAAAAATAACGCGTGGAGCACAGATTATGAAACAATTTCAAGCACATTGAGAATAGCCTCGATAGACATCGCCTTTAAATAACGCGAAATATTATAAATCCGTAAACAAATTTAAAGAAATCACGCGTGGAGCACAGATTATGAAACAATTTCCAGAACATTGAGAATAGCCTCCATAGACATCACCTTTAAATAACGCGAAAAAGTATAAATCTGTAAACAAATTGAGAAAAAAAATCACGCTTGGAGCATAAATTGTGAAACAATTTCCAACACATTGAAAATAGTCTCGATAGACATCGCCTTTAAATAAAGCCGAATATTATAAATCTGTAAACAAATTTAAAAGAAATCACGCGTGGAGCACAGATTATGAAATAATTTCCAGCACATTGAGAATAGCCTCTATAGACATCGCCATTAAATAACGCGAAATAGTATTATATATCCGTAAACAAATTTAAAAATATCATGCGTGGAGCACAGATTATGAAACAATTTCCAGCACATTGAGAATAGCCTCGATAGATATCACCTTTAAATAACGCGAAATAGTATAAATGCGTAAACAAATTTAAAGAAATCACGCGTGGAGCACAGATTATGAAACAATTTCCAGCACATTGAGAATAGCCTCGATAGACATCACCTTTAAATAACGTTAAATAGTATAAATCTGTAAACAAATTGAAAACAAAAAAAAAAAGAATCACGCTTGGAGAATAGATTGTGAAACAATTCCCAGCACATTGGAAATAGTCTCGATAGACACCACCTTTAAATAACTCGAAATAGCATAAATCCGTAAACAAATTAAAAAAAAATAACGCGTGGAGCACAGATTATGAAACAATTTCAAGCACATTGAGAATAGCCTCGATAGACATCGCCTTTAAATAACGCGAAATATTATAAATCCGTAAACAAATTTAAAGAAATCACGCGTGGAGCACAGATTATGAAACAATTTCCAGAACATTGAGAATAGCCTCCATAGACATCACCTTTAAATAACGCAAAAAAGTATAAATCTGTAAACAAATTGAGAAAAAAAATCACGCTTGGAGCATAAATTGTGAAACCATTTCCAACACATTGAAAATAGTCTCGATAGACATCGCCTTTAAATAAAGCCGAATATTATAAATCTGTAAACAAATTTAAAAGAAATCACGCGTGGAGCACAGATTATGAAATAATTTCCAGCACATTGAGAATAGCCTCTATAGACATCGCCATTAAATAACGCGCAATAGTATTATATATCCGTAAACAAATTTAAAAATATCACGCGTGGAGCACAGATTATGAAACAATTTCCAGCACATTGAGAATAGCCTCGATAGATATCACCTTTAAATAACGCGAAATAGTATAAATGCGTAAACAAATTTAAAGAAATCACGCGTGGAGCACAGATTATGAAACAATTTCCAGAACATTGAGAATAGCCTCCATAGACATCACCTTTAAATAACGCGAAAAATATAAATCTGTAAACAAATTGAGAAAAAAAATCACGCTTGGAGCATAAATTGTGAAACAATTTCCAACACATTGAAAATAGTCTCGATAGACATCGCCTTTAAATAAAGCCGAATACTATAAATCCGTAAACAAATTTAAAAGAAATCACGCGTGGAGCACAGATTATGAAATAATTTCCAGCACATTGAGAATAGCCTCTATAGACATCGCCATTAAATAACGCGAAATAGTATTATATATCCGTAAACAAATTTTAAAAAATCAAGCGTGGAGCACAGATTATGAAAAAATTTACAGCACATTGAGAATAGCCTCGATAGACATCGCCTTTAAATAACGCGAAATCCTATAAATTTGTAAATAAACTTAAAAAAATCACGCGTGGAGCACAGATTATGAAACAATTTCCAGCACATTGAGAATAGTCTCGATAGACATCGCCTATAAATACGCAAAATAGTATAAATCCGTAAACAAATTTAAAAAAATCACGCGTGGAGCACAGATTATGAAACAATTTAAAGCACATTGAGAATAGCCTCGATAGACATCACCTTTAAATAACGCGAAATAGAATAAATATGTAAACAAATTGAAAAAAAAATCAAGATTGGAGCATACATTGTGAAACAATTTCGAGCACATTGAAAATAGTCTCGATAGACATCGCCTTTAAATAATGCGGAATATTATAAATCCGAAAACAAATTCAAAAAAATCACGCGTGGAGCACAGATTATGAAACAATTTCCAGAACATTGAGAATAGCCTCCATAGACATCACCTTTAAATAACGCGAAATAGTATAAATGCGTAAACAAATTCAAAAAAATCACGCTTGGAGCACAGATTATGAAACAATTTCCAGCACATTGAGAATAGCCTCGATAGACATCGCCTTTAAATAACGCGAAATCTTATAAATTTGTAAATAAATTTTAAAAAATCACGCGTGGAGCACAGATTATGAAACAATTTCCAGCACATTGAGAATAGCCTCGATAGACATCGCCTTTAAATAACGCGAAATAGTATAAATCTGTAAATAAATGCAAAAAAATCACGCGTGGAGCACAGATTATGAAACGATTTCCAGCACATTGAGTATAGCCTCCATAGACATCACCTTTAAATAACGTTAAATGGGATAAATGCGTAAACAAATTCAAAAAAATCACGCGTGGAGCACAGATTATGAAACAATTTCCAGCACATTGAGAATAGCCTCTATAGACATCACCTTTAAACAACGCGAAATAGTATAAATCTGTAAACAAATTGAAAAAAAAAAAGAATCAAGCTTGGAGAATAGATTGTGAAACAATTTCCAGCACATTGGAAATAGTCTCGATAGACACCACCTTTAAATAACTCGAAATAGTATAAATCCGTAAACAAATTTAAAAAAATCACGCGTGGAGCACAGATTATGAAACAATTTCAAGTACATTGAGAATAGCCTCGATAGACATCACCTTTAAATAACGCGAAATAGTATAAATGCGCAAACAAATTCAAAAAAATCACGCTTGGAGCACAGATTATGAAACAATTTCCAGCACATTGAGAATAGCCTCGATAGACATCGCCTTTAAATAACGCGAAATAGTATAAATCCGTAAACAAATTAAAAAAAAACACGCGTGGAGCACAGATTATGAAACAATTTCCAGCATATTGAGAATAACCTCTATAGACATCACCTTTAAATAACGCGAAATAGTATAAATCTGTAAACAAATTGAAAAAAAAAAAACAGAATCACGCTTGGAGAATAGATTGTGAAACAATTTCCAGCACATTGAAAATAGTCTCGATAGACATCGGCTTTAAATAATGCGAAATATTATAAATCCGAAAACAAATTCAAAAAAATCACGCGTGGAGCACAGATTATGAAACAATTTCCAGAATATTGAGAATAGCCCCCATAGACATCACCTTTAAATAACCCGGAATAGTATAAATCCATAAACAAATTATAAAAAATCACGCGTGGAGCACAGATTATGAAACAATTTCCAGCACATTGAGAATAGCTTCGATAGCCATCACCTTTAAATAACGCGAAAAGTATAAATCTGTAAACAATTTGAAAAAAAAAAAAAAAAAAATCACGCTTGGGTTATAAATTGTGAAACAATTTCCAGCACATTGAAAATAGTCTCGATAGATATCGCCTTTAAATAACACGAAATAGTATAAATCCGTAAAAAAAATAAAAAAAATCACGCGTGGAGCACAGATTATGAAATAATTTCCAGCACATTGAAAATAGTCTCGATAGACACCACCTTTAAATAACTCGAAATAGTATAAATCCGTAAACAAATTTAAAAAAATCACGCGTGGAGCACACATTATGAAACAATTTCCAGCACATTGAGAATAGCCTCGATAGACATCACCTTTAAATAACGCGAAATAGGATAAATGCGTAAACAAATTCAAAAAATTACGCGTGGAGCACAGATTATGAAACAATTTCCAGCACATTGAGAATAGCCTCGATAGACATCGCCTTTAAATAACGCGAAATAATATAAATCTGTAAATAAATGCAAAAAAATCACGCGTGGAGCACAGATTATGAAACAATTTCCAGCACATTGAGAATAGCCTCGATAGACATAACCTTTAAATAACGTTAAATAGGATAAATGCGTAAACAAATTCAAAAAAATCACGCGTGGTGCACAGATTATGAAACAATTTCCAGCACATTGAGAATAGCCTCTATAGACATCACCTTTAAATAACGCGAAATAGTATAAATCTGTAAACAAATTGAAAATAAAAATCAAGATTGGAGAATAGATTGTGAAACAATTTCCAGCACATTGAAAATAGTCTCGATAGACATCGCCTTTAAATAACGCGAAATAGTATAAATCCGTAAAGAAATTAAAAAAAACACGCGTGGAGCACAGATTATGAAACAATTTCCAGCACATTGAGAATAGCCTCTATAGACATCACCTTTAAATAACGCGAAATAGTATAAATCTGTAAACAAATTGAAAAAAAAAATCAAGATTGGAGAATAGATTGTAAAACAATTTCCGGCACATTGAAAATAGTCTCGATAGACACCACCTTTAAATAATTCGAAATAGTATAAATCCGTAAACAAATTTAAAAAAATCACGCGTGGAGCACAGATTATGAAACAATTTCAAGCACATTGAAAATAGCCTCGATAGACATCACCTTTAAATAACGCGAAATAGTATAAATGCGCAAACAAATTTAAAAAAATCACGCTTGGAGCACAGATTATGAAACAATTTCCAGCACATTGAGAATAGCCTCGATAGACATCGCCTTTAAATAACGCGAAATAGTATAAATCCGTAAACAAATTAAAAAAAAACACGCGAGGAGCACAGATTATGAAACAATTTCCAGCACATTGAGAATAGCCTCTATAGACATCACCTTTAAATAACGCGAAATAGTATAAATCTGTAAACAAATTGAAAAAAAAAAACAGAATCACGCTTGGAGAATTGATTGTGAAACAATTTCCAGCACATTGAAAATAGTCTCGATAGACATCGCCTTTAAATAATGCGAAATATTATAAATCCGAAAACAAATTCAAAAAAATCACGCGTGGAGCACAGATTATGAAACAATTTCCAGAATATTGAGAATAGCCCCCATAGACATCACCTTTAAATAACCCGGAATAGTATAAATCTGTAAACAAATTGAAAAAAAAATCACGCTTGGAGCATAAATTGTGAAACAATTTCCAGCAAATTGAAAACAGTCTCGATAGACATCACCTTTAAATAACGCGAAAAGTATAAATCTGTAAACAAATTGAAAAAAAAAAAAAATCACGCTTGGGGTATAAATTGTGAAACAATTTCCAGCACATTAAAAATAGTCTCGATAGATATCGCCTTTAAATAACACGAAATAGTATAAATCCGTAAAATAATAAAAAATAAATCACGCGTGGAGCACAGATTTAAACAATTTCCAGCACATTGAGAATAGCCTCGATAGACATCACCTTTAAATAAAGTTAAAGAGTATAAATGCGTAAACAAATTCAAAAAAATCACGCGTGGGGCACAGATTATGAAACAATTTCCAGCACATTGAGAATAGCCTGGATAGACATCACCTTTAAATAACGCGAAATAGTATAAATCCGTAAACAAATTCAAAAAAATCACGCGTGGAGCAAAGATTATGAAACAATTTCCACCACATTGAGAATAGCCTCGATAGACATCGCCTTTAAATAACGCGAAATATTATAAATCCGTAAACAAATTTTAAAAAAATCACGCGTGGAGCACAGATTATGAAACAATTTCCAGAACATTGAGAATAGCTTCGATCACCTTTAAATAACGCGAAAAGTATAAATCTGTAAACAATTTGAAAAATAAAACAAAAAAAAAATCACGCTTGGGGTATAAATTGTGAAACAATTTCCAGCACATGAAAATAGTCTCGATAGATATCGCCTTTAAATAAGACGAAATAGTATAAATCCGTAAAAAAAAAAAAAAAAAAAAAAAAAAAAAAAAAAAAAAAAAAAAAAAAAAAACTTGGAGCACAGATTATGAAACAATTTCCAGCACATTGAGAATAGCCTCGATAGACATCACCTTTAAATAACGTTAAATAGTATAAATCTGTAAACAAATTGAAAACAAAAAAAAAAAAGAATCACGCTTGGAGAATAGATTGTGAAACAATTCCCAGCACATTGGAAATAGTCTCGATAGACACCACCTTTAAATAACTCGAAATAGCATAAATCCGTAAACAAATTAAAAAAAAATAACGCTTGGAGCACAGATTATGAAACAATTTCAAGCACATTGAGAATAGCCTCGATAGACATCGCCATTAAATAACGCGAAATATTATAAATCCGTAAACAAATTTAAAGAAATCACGCGTGGAGCACAGATTATGAAACAATTTCCAGAACATTGAGAATAGCCTCCATAGACATCACCTTTAAATAACGCGAAAAAGTATAAATCTGTAAACAAATTGAGAAAAAAAATCACGCTTGGAGCATAAATTGTGAAACAATTTCCAACACATTGAAAATAGTCTCGATAGACATCGCCTTTAAATAAAGCCGAATATTATAAATCTGTAAACAAATTTAAAAGAAATCACGCGTGGAGCACAGATTATGAAATAATTTCCAGCACATTGAGAATAGCCTCTATAGACATCGCCATTAAATAACGCGAAATAGTATTATATATCCGTAAACAAATTTAAAAATATCACGCGTGGAGCACAGATTATGAAACAATTTCCAGCACATTGAGAATAGCCTCCATAGATATCACCTTTAAATAACGCGAAATAGTATAAATGCGTAAACAAATTTAAAGAAATCACGCGTGGAGCACAGATTATGAAACAATTTCCAGAACATTGAGAATAGCCTCCATAGACATCACCTTTAAATAACGCGAAAAATATAAATCTGTAAACAAATTGAGAAAAAAAATCACGCTTGGAGCATAAATTGTGAAACAATTTCCAACACATTGAAAATAGTCTCGATAGACATCGCCTTTAAATAAAGCCGAATACTATAAATCCGTAAACAAATTTAAAAGAAATCACGCGTGGAGCACAGATTATGAAATAATTTCCAGCACATTGAGAATAGCCTCTATAGACATCGCCATTAAATAACGCGAAATAGTATTATATATCCGTAAACAAATTTTAAAAAATCAAGCGTGGAGCACAGATTATGAAAAAATTTACAGCACATTGAGAATAGCCTCGATAGACATCGCCTTTAAATAACGCGAAATCCTATAAATTTGTAAATAAACTTAAAAAAATCACGCGTGGAGCACAGATTATGAAACAATTTCCAGCAGTCTCGATAGACATCGCCTATAAATACGCAAAATAGTATAAATCCGTAAACAAATTTAAAAAAATCACGCGTGGAGCACAGATTATGAAACAATTTAAAGCACATTGAGAATAGCCTCGATAGACATCACCTTTAAATAACGCGAAATAGAATAAATATGTAAACAAATTGAAAAAAAAATCAAGATTGGAGCATACATTGTGAAACAATTTCGAGCACATTGAAAATAGTCTCGATAGACATCGCCTTTAAATAATGCGGAATATTATAAATCCGAAAACAAATTCAAAAAAAATCACGCGTGGAGCACAGATTATGAAACAATTTCCAGAACATTGAGAATAGCCTCCATAGACATCACCTTTAAATAACCCGAAATAGTATAAATCCATAAACAAATTTAAAAAAAAACGCGTGGAGCACAGATTATGAAACAATTTCCAGCACATTGAGAATAGCCTCTATAGACATCACCTTTAAATAACGCGAAATAGTATAAATCTGTAAACAAATTGAAAAAAAAAAAGTATCACGCTTGGAGAATAGATTGTGAAACAATTTCCAGCACATTGAAAATAGTCTCGATAGACACCACCTTTAAATAACTCGAAATAGTATAAATCCGTAAACAAATTTAAAAAAGTCACGCGTGGAGCACAGATTATGAAACAATTTCCAGCACATTGAGAATAGCCTCGATAGACATCACCTTTGAATAACGCGAAATAGTATAAATGCGTAAACAAATTCAAAAAAATCACGCGTGGAGCACAGATTATGAAACGATTTCCAGCACATTGAGAATAGCCTCCATAGACATCACCTTTAAATAACGTTAAATAGGATAAATGCGTAAACAAATTCAAAAAAATCACGCGTGGAGCACAGATTATGAAACAATTTCCAGCACATTGAGAATAGCCTCTATAGACATCACCTTTAAACAACGCGAAATAGTATAAATCTGTAAACAAATTGAAAAAAAAAAGAATCAAGCTTGGAGAATAGATTGTGAAACAATTTCCAGCACATTGAGAATAGCCTCGATAGACATCACCTTTAAATAAAGTTAAAGAGTATAAATGCGTAAACAAATTCAAAAAAATCACGCGTGGGGCACAGATTATGAAACAATTTCCAGCACATTGAGAATAGCCTGGATAGACATCACCTTTAAATAACGCGAAATAGTATAAATCCGTAAACAAATTCAAAAAAATCACTCGTGGAGCACAGATTATGAAACAATTTCCACCACATTGAGAATAGCCTCGATAGACATCGCCTTTAAATAACGCGAAATATTATAAATCCGTAAACAAATTTAAAAAAAATCACGCGTGGAGCACAGATTATGAAACAATTTCCAGAACATTGAGAATAGCTTCGATAGACATCACCTTTAAATAACGCGAAAAGTATAAATCTGTAAACAATTTGAAAAATAAAACAAAAAAAAATCACGCTTGGGGTATAAATTGTGAAACAATTTCCAGCACATGAAAATAGTCTCGATAGATATCGCCTTTAAATAAGACGAAATAGTATAAATCCGTAAAAAAAAAAAAAAAAAAAAACTTGGAGCACAGATTATGAAACAATTTCCAGCACATTGAGAATAGCCTCGATAGACATCACCTTTAAATAACGTTAAATAGTATAAATCTGTAAACAAATTGAAAACAAAAAAAAAAAAAAGAATCACGCTTGGAGAATAGATTGTGAAACAATTCCCAGCACATTGGAAATAGTCTCGATAGACACCACCTTTAAATAACTCGAAATAGCATAAATCCGTAAACAAATTTTAAAAAAATAACGCGTGGAGCACAGATTATGAAACAATTTCAAGCACATTGAGAATAGCCTCGATAGACATCGCCTTTAAATAACGCGAAATATTATAAATCCGTAAACAAATTTAAAGAAATCACGCGTGGAGCACAGATTATGAAACAATTTCCAGAACATTGAGAATAGCCTCCATAGACATCACCTTTAAATAACGCGAAAAAGTATAAATCTGTAAACAAATTGAGAAAAAAAATCACGCTTGGAGCATAAATTGTGAAACAATTTCCAACACATTGAAAATAGTCTCGATAGACATCGCCTTTAAATAAAGCCGAATATTATAAATCTGTAAACAAATTTAAAAGAAATCACGCGTGGAGCACAGATTATGAAATAATTTCCAGCACATTGAGAATAGCCTCTATAGACATCGCCATTAAATAACGCGAAATAGTATTATATATCCGTAAACAAATTTAAAAATATCATGCGTGGAGCACAGATTATGAAACAATTTCCAGCACATTGAGAATAGCCTCGATAGATATCACCTTTAAATAACGCGAAATAGTATAAATGCGTAAACAAATTTAAAGAAATCACGCGTGGAGCACAGATTATGAAACAATTTCCAGCACATTGAGAATAGCCTCGATAGACATCACCTTTAAATAACGTTAAATAGTATAAATCTGTAAACAAATTGAAAACAAAAAAAAAAAAGAATCACGCTTGGAGAATAGATTGTGAAACAATTCCCAGCACATTGGAAATAGTCTCGATAGACACCACCTTTAAATAACTCGAAATAGCATAAATCCGTAAACAAATTTAAAGAAATCACGCGTGGAGCACAGATTATGAAACAATTTCCAGAACATTGAGAATAGCCTCCATAGACATCACCTTTAAATAACGCAAAAAAGTATAAATCTGTAAACAAATTGAGAAAAAAAATCACGCTTGGAGCATAAATTGTGAAACAATTTCCAACACATTGAAAATAGTCTCGATAGACATCGCCTTTAAATAAAGCCGAATATTATAAATCTGTAAACAAATTTAAAAGAAATCACGCGTGGAGCACAGATTATGAAATAATTTCCAGCACATTGAGAATAGCCTCTATAGACATCGCCATTAAATAACGCGCAATAGTATTATATATCCGTAAACAAATTTAAAAATATCACGCGTGGAGCACAGATTATGAAACAATTTCCAGCACATTGAGAATAGCCTCGATAGATATCACCTTTAAATAACGCGAAATAGTATAAATGCGTAAACAAATTTAAAGAAATCACGCGTGGAGCACAGATTATGAAACAATTTCCAGAACATTGAGAATAGCCTCCATAGACATCACCTTTAAATAACGCGAAAAATATAAATCTGTAAACAAATTGAGAAAAAAAATCACGCTTGGAGCATAAATTGTGAAACAATTTCCAACACATTGAAAATAGTCTCGATAGACATCGCCTTTAAATAAAGCCGAATACTATAAATCCGTAAACAAATTTAAAAGAAATCACGCGTGGAGCACAGATTATGAAATAATTTCCAGCACATTGAGAATAGCCTCTATAGACATCGCCATTAAATAACGCGAAATAGTATTATATATCCGTAAACAAATTTTAAAAAATCAACCGTGGAGCACAGATTATGAAAAAATTTACAGCACATTGAGAATAGCCTCGATAGACATCGCCTTTAAATAACGCGAAATCCTATAAATTTGTAAATAAACTTAAAAAAATCACGCGTGGAGCACAGATTATGAAACAATTTCCAGCACATTGAGAATAGTCTCGATAGACATCGCCTATAAATACGCAAAATAGTATAAATCCGTAAACAAATTTAAAAAAATCACGCGTGGAGCACAGATTATGAAAAAATTTAAAGCACATTGAGAATAGCCTCGATAGACATCGCCTTTAAATAACGCGAAATCTTATAAATTTGTAAATAAATTTTAAAAAATCACGCGTGGAGCACAGATTATGAAACAATTTCCAGCACATTGAGAATAGCCTCGATAGACATCGCCTTTAAATAACGCGAAATAGTATAAATCTGTAAATAAATGCAAAAAAATCACGCGTGGAGCACAGATTATGAAACGATTTATAGCACATTGAGTATAGCCTCCATAGACATCACCTTTAAATAACGTTAAATGGGATAAATGCGTAAACAAATTCAAAAAAATCACGCGTGGAGCACAGATTATGAAACAATTTCCAGCACATTGAGAATAGCCTCTATAGACATCACCTTTAAACAACGCGAAATAGTATAAATCTGTAAACAAATTGAAAAAAAAAAAGAATCAAGCTTGGAGAATAGATTGTGAAACAATTTCCAGCACATTGGAAATAGTCTCGATAGACACCACCTTTAAATAACTCGAAATAGTATAAATCCGTAAACAAATTTAAAAAAATCACGCGTGGAGCACAGATTATGAAACAATTTCAAGTACATTGAGAATAGCCTCGATAGACATCACCTTTAAATAACGCGAAATAGTATAAATGCGCAAACAAATTCAAAAAAATCACGCTTGGAGCACAGATTATGAAACAATTTCCAGCACATTGAGAATAGCCTCGATAGACATCGCCTTTAAATAACGCGAAATAGTATAAATCTGTAAATAAATGCAAAAAAATCACGCATGGAGCACAGATTATGAAACAATTTCCAGCACATTGAGAATAGCCTCGATAGACATCACCTTTAAATAACGCGAAATAGTATAAATGCGCAAACAAATTCAAAAAAATCACGCTTGGAGCACAGATTATGAAACAATTTCCAGCACATTGAGAATAGCCTCGATAGACATCGCCTTTAAATAACGCGAAATAGTATAAATCCGTAAACAAATTAAAAAAAAACACGCGTGGAGCACAGATTATGAAACAATTTCCAGCATATTGAGAATAGCCTCTATAGACATCACCTTTAAATAACGCGAAATAGTATAAATCTGTAAACAAATTGAAAAAAAAAAAAACAGAATCACGCTTGGAGAATAGATTGTGAAACAATTTCCAGCACATTGAAAATAGTCTCGATAGACATCGGCTTTAAATAATGCGAAATATTATAAATCCGAAAACAAATTCAAAAAAATCACGCGTGGAGCACAGATTATGAAACAATTTCCAGAATATTGAGAATAGCCCCCATAGACATCACCTTTAAATAACCCGGAATAGTATAAATCCATAAACAAATTATAAAAAATCACGCGTGGAGCACAGATTATGAAACAATTTCCAGCACATTGAGAATAGCTTCGATAGCCATCACCTTTAAATAACGCGAAAAGTATAAATCTGTAAACAATTTGAAAAAAAAAAAAAAAAAATCACGCTTGGGTTATAAATTGTGAAACAATTTCCAGCACATTGAAAATAGTCTCGATAGATATCGCCTTTAAATAACACGAAATAGTATAAATCCGTAAAAAAAATAAAAAAAATCACGCGTGGAGCACAGATTATGAAATAATTTCCAGCACATTGAAAATAGTCTCGATAGACACCACCTTTAAATAACTCGAAATAGTATAAATCCGTAAACAAATTTAAAAAAATCACGCGTGGAGCACACATTATGAAACAATTTCCAGCACATTGAGAATAGCCTCGATAGACATCACCTTTAAATAACGCGAAATAGGATAAATGCGTAAACAAATTCAAAAAATTACGCGTGGAGCACAGATTATGAAACAATTTCCAGCACATTGAGAATAGCCTCGATAGACATCGCCTTTAAATAACGCGAAATAATATAAATCTGTAAATAAATGCAAAAAAATCACGCGTGGAGCACAGATTATGAAACAATTTCCAGCACATTGAGAATAGCCTCGATAGACATCACCTTTAAATAACGCGAAAAAGTATAAATCTGTAAACAAATTGAGAAAAAAAATCACGCTTGGAGCATAAATTGTGAAACAATTTCCAACACATTGAAAATAGTCTCGATAGACATCGCCTTTAAATAAAGCCGAATATTATAAATCTGTAAACAAATTTAAAAGAAATCACGCGTGGAGCACAGATTATGAAATAATTTCCAGCACATTGAGAATAGCCTCTATAGACATCGCCATTAAATAACGCGAAATAGTATTATATATCCGTAAACAAATTTAAAAATATCACGCGTGGAGCACAGATTATGAAACAATTTCCAGCACATTGAGAATAGCCTCCATAGATATCACCTTTAAATAACGCGAAATAGTATAAATGCGTAAACAAATTTAAAGAAATCACGCGTGGAGCACAGATTATGAAACAATTTCCAGAACATTGAGAATAGCCTCCATAGACATCACCTTTAAATAACGCGAAAAATATAAATCTGTAAACAAATTGAGAAAAAAAATCACGCTTGGAGCATAAATTGTGAAACAATTTCCAACACATTGAAAATAGTCTCGATAGACATCGCCTTTAAATAAAGCCGAATACTATAAATCCGTAAACAAATTTAAAAGAAATCACGCGTGGAGCACAGATTATGAAATAATTTCCAGCACATTGAGAATAGCCTCTATAGACATCGCCATTAAATAACGCGAAATAGTATTATATATCCGTAAACAAATTTTAAAAAATCAAGCGTGGAGCACAGATTATGAAAAAATTTACAGCACATTGAGAATAGCCTCGATAGACATCGCCTTTAAATAACGCGAAATCCTATAAATTTGTAAATAAACTTAAAAAAATCACGCGTGGAGCACAGATTATGAAACAATTTCCAGCAGTCTCGATAGACATCGCCTATAAATACGCAAAATAGTATAAATCCGTAAACAAATTTAAAAAAATCACGCGTGGAGCACAGATTATGAAACAATTTAAAGCACATTGAGAATAGCCTCGATAGACATCACCTTTAAATAACGCGAAATAGAATAAATATGTAAACAAATTGAAAAAAAAATCAAGATTGGAGCATACATTGTGAAACAATTTCGAGCACATTGAAAATAGTCTCGATAGACATCGCCTTTAAATAATGCGGAATATTATAAATCCGAAAACAAATTCAAAAAAAATCACGCGTGGAGCACAGATTATGAAACAATTTCCAGAACATTGAGAATAGCCTCCATAGACATCACCTTTAAATAACCCGAAATAGTATAAATCCATAAACAAATTTAAAAAAAAACGCGTGGAGCACAGATTATGAAACAATTTCCAGCACATTGAGAATAGCCTCTATAGACATCACCTTTAAATAACGCGAAATAGTATAAATCTGTAAACAAATTGAAAAAAAAAAAGTATCACGCTTGGAGAATAGATTGTGAAACAATTTCCAGCACATTGAAAATAGTCTCGATAGACACCACCTTTAAATAACTCGAAATAGTATAAATCCGTAAACAAATTTAAAAAAGTCACGCGTGGAGCACAGATTATGAAACAATTTCCAGCACATTGAGAATAGCCTCGATAGACATCACCTTTGAATAACGCGAAATAGTATAAATGCGTAAACAAATTCAAAAAAATCACGCGTGGAGCACAGATTATGAAACGATTTCCAGCACATTGAGAATAGCCTCCATAGACATCACCTTTAAATAACGTTAAATAGGATAAATGCGTAAACAAATTCAAAAAAATCACGCGTGGAGCACAGATTATGAAACAATTTCCAGCACATTGAGAATAGCCTCTATAGACATCACCTTTAAACAACGCGAAATAGTATAAATCTGTAAACAAATTGAAAAAAAAAAGAATCAAGCTTGGAGAATAGATTGTGAAACAATTTCCAGCACATTGAGAATAGCCTCGATAGACATCACCTTTAAATAAAGTTAAAGAGTATAAATGCGTAAACAAATTCAAAAAAATCACGCGTGGGGCACAGATTATGAAACAATTTCCAGCACATTGAGAATAGCCTGGATAGACATCACCTTTAAATAACGCGAAATAGTATAAATCCGTAAACAAATTCAAAAAAATCACTCGTGGAGCACAGATTATGAAACAATTTCCACCACATTGAGAATAGCCTCGATAGACATCGCCTTTAAATAACGCGAAATATTATAAATCCGTAAACAAATTTAAAAAAAATCACGCGTGGAGCACAGATTATGAAACAATTTCCAGAACATTGAGAATAGCTTCGATAGACATCACCTTTAAATAACGCGAAAAGTATAAATCTGTAAACAATTTGAAAAATAAAACAAAAAAAAATCACGCTTGGGGTATAAATTGTGAAACAATTTCCAGCACATGAAAATAGTCTCGATAGATATCGCCTTTAAATAAGACGAAATAGTATAAATCCGTAAAAAAAAAAAAAAAAAAAAACTTGGAGCACAGATTATGAAACAATTTCCAGCACATTGAGAATAGCCTCGATAGACATCACCTTTAAATAACGTTAAATAGTATAAATCTGTAAACAAATTGAAAACAAAAAAAAAAAAAAGAATCACGCTTGGAGAATAGATTGTGAAACAATTCCCAGCACATTGGAAATAGTCTCGATAGACACCACCTTTAAATAACTCGAAATAGCATAAATCCGTAAACAAATTTTAAAAAAATAACGCGTGGAGCACAGATTATGAAACAATTTCAAGCACATTGAGAATAGCCTCGATAGACATCGCCTTTAAATAACGCGAAATATTATAAATCCGTAAACAAATTTAAAGAAATCACGCGTGGAGCACAGATTATGAAACAATTTCCAGAACATTGAGAATAGCCTCCATAGACATCACCTTTAAATAACGCGAAAAAGTATAAATCTGTAAACAAATTGAGAAAAAAAATCACGCTTGGAGCATAAATTGTGAAACAATTTCCAACACATTGAAAATAGTCTCGATAGACATCGCCTTTAAATAAAGCCGAATATTATAAATCTGTAAACAAATTTAAAAGAAATCACGCGTGGAGCACAGATTATGAAATAATTTCCAGCACATTGAGAATAGCCTCTATAGACATCGCCATTAAATAACGCGAAATAGTATTATATATCCGTAAACAAATTTAAAAATATCATGCGTGGAGCACAGATTATGAAACAATTTCCAGCACATTGAGAATAGCCTCGATAGATATCACCTTTAAATAACGCGAAATAGTATAAATGCGTAAACAAATTTAAAGAAATCACGCGTGGAGCACAGATTATGAAACAATTTCCAGCACATTGAGAATAGCCTCGATAGACATCACCTTTAAATAACGTTAAATAGTATAAATCTGTAAACAAATTGAAAACAAAAAAAAAAAAGAATCACGCTTGGAGAATAGATTGTGAAACAATTCCCAGCACATTGGAAATAGTCTCGATAGACACCACCTTTAAATAACTCGAAATAGCATAAATCCGTAAACAAATTTAAAGAAATCACGCGTGGAGCACAGATTATGAAACAATTTCCAGAACATTGAGAATAGCCTCCATAGACATCACCTTTAAATAACGCAAAAAAGTATAAATCTGTAAACAAATTGAGAAAAAAAATCACGCTTGGAGCATAAATTGTGAAACAATTTCCAACACATTGAAAATAGTCTCGATAGACATCGCCTTTAAATAAAGCCGAATATTATAAATCTGTAAACAAATTTAAAAGAAATCACGCGTGGAGCACAGATTATGAAATAATTTCCAGCACATTGAGAATAGCCTCTATAGACATCGCCATTAAATAACGCGCAATAGTATTATATATCCGTAAACAAATTTAAAAATATCACGCGTGGAGCACAGATTATGAAACAATTTCCAGCACATTGAGAATAGCCTCGATAGATATCACCTTTAAATAACGCGAAATAGTATAAATGCGTAAACAAATTTAAAGAAATCACGCGTGGAGCACAGATTATGAAACAATTTCCAGAACATTGAGAATAGCCTCCATAGACATCACCTTTAAATAACGCGAAAAATATAAATCTGTAAACAAATTGAGAAAAAAAATCACGCTTGGAGCATAAATTGTGAAACAATTTCCAACACATTGAAAATAGTCTCGATAGACATCGCCTTTAAATAAAGCCGAATACTATAAATCCGTAAACAAATTTAAAAGAAATCACGCGTGGAGCACAGATTATGAAATAATTTCCAGCACATTGAGAATAGCCTCTATAGACATCGCCATTAAATAACGCGAAATAGTATTATATATCCGTAAACAAATTTTAAAAAATCAACCGTGGAGCACAGATTATGAAAAAATTTACAGCACATTGAGAATAGCCTCGATAGACATCGCCTTTAAATAACGCGAAATCCTATAAATTTGTAAATAAACTTAAAAAAATCACGCGTGGAGCACAGATTATGAAACAATTTCCAGCACATTGAGAATAGTCTCGATAGACATCGCCTATAAATACGCAAAATAGTATAAATCCGTAAACAAATTTAAAAAAATCACGCGTGGAGCACAGATTATGAAAAAATTTAAAGCACATTGAGAATAGCCTCGATAGACATCGCCTTTAAATAACGCGAAATCTTATAAATTTGTAAATAAATTTTAAAAAATCACGCGTGGAGCACAGATTATGAAACAATTTCCAGCACATTGAGAATAGCCTCGATAGACATCGCCTTTAAATAACGCGAAATAGTATAAATCTGTAAATAAATGCAAAAAAATCACGCGTGGAGCACAGATTATGAAACGATTTATAGCACATTGAGTATAGCCTCCATAGACATCACCTTTAAATAACGTTAAATGGGATAAATGCGTAAACAAATTCAAAAAAATCACGCGTGGAGCACAGATTATGAAACAATTTCCAGCACATTGAGAATAGCCTCTATAGACATCACCTTTAAACAACGCGAAATAGTATAAATCTGTAAACAAATTGAAAAAAAAAAAGAATCAAGCTTGGAGAATAGATTGTGAAACAATTTCCAGCACATTGGAAATAGTCTCGATAGACACCACCTTTAAATAACTCGAAATAGTATAAATCCGTAAACAAATTTAAAAAAATCACGCGTGGAGCACAGATTATGAAACAATTTCAAGTACATTGAGAATAGCCTCGATAGACATCACCTTTAAATAACGCGAAATAGTATAAATGCGCAAACAAATTCAAAAAAATCACGCTTGGAGCACAGATTATGAAACAATTTCCAGCACATTGAGAATAGCCTCGATAGACATCGCCTTTAAATAACGCGAAATAGTATAAATCTGTAAATAAATGCAAAAAAATCACGCATGGAGCACAGATTATGAAACAATTTCCAGCACATTGAGAATAGCCTCGATAGACATCACCTTTAAATAACGCGAAATAGTATAAATGCGCAAACAAATTCAAAAAAATCACGCTTGGAGCACAGATTATGAAACAATTTCCAGCACATTGAGAATAGCCTCGATAGACATCGCCTTTAAATAACGCGAAATAGTATAAATCCGTAAACAAATTAAAAAAAAACACGCGTGGAGCACAGATTATGAAACAATTTCCAGCATATTGAGAATAGCCTCTATAGACATCACCTTTAAATAACGCGAAATAGTATAAATCTGTAAACAAATTGAAAAAAAAAAAAACAGAATCACGCTTGGAGAATAGATTGTGAAACAATTTCCAGCACATTGAAAATAGTCTCGATAGACATCGGCTTTAAATAATGCGAAATATTATAAATCCGAAAACAAATTCAAAAAAATCACGCGTGGAGCACAGATTATGAAACAATTTCCAGAATATTGAGAATAGCCCCCATAGACATCACCTTTAAATAACCCGGAATAGTATAAATCCATAAACAAATTATAAAAAATCACGCGTGGAGCACAGATTATGAAACAATTTCCAGCACATTGAGAATAGCTTCGATAGCCATCACCTTTAAATAACGCGAAAAGTATAAATCTGTAAACAATTTGAAAAAAAAAAAAAAAAAATCACGCTTGGGTTATAAATTGTGAAACAATTTCCAGCACATTGAAAATAGTCTCGATAGATATCGCCTTTAAATAACACGAAATAGTATAAATCCGTAAAAAAAATAAAAAAAATCACGCGTGGAGCACAGATTATGAAATAATTTCCAGCACATTGAAAATAGTCTCGATAGACACCACCTTTAAATAACTCGAAATAGTATAAATCCGTAAACAAATTTAAAAAAATCACGCGTGGAGCACACATTATGAAACAATTTCCAGCACATTGAGAATAGCCTCGATAGACATCACCTTTAAATAACGCGAAATAGGATAAATGCGTAAACAAATTCAAAAAATTACGCGTGGAGCACAGATTATGAAACAATTTCCAGCACATTGAGAATAGCCTCGATAGACATCGCCTTTAAATAACGCGAAATAATATAAATCTGTAAATAAATGCAAAAAAATCACGCGTGGAGCACAGATTATGAAACAATTTCCAGCACATTGAGAATAGCCTCGATAGACATAACCTTTAAATAACGTTAAATAGGATAAATGCGTAAACAAATTCAAAAAAATCACGCGTGGAGCACAGATTATGAAACAATTTCCAGCACATTGAGAATAGCCTCTATAGACATCACCTTTAAATAACGCGAAATAGTATAAATCTGTAAACAAATTGAAAAAAAAAATCAAGATTGGAGAATAGATTGTGAAACAATTTCCAGCACATTGAAAATAGTCTCGATAGACATCGCCTTTAAATAACGCGAAATAGTATAAATCCGTAAAGAAATTAAAAAAAAACACGCGTGGAGCACAGATTATGAAACAATTTCCAGAACATTGAGAATAGCCTCCATAGACATCACCTTTAAATAACGCAAAAAAGTATAAATCTGTAAACAAATTGAGAAAAAAAATCACGCTTGGAGCATAAATTGTGAAACAATTTCCAACACATTGAAAATAGTCTCGATAGACATCGCCTTTAAATAAAGCCGAATATTATAAATCTGTAAACAAATTTAAAAGAAATCACGCGTGGAGCACAGATTATGAAATAATTTCCAGCACATTGAGAATAGCCTCTATAGACATCGCCATTAAATAACGCGCAATAGTATTATATATCCGTAAACAAATTTAAAAATATCACGCGTGGAGCACAGATTATGAAACAATTTCCAGCACATTGAGAATAGCCTCGATAGATATCACCTTTAAATAACGCGAAATAGTATAAATGCGTAAACAAATTTAAAGAAATCACGCGTGGAGCACAGATTATGAAACAATTTCCAGAACATTGAGAATAGCCTCCATAGACATCACCTTTAAATAACGCGAAAAATATAAATCTGTAAACAAATTGAGAAAAAAAATCACGCTTGGAGCATAAATTGTGAAACAATTTCCAACACATTGAAAATAGTCTCGATAGACATCGCCTTTAAATAAAGCCGAATACTATAAATCCGTAAACAAATTTAAAAGAAATCACGCGTGGAGCACAGATTATGAAATAATTTCCAGCACATTGAGAATAGCCTCTATAGACATCGCCATTAAATAACGCGAAATAGTATTATATATCCGTAAACAAATTTTAAAAAATCAACCGTGGAGCACAGATTATGAAAAAATTTACAGCACATTGAGAATAGCCTCGATAGACATCGCCTTTAAATAACGCGAAATCCTATAAATTTGTAAATAAACTTAAAAAAATCACGCGTGGAGCACAGATTATGAAACAATTTCCAGCACATTGAGAATAGTCTCGATAGACATCGCCTATAAATACGCAAAATAGTATAAATCCGTAAACAAATTTAAAAAAATCACGCGTGGAGCACAGATTATGAAAAAATTTAAAGCACATTGAGAATAGCCTCGATAGACATCGCCTTTAAATAACGCGAAATCTTATAAATTTGTAAATAAATTTTAAAAAATCACGCGTGGAGCACAGATTATGAAACAATTTCCAGCACATTGAGAATAGCCTCGATAGACATCGCCTTTAAATAACGCGAAATAGTATAAATCTGTAAATAAATGCAAAAAAATCACGCGTGGAGCACAGATTATGAAACGATTTCCAGCACATTGAGTATAGCCTCCATAGACATCACCTTTAAATAACGTTAAATGGGATAAATGCGTAAACAAATTCAAAAAAATCACGCGTGGAGCACAGATTATGAAACAATTTCCAGCACATTGAGAATAGCCTCTATAGACATCACCTTTAAACAACGCGAAATAGTATAAATCTGTAAACAAATTGAAAAAAAAAAAGAATCAAGCTTGGAGAATAGATTGTGAAACAATTTCCAGCACATTGGAAATAGTCTCGATAGACACCACCTTTAAATAACTCGAAATAGTATAAATCCGTAAACAAATTTAAAAAAATCACGCGTGGAGCACAGATTATGAAACAATTTCAAGTACATTGAGAATAGCCTCGATAGACATCACCTTTAAATAACGCGAAATAGTATAAATGCGCAAACAAATTCAAAAAAATCACGCTTGGAGCACAGATTATGAAACAATTTCCAGCACATTGAGAATAGCCTCGATAGACATCGCCTTTAAATAACGCGAAATAGTATAAATCTGTAAATAAATGCAAAAAAATCACGCATGGAGCACAGATTATGAAACAATTTCCAGCACATTGAGAATAGCCTCGATAGACATCACCTTTAAATAACGCGAAATAGTATAAATGCGCAAACAAATTCAAAAAAATCACGCTTGGAGCACAGATTATGAAACAATTTCCAGCACATTGAGAATAGCCTCGATAGACATCGCCTTTAAATAACGCGAAATAGTATAAATCCGTAAACAAATTAAAAAAAAACACGCGTGGAGCACAGATTATGAAACAATTTCCAGCATATTGAGAATAGCCTCTATAGACATCACCTTTAAATAACGCGAAATAGTATAAATCTGTAAACAAATTGAAAAAAAAAAAAACAGAATCACGCTTGGAGTGAACTTATTTAATTGTGAGTAATTTATTGTGAAACAATTTCCAGCACATTGAAAATAGTCTCGATAGACATCGGCTTTAAATAATGCGAAATATTATAAATCCGAAAACAAATTCAAAAAAATCACGCGTGGAGCACAGATTATGAAACAATTTCCAGAATATTGAGAATAGCCCCCATAGACATCACCTTTAAATAACCCGGAATAGTATAAATCCATAAACAAATTATAAAAAATCACGCGTGGAGCACAGATTATGAAACAATTTCCAGCACATTGAGAATAGCTTCGATAGCCATCACCTTTAAATAACGCGAAAAGTATAAATCTGTAAACAATTTGAAAAAAAAAATCAAGATTGGAGAATAGATTGTGAAACAATTTCCAGCACATTGAAAATAGTCTCGATAGACATCGCCTTTAAATAACGCGAAATAGTATAAATCCGTAAAGAAATTAAAAAAAACACGCGTGGAGCACAGATTATGAAACAATTTCCAGCACATTGAGAATAGCCTCTATAGACATCACCTTTAAATAACGCGAAATAGTATAAATCTGTAAACAAATTGAAAAAAAAAATCAAGATTGGAGAATAGATTGTAAAACAATTTCCGGCACATTGAAAATAGTCTCGATAGACACCACCTTTAAATAATTCGAAATAGTATAAATCCGTAAAAAAAATAAAAAAAATCACGCGTGGAGCACAGATTATGAAATAATTTCCAGCACATTGAAAATAATTTCGATAGACACCACCTTTAAATAACTCGAAATAGTATAAATCCGTAAACAAATTTAAAAAAATCTCGCGTGGAGCACACATTATGAAACAATTTCCAGCACATTGAGAATAGCCTCGATAGACATCACCTTTAAATAACGCGAAATATGATAAATGCGTAAACAAATTCAAAAAATTACGCGTGGAGCACAGATTATGAAACAATTTCCAGCACATTGAGAATAGCCTCGATAGACATCACCTTTAAATAACGCGAAATAGTATAAATCTGTAAACAAATTGAAAAAAAAAATCAAGATTGGAGAATAGATTGTGAAACAATTTCCAGCACATTGAAAATAGTCTCGATAGACATCGCCTTTAAATAACGCGAAATAGTATAAATCCGTAAAGAAATTAAAAAAAACACGCGTGGAGCACAGATTATGAAACAATTTCCAGCACATTGAGAATAGCCTCTATAGACATCACCTTTAAATAACGCGAAATAGTATAAATCTGTAAACAAATTGAAAAAAAAAATCAAGATTGGAGAATAGATTGTAAAACAATTTCCGGCACATTGAAAATAGTCTCGATAGACACCACCTTTAAATAATTCGAAATAGTATAAATCCGTAAACAAATTTAAAAAAATCACGCGTGGAGCACAGATTATGAAACAATTTCAAGCACATTGAGAATAGCCTCGATAGACATCACCTTTAAATAACGCGAAATAGTATAAATATGTAAACAAATTGAAAAAAAAATCAAGATTGGAGCATAGATTGTGAAACAATTTCCAGCACATTGAAAATAGTCTCGATAGACATCGCCTTTAAATAAAGCGAAATATTATAAATCCGTAAACAAATTTAAAAGAAATCACGCGTGGAGCACAGATTATGAAACAATTTCCAGCACATTGAGAATTGCCTCTATAGACATCGCCTTTAAATAACGCGAAATAGTATTATATATCCGTAAACAAATTTAAAAATATCACGCGTGGAGCACAGATTATGAAACAATTTCCAGCACATTGAGAATAGCCTCGATAGATATCACCTTTAAATAACGCGAAATAGTATAAATGCGTAAACAATTTTTAAAAAAATCAAGCGTGGAGCACAGATTATGAAAGAATTTACAGCACATTGAGAATAGTCTCGATAGACATCGCGTTTAAATACGCAAAATAGTATAAATATGTAAACAAATTGAAAAAAAATCAAGATTGGAGCATAGATTGTGAAACAATTTCCAGCACATTGAGAATAGCTTCGATAGACATCACCTTTAAATAACGCGAAAAAGAATAAATCTGTAAACAAATTGAAAAAAAAAATCACGCTTGGAGCATAAACTGTGAAACAATTTCCAGCCCATTGAAAATAGTCTCGATAGACATCGCCTTTAAATAACGCGAAAAGTATAAATCTGTAAACAAATTGAAAAAAAAAACAAAAAAAATCACGCTTGGGGTATAAATTGTGAAACAATTTCCAGCACATTAAAAATAGTCTCGATAGATATCGCCTTTAAATAACACGAAATAGTATAAATCCGTAAAAAAAATAAAAAAAATCACGCGTGGAGCACAGATTATGAAATAATTTCCAGCACATTGAGAATAGCCTCGATAGACATCACATTTAAATAACGTTAAATAGTATAAATGCGTAAACAAATTCAAAAAAATCACGCGTGGAGCACAGATTATGAAACAATTTCCAGCACATTGAGAATAGCCTCTATAGACATCACCTTTAAATAACGCGAAATAGTATAAATCTGTAAACAAATTGAAAAAAAAAAAGATTCACGCTTGGAGAAGAGATTGTGAAACAATTTCTAGCACATTGAAAATAGTCTCGATAGACACCACCTTTAAATAACTCGAAATAGTATAAATCCGTAAACAAAATTAAAAAAATCACGCGTGGAGCACACATTATGAAACAATTTCCAGCACATTGAGAATAGCCTCGATAGACATCACCTTTAAATAACGCGAAATAGGATAAATGCGTAAACAAATTCAAAAAAATTACGCGTGGAGCACAGATTATGAAACAATTTCCAGCACATTGAGAATAGCCTCGATAGACATCGCCTTTAAATAACGCGAAATAATATAAATCTGTAAAGAAATGCAAAAAAATCACGCGTGGAGCACAGATTATGAAACAATTTCCAGCACATTGAGAATAGCCTCGATAGACATAACCTTTAAATAACGTTAAATAGGATAAATGCGTAAACAAATTCAAAAAAATCACGCGTGGAGCACAGATTATGAAACAATTTCCAGCACATTGAGAATAGCCTCTATAGACATCACCTTTAAATAACGCGAAATAGTATAAATCTGTAAACAAATTGAAAAAAAAAATCAAGATTGGAGAATAGATTGTGAAACAATTTCCAGCACATTGAAAATAGTCTCGATAGACATCGCCTTTAAATAACGCGAAATAGTATAAATCCGTAAACAAATTAAAAAAAACACGCGTGCACACAGATTATGAAACAATTTCCAGCACATTGAGAATAGCCTCTATAGACATCACCTTTAAATAACGCGAAATAGTATAAATCTGTAAACAAATTGAAAAAAAAAAAAAGAATCCCGCTTGGAGAATAGATTGTAAAGCAATTTCCAGCACATTGAAAATAGTCTCGATAGACACCACCTTTAAATAACTCGAAATAGTATAAATCCGTAAACAAATTTAAAAAAATCACGCGTGGAGCACAGATTATGAAACAATTTCAAGCACATTGAGAATAGCCTCGATAGACATCACCTTTAAATAACGCGAAATAGTATAAATATGTAAACAAATTGAAAAAAAAATCAAGATTGGAGCATAGATTGTGAAACAATTTCCAGCACATTGAAAATAGTCTCGATAGACATCGCCTTTAAATAAAGCGAAATATTATAAATCCGTAAACAAATTTAAAAGAAATCACGCGTGGAGCACAGATTATGAAACAATTTCCAGCACATTGAGAATTGCCTCTATAGACATCGCCTTTAAATAACGCGAAATAGTATTATATATCCGTAAACAAATTTAAAAATATCACGCGTGGAGCACAGATTATGAAACAATTTCCAGCACATTGAGAATAGCCTCGATAGATATCACCTTTAAATAACGCGAAATAGTATAAATGCGTAAACAATTTTTAAAAAAATCAAGCGTGGAGCACAGATTATGAAAGAATTTACAGCACATTGAGAATAGTCTCGATAGACATCGCGTTTAAATACGCAAAATAGTATAAATATGTAAACAAATTGAAAAAAAAATCAAGATTGGAGCATAGATTGTGAAACAATTTCCAGCACATTGAGAATAGCCTCGATAGACATCACCTTTAAATAACGCGAAATAGTATAAATGCGCAAACAAATTCAAAAAAATCACGCTTGGAGCACAGATTATGAAACAATTTCCAGCACATTGAGAATAGCCTCGATAGACATCGCCTTTAAATAACGCGAAATAGTATAAATCCGTAAACAAATTAAAAAAAAACACGCGTGGAGCACAGATTATGAAACAATTTCCAGCATATTGAGAATAGCCTCTATAGACATCACCTTTAAATAACGCGAAATAGTATAAATCTGTAAACAAATTGAAAAAAAAAAAAACAGAATCACGCTTGGAGTGAACTTATTTAATTGTGAGTAATTTATTGTGAAACAATTTCCAGCACATTGAAAATAGTCTCGATAGACATCGGCTTTAAATAATGCGAAATATTATAAATCCGAAAACAAATTCAAAAAAATCACGCGTGGAGCACAGATTATGAAACAATTTCCAGAATATTGAGAATAGCCCCCATAGACATCACCTTTAAATAACCCGGAATAGTATAAATCCATAAACAAATTATAAAAAATCACGCGTGGAGCACAGATTATGAAACAATTTCCAGCACATTGAGAATAGCTTCGATAGCCATCACCTTTAAATAACGCGAAAAGTATAAATCTGTAAACAATTTGAAAAAAAAAATCAAGATTGGAGAATAGATTGTGAAACAATTTCCAGCACATTGAAAATAGTCTCGATAGACATCGCCTTTAAATAACGCGAAATAGTATAAATCCGTAAAGAAATTAAAAAAAACACGCGTGGAGCACAGATTATGAAACAATTTCCAGCACATTGAGAATAGCCTCTATAGACATCACCTTTAAATAACGCGAAATAGTATAAATCTGTAAACAAATTGAAAAAAAAAATCAAGATTGGAGAATAGATTGTAAAACAATTTCCGGCACATTGAAAATAGTCTCGATAGACACCACCTTTAAATAATTCGAAATAGTATAAATCCGTAAAAAAAATAAAAAAAATCACGCGTGGAGCACAGATTATGAAATAATTTCCAGCACATTGAAAATAATTTCGATAGACACCACCTTTAAATAACTCGAAATAGTATAAATCCGTAAACAAATTTAAAAAAATCTCGCGTGGAGCACACATTATGAAACAATTTCCAGCACATTGAGAATAGCCTCGATAGACATCACCTTTAAATAACGCGAAATATGATAAATGCGTAAACAAATTCAAAAAATTACGCGTGGAGCACAGATTATGAAACAATTTCCAGCACATTGAGAATAGCCTCGATAGACATCACCTTTAAATAACGCGAAATAGTATAAATCTGTAAACAAATTGAAAAAAAAAATCAAGATTGGAGAATAGATTGTGAAACAATTTCCAGCACATTGAAAATAGTCTCGATAGACATCGCCTTTAAATAACGCGAAATAGTATAAATCCGTAAAGAAATTAAAAAAAACACGCGTGGAGCACAGATTATGAAACAATTTCCAGCACATTGAGAATAGCCTCTATAGACATCACCTTTAAATAACGCGAAATAGTATAAATCTGTAAACAAATTGAAAAAAAAAATCAAGATTGGAGAATAGATTGTAAAACAATTTCCGGCACATTGAAAATAGTCTCGATAGACACCACCTTTAAATAATTCGAAATAGTATAAATCCGTAAACAAATTTAAAAAAATCACGCGTGGAGCACAGATTATGAAACAATTTCAAGCACATTGAGAATAGCCTCGATAGACATCACCTTTAAATAACGCGAAATAGTATAAATATGTAAACAAATTGAAAAAAAAATCAAGATTGGAGCATAGATTGTGAAACAATTTCCAGCACATTGAAAATAGTCTCGATAGACATCGCCTTTAAATAAAGCGAAATAGTATAAATCCGTAAACAAATTAAAAAAAACACGCGTGCACACAGATTATGAAACAATTTCCAGCACATTGAGAATAGCCTCTATAGACATCACCTTTAAATAACGCGAAATAGTATAAATCTGTAAACAAATTGAAAAAAAAAAAAAGAATCCCGCTTGGAGAATAGATTGTAAAGCAATTTCCAGCACATTGAAAATAGTCTCGATAGACACCACCTTTAAATAACTCGAAATAGTATAAATCCGTAAACAAATTTAAAAAAATCACGCGTGGAGCACAGATTATGAAACAATTTCAAGCACATTGAGAATAGCCTCGATAGACATCACCTTTAAATAACGCGAAATAGTATAAATATGTAAACAAATTGAAAAAAAAATCAAGATTGGAGCATAGATTGTGAAACAATTTCCAGCACATTGAAAATAGTCTCGATAGACATCGCCTTTAAATAAAGCGAAATATTATAAATCCGTAAACAAATTTAAAAGAAATCACGCGTGGAGCACAGATTATGAAACAATTTCCAGCACATTGAGAATTGCCTCTATAGACATCGCCTTTAAATAACGCGAAATAGTATTATATATCCGTAAACAAATTTAAAAATATCACGCGTGGAGCACAGATTATGAAACAATTTCCAGCACATTGAGAATAGCCTCGATAGATATCACCTTTAAATAACGCGAAATAGTATAAATGCGTAAACAATTTTTAAAAAAATCAAGCGTGGAGCACAGATTATGAAAGAATTTACAGCACATTGAGAATAGTCTCGATAGACATCGCGTTTAAATACGCAAAATAGTATAAATATGTAAACAAATTGAAAAAAAAATCAAGATTGGAGCATAGATTGTGAAACAATTTCCAGCACATTGAGAATAGCCTCGATAGACATCACCTTTAAATAACGCGAAATAGTATAAATGCGCAAACAAATTCAAAAAAATCACGCTTGGAGCACAGATTATGAAACAATTTCCAGCACATTGAGAATAGCCTCGATAGACATCGCCTTTAAATAACGCGAAATAGTATAAATCCGTAAACAAATTAAAAAAAAACACGCGTGGAGCACAGATTATGAAACAATTTCCAGCATATTGAGAATAGCCTCTATAGACATCACCTTTAAATAACGCGAAATAGTATAAATCTGTAAACAAATTGAAAAAAAAAAAAAACAGAATCACGCTTGGAGTGAACTTATTTAATTGTGAGTAATTTATTGTGAAACAATTTCCAGCACATTGAAAATAGTCTCGATAGACATCGGCTTTAAATAATGCGAAATATTATAAATCCGAAAACAAATTCAAAAAAATCACGCGTGGAGCACAGATTATGAAACAATTTCCAGAATATTGAGAATAGCCCCCATAGACATCACCTTTAAATAACCCGGAATAGTATAAATCCATAAACAAATTATAAAAAATCACGCGTGGAGCACAGATTATGAAACAATTTCCAGCACATTGAGAATAGCTTCGATAGCCATCACCTTTAAATAACGCGAAAAGTATAAATCTGTAAACAATTTGAAAAAAAAAATCAAGATTGGAGAATAGATTGTGAAACAATTTCCAGCACATTGAAAATAGTCTCGATAGACATCGCCTTTAAATAACGCGAAATAGTATAAATCCGTAAAGAAATTAAAAAAAACACGCGTGGAGCACAGATTATGAAACAATTTCCAGCACATTGAGAATAGCCTCTATAGACATCACCTTTAAATAACGCGAAATAGTATAAATCTGTAAACAAATTGAAAAAAAAAATCAAGATTGGAGAATAGATTGTAAAACAATTTCCGGCACATTGAAAATAGTCTCGATAGACACCACCTTTAAATAATTCGAAATAGTATAAATCCGTAAAAAAAATAAAAAAAATCACGCGTGGAGCACAGATTATGAAATAATTTCCAGCACATTGAAAATAATTTCGATAGACACCACCTTTAAATAACTCGAAATAGTATAAATCCGTAAACAAATTTAAAAAAATCTCGCGTGGAGCACACATTATGAAACAATTTCCAGCACATTGAGAATAGCCTCGATAGACATCACCTTTAAATAACGCGAAATATGATAAATGCGTAAACAAATTCAAAAAATTACGCGTGGAGCACAGATTATGAAACAATTTCCAGCACATTGAGAATAGCCTCGATAGACATCACCTTTAAATAACGCGAAATAGTATAAATCTGTAAACAAATTGAAAAAAAAAATCAAGATTGGAGAATAGATTGTGAAACAATTTCCAGCACATTGAAAATAGTCTCGATAGACATCGCCTTTAAATAACGCGAAATAGTATAAATCCGTAAAGAAATTAAAAAAAACACGCGTGGAGCACAGATTATGAAACAATTTCCAGCACATTGAGAATAGCCTCTATAGACATCACCTTTAAATAACGCGAAATAGTATAAATCTGTAAACAAATTGAAAAAAAAAATCAAGATTGGAGAATAGATTGTAAAACAATTTCCGGCACATTGAAAATAGTCTCGATAGACACCACCTTTAAATAATTCGAAATAGTATAAATCCGTAAACAAATTTAAAAAAATCACGCGTGGAGCACAGATTATGAAACAATTTCAAGCACATTGAGAATAGCCTCGATAGACATCACCTTTAAATAACGCGAAATAGTATAAATATGTAAACAAATTGAAAAAAAAATCAAGATTGGAGCATAGATTGTGAAACAATTTCCAGCACATTGAAAATAGTCTCGATAGACATCGCCTTTAAATAAAGCGAAATATTATAAATCCGTAAACAAATTTAAAAGAAATCACGCGTGGAGCACAGATTATGAAACAATTTCCAGCACATTGAGAATTGCCTCTATAGACATCGCCTTTAAATAACGCGAAATAGTATTATATATCCGTAAACAAATTTAAAAATATCACGCGTGGAGCACAGATTATGAAACAATTTCCAGCACATTGAGAATAGCCTCGATAGATATCACCTTTAAATAACGCGAAATAGTATAAATGCGTAAACAATTTTTAAAAAAATCAAGCGTGGAGCACAGATTATGAAAGAATTTACAGCACATTGAGAATAGTCTCGATAGACATCGCGTTTAAATACGCAAAATAGTATAAATATGTAAACAAATTGAAAAAAAAATCAAGATTGGAGCATAGATTGTGAAACAATTTCCAGCACATTGAGAATAGCTTCGATAGACATCACCTTTAAATAACGCGAAAAAGAATAAATCTGTAAACAAATTGAAAAAAAAAATCACGCTTGGAGCATAAACTGTGAAACAATTTCCAGCCCATTGAAAATAGTCTCGATAGACATCGCCTTTAAATAACGCGAAAAGTATAAATCTGTAAACAAATTGAAAAAAAAAACAAAAAAAATCACGCTTGGGGTATAAATTGTGAAACAATTTCCAGCACATTAAAAATAGTCTCGATAGATATCGCCTTTAAATAACACGAAATAGTATAAATCCGTAAAAAAAATAAAAAAAATCACGCGTGGAGCACAGATTATGAAATAATTTCCAGCACATTGAGAATAGCCTCGATAGACATCACATTTAAATAACGTTAAATAGTATAAATGCGTAAACAAATTCAAAAAAATCACGCGTGGAGCACAGATTATGAAACAATTTCCAGCACATTGAGAATAGCCTCTATAGACATCACCTTTAAATAACGCGAAATAGTATAAATCTGTAAACAAATTGAAAAAAAAAAAAGATTCACGCTTGGAGAAGAGATTGTGAAACAATTTCTAGCACATTGAAAATAGTCTCGATAGACACCACCTTTAAATAACTCGAAATAGTATAAATCCGTAAACAAAATTAAAAAAATCACGCGTGGAGCACACATTATGAAACAATTTCCAGCACATTGAGAATAGCCTCGATAGACATCACCTTTAAATAACGCGAAATAGGATAAATGCGTAAACAAATTCAAAAAAATTACGCGTGGAGCACAGATTATGAAACAATTTCCAGCACATTGAGAATAGCCTCGATAGACATCGCCTTTAAATAACGCGAAATAATATAAATCTGTAAAGAAATGCAAAAAAATCACGCGTGGAGCACAGATTATGAAACAATTTCCAGCACATTGAGAATAGCCTCGATAGACATAACCTTTAAATAACGTTAAATAGGATAAATGCGTAAACAAATTCAAAAAAATCACGCGTGGAGCACAGATTATGAAACAATTTCCAGCACATTGAGAATAGCCTCTATAGACATCACCTTTAAATAACGCGAAATAGTATAAATCTGTAAACAAATTGAAAAAAAAAATCAAGATTGGAGAATAGATTGTGAAACAATTTCCAGCACATTGAAAATAGTCTCGATAGACATCGCCTTTAAATAACGCGAAATAGTATAAATCCGTAAACAAATTAAAAAAAACACGCGTGCACACAGATTATGAAACAATTTCCAGCACATTGAGAATAGCCTCTATAGACATCACCTTTAAATAACGCGAAATAGTATAAATCTGTAAACAAATTGAAAAAAAAAAAAAGAATCCCGCTTGGAGAATAGATTGTAAAGCAATTTCCAGCACATTGAAAATAGTCTCGATAGACACCACCTTTAAATAACTCGAAATAGTATAAATCCGTAAACAAATTTAAAAAAATCACGCGTGGAGCACAGATTATGAAACAATTTCAAGCACATTGAGAATAGCCTCGATAGACATCACCTTTAAATAACGCGAAATAGTATAAATCTGTAAATAAATGTAAAAAAATCACGCATGGAGCACAGATTATGAAACAATTTCCAGCACATTGAGAATAGCCTCGATAGATATCACCTTTAAATAACGCGAAATAGTATAAATATGTAAACAAACTGAAAAAAAAAATCAAGATTGGAGCATAGATTGTGAAACAATTTCCAGCACTTTGAAAATAGTCTCGATAGACATCGCCTTTAAATAACGCGAAATATTATAAATCCGTAAACAAATTTAAAAGAAATCACGCGTGGAGCACAGATTATGAAACAATTTCCAGTACATTGAGAATTGCCTCTATAGACATCGCCTTTAAATAACGCGAAATAGTATTATATATCCGTAAACAAATTTAAAAATATCACGCGTGGAGCACAGATTATGAAACAATTTCCAGCACATTGAGAATAGCCTCGATAGATATCACCTTTAAATAACGCGAAATAGTATAAATGCGTAAACAATTTTTAAAAAAATCAAGCGTGGAACACAGATTATGAAAAAATTTACAGCACATTGAGAATAGTCTCGATAGACATCGCGTTTAAATACGCAAAATAGTATAAATATGTAAACAAATTGAAAAAAAAATCAAGATTGGAGCATAGATTGTGAAACAATTTCCAGCACATTGAGAATAGCTTCGATAGACATCACCTTTAAATAACGCGAAAAAGAATAAATCTGTAAACAAATTGAAAAACAAAATCACGCTTGGAGCATAAACTGTGAAACAATTTCCAGCACATTGAAAATAGTCTCGATAGACATCGCCTTTAAATAACGCGAAATAGTATAAATCTGTAAATAAAATTGAAAAAAAAAATCACGCTTGGAGCATAAATTGTGAAACAATTTCCAGCAAATTGAAAACAGTCTCGATAGACATCACCTTTAAATAACGCGAAAAGTATAAATCTGTAAACAAATTGAAAAAAAAAACAAAAAAAATCACGCTTGGGGTACAAATTGTGAAACAATTTCCAGCACATTAAAAATAGTCTCGATAGATATCGCCTTTAAATAACACGAAATAGTATAAATCCGTAAAATAATAAAAAATAAATCACGCGTGGAGCACAGATTTAAACAATTTCCAGCACATTGAGAATAGCCTCGATAGACATCACCTTTAAATAAAGTTAAAGAGTATAAATGCGTAAACAAATTCAAAAAAATCACGCGTGGGGAACAGATTATGAAACAATTTCCAGCACATTGAGAATAGCCTGGATAGACATCACCTTTAAATAACGCGAAATAGTATAAATCCATAAACAAATTCAAAAAAATCACGCGTGGAGCACAGATTATGAAACAATTTCAGGCACATTGAGAATAGCCTTGATAGACATCGCCTTTAAATAACGCGAAATATTATAAATCCGTAAACCAATTTTAAAAAAATCACGCGTGGAGCACAGATTATGAAACAATTTCCAGAACATTGAGAATAGCCTCCATAGACATCACCTTTAAATAACCCGAAATAGTATAAATCCATAAACAAATTTAAAAAAATCACGCTTGGAGCACAGATTATGAATCAATTTCCAGCACATTGAGAATAGCTTCGATAGACATCACCTTTAAATAACGCGAAAAGTATAAATCTGTAAACAATTTGAAAAAAAAAAACAAAAAAATCACGCTTGGGGTATAAATTGTGAAACAATTTCCAGCACATTGAAAATAGTCTCGATAGATATCGCCTTTAAATAAGACGAAATAGTATAAATCCGTAAAAAAAAAAAAAAAAAAATCAAACTTGGAGCACAGATAATGAAACAATTTCCAGCACATTGAGAATAGCCTCGATAGACATCACCTTTAAATAACGTTAAATAGTATAAATCTGTAAACAAATTGAAAAAAAAAAAAAAAAAAAAAGAATCACGCTTGGAGAATAGATTGTGAAACAATTTCCAGCACATAGGAAATAGTCTCGATAGACACCACCTTTAAATAACTCGAAATAGCATAAATCCGTAAACAAATTTAAAAAAATAACGCGTGGAGCACAGATAAAAGAAATCACGCGTGGAGCACAGATTATGAAATAATTTCCAGCACATTGAGAATAGCCTCTATAGACATCGCCATTAAATAACGCGAAATAGTATTATATATCCGTAAACAAAATTTAAAAATATCACGCGTGGAGCACAGATTATGAAAATAACGTAATAAATAATAAAGTGAAATCGAATATATTGTTTCAACAATCAAACCATTGTTAGAATATTCAGATAAAAGAGATACCGAATATAACACACGCAGTATTTATGAGTTAAATTCCGGTGCACGGCTGAAAATTAATATCTTAAAAAATAATAAAGTGAAACCGAATATATTGTTTCAACAATCAAACCATTGCTGGAAAATTCAATAAAAAGAAATACCGAATATAAAACACGCAATATTTAGGAATTAAATTCCGGTGCACGTCTGAAAATTAATATCTTAATAAATAATAAAGTGAAACCGAAAATTTTGTTTCAACAATCAAACCATTGCTGGAAAATTCAGTAAAAAGGAATACCGAATATAAAACACGCAATATTTATGAATTAAATTCCGGTGCAGTTCTTTAAATTAATAACTTAATAAATAATAAAGTGAAATCGAATATAATGCTTCAACAATCAAACCATTGTTAGAATATTCAGATAAAACAGATACCGAATATAACACACGCAGTATTTATGAATTAAATTCCGGTGAACGGCTGAAAATTAATATCTTAAAAAATAATAAACTGAAAACGAATATATTGTTTCAACAATCAAACCATTGTTAGAAAATTCAGTAAAAAGAAATACCGAATATAAAACACGCAATATTTACGAATTAAATTCCGGTGCAGTTCTTAAAATTAATATCTTAATAAATGATAAATTGAAATCGAATATATTGTTTCAACAATCAAACCATTGTTAGAAAATTCAGGTAAAAGAGATACCGAATGTAAAACACGCAATATTTATGAATTAAATTCCGGTGCAGTTGTTAAAATTAATATATTAATAAATAATAAAGGGAAAACGAATATATTGTTTCAACAATCAAACCATTGTTAGAAATTTCAGTAAAAATAATCACCGAATATAAAACACGCAATATTTATGAATTAAATTCCGGTGCAGTTGTTAAAATTAATATATTAATAAATAATAAAGGGAAAACGAATATATTGTTTCAACAATCAAACCATTGTTAGAATATTCAGATAAAACAGATACCGAATATAACACACGCAGTATTTATGAATTAAATTCCGGTGCACGGCTGAAAATTAATTTCTTAATAAATAATAAAGTGAAACTGAATATAATGTTTCAACAATCAAACCATTGTTAGAAATTTCAGTAAAAATAAATACCGAATATAAAACACGCAATATTTATGAATTAAATTCCGGTGCAGTTCTTTAAATTAATAACTTACTAAATAGTAAAGTGAAATCGAATATATTGTTTCAACAATCAAACAATTATTAGAAAATTCAGGTAAAAGTGATACCGAATATAAAACACGCAATATTTATGAATTAAATTCTGTTGCACATCTGAAAATTAATTTCTTATTAAATAATAAAGTGAAACCGAAAATTTTGTTTCTACAATCAAACCATTATTAGAATATCCAGGTAAAAGAGATACCGAATATAAAACACGCAATATTTATAAATTAAATTCCGGTGCAGTTCTTAAAATTAATATATTAATAAATAATAAATTGAAATCGAATATATTGTTTCAACAATCAACCCATTGTTAGAAAATTCAGGTAAAAGAGATACCAAATATAAAAGACGCAATATTTATGAATTAAATTCTGGTGCACGTCTGAAAATAAATTTCTTAATAAATAATAAAGTGAAACCGAATATATTGTTTCAACAATCAAACCATTGTTAGAAAATTCAGTAAAAATATATACCGAATATAAAACACGCAATATTTATGAATTGAATTCCGGTGCAGGGCTGAAAATTAATTTCTTAATAAATAATAAAGCGAAACCGAATATATTGTTTCAACAATCAAAGCATTGTTAGAAAATTCATCAGAAAGAGTTACCGCATATAAAACACGCAATATTTATGAATTGAATTCCGGTGCAGGGCTGAAAATTAATTTCTTAATAAATAATAAAGCGAAACCGAATATATTGTTTCAACAATCAAAGCATTGTTAGAAAATTCATCAGAAAGAGTTACAGCATATAAAACACGCAATATTTATTAATTGAATTCCGGTGCAGGGCTGAAAATTAATTTGTTTATAAATAATAAAGCGAAACCGAATATATTGTTTCAACAATGAAAGCATTGTTAGAAAATTCGTCAGAAAGAGTTACCGCATATAAAACACGCAATATTTATGAATTGAATTCCGGTGCACCGCTGAAAATTAATTTCGTAATAAATAATAAAGCGAAACCGAATATATTGTTTCAACAATCAAAGCATTGTTAGAAAATTCATCAGAAAGAGTTACCGTATATAAAACACGCAATATTTATGAATTGAATTCCGGTGCATGGATGAAAATTAATTTCTTAATAAATAATAAAGCGAAACCGAATATATTGTTTCAACAATCAAAGCATTGTTAGAAAATTCATCAGAAAGAGTTACCGCATATAAAACACGCAATATTTATGAATTGAATTCCGGTGCAGGGCTGAAAATTAATTTCTTAATAAATAATAAAGCGAAACCGAATATATTGTTTCAGCAATCAAAGCATTGTTAGAAAATTCATCAGAAAGAGTTACCGCATATAAAACACGCAATATTTATTAATTGAATTCCGGTGCAGGGCAGAAAATTAATTTCTTAATAAATAATAAAGCGAAACCGAATATATTGTTTCAACAATCAAAGCATTGTTAGAAAATTCATCAGAAAGAGTTACCGCATATAAAACACGCAATATTTATGAATTGAAATCCGGTGCACCGCTGAAAATTAATTTCATAATAAATAATAAAGCGAAACCGAATATATTGTTTCAACAATCAAAGCATTGTTAGAAAATTAATCAGAAGGAGTTACCGCATATAAAACACGCAATATTTATGAATTGAATTCCGGTGCAGGGCTGAAAATTAATTTCTTAATAAATAATAAAGCGAAACCGAATATATTGTTTTAACAATCAAAGCATTGTTAAAAAATTCATCAGAATGAGTTACCGCATATAAACCACGCAATATTTATGAATTGAATTCCGGTGCAGGGCTGAAAATTAATTTCTTAATAAATAATAAAGAGAAACCGAATATATTGTTTCAACAATCAAAGCATTGTTAGAAAATTCATCAGAAAGAGTTACCGCATATAAAACACGCAATATTTATGAATTGAATTCCGGTGCACCGCTAAAAATTAATTTCTTAATAAATAATAAAACGAAACCGAATATATTGTTTCAACAATCAAAGCATTGTTAGAAAATTCATCAGAAAGTGTTGCCGCATATAAAACACGCAATATTTATGAATTGAATTCCGGTGCAAGGCTGAAAATAAATTTCTTAATAAATAATAAAGCGAAACCGAATATATTGTTTCAACAATCAAAGCATTGTTAGAAAATTCATCAGAAAGAGTTACCGCATATAAAACACGCAATATTTATGAATTGAATTCCGGTGCAGGGCTGAAAATTAATTTCTTAATAAATAATAAAGCGAAACCGATTATATTGTTTCAACAATCAAAGCATTGTTAGAAAATTCATCAGAAAGAGTTACCGCATAATAAAACACGCAATATTTATGAATTGAATTCCGGTGCACCGCTTAAAATTAATTTCGTAATAAATAATAAAGCGAAACCGAATATATTGTTTCAACAATCAAACCATTGTTAGAAAATACAGTAAAAATAAATACCGAATATAAAACACGCAATATTTAGGAATTAAATTCCGGTGCAGTTCTTTAAATTAATAACTTACAAAATAATAAAGTGAAATCGAATATATTGTTTCAACAATCAAATCATTATTAGAAAATTCAGGTAAAAGTGATACCAAATATAAAACACGCAATATTTATGAATTAAATTCTGTTGCACATCTGAAAATTAATTTCTTATTAAATAATAAAGTGAAACCGAAAATTTTGTTTCTACAATCAAACCATTATTAGAATATCCAGGTAAATAGATACCGAATATAAAACACGCAATATTTATAAATTAAATTCCGGTGCAGTTCTTAAAATTAATATATTAATAAATAATAAATTGAAATCGAATATATTGTTTCAACAATCAAACCATTGTTAGAAAATTCAGGTAAAAGAGATACCAAATATAAAAGACGCAATATTTATGAATTAAACTCCGGTGCAGTTGTTAAAATTAATATATTAATAAATAATAGAGGGAAAACGAATATATTGTTTCAACAATCAAACCATTGTTAGAAATTTCAGTAAAAATAAATACCGAATATAAAACACGCAATATTTATGAATTAAATTCCGGTGCAGTTGTTAAAATTAATATATTAATAAATAATAAAGGGAAAACGAATATATTGTTTCAACAATCAAACCATTGTTAGAATATTCAGATAAAACAGATACCGAATATAACACACGCAGTATTTATGAATTAAATTCCGGTGCACGGCTGAAAATTAATTTCTTAATAAATAATAAAGTGAAACTGAATATAATGTTTCAACAATCAAACCATTGTTAGAAATTTCAGTAAAAATAAATACCGAATATAAAACACGCAATATTTATGAATTAAATTCCGGTGCAGTTCTTTAAATTAATAACTTACTAAATAGTAAAGTGAAATCGAATATATTGTTTCAACAATCAAACAATTATTAGAAAATTCAGGTAAAAGTGATACCGAATATAAAACACGCAATATTTATGAATTAAATTCTGTTGCACATCTGAAAATTAATTTCTTATTAAATAATAAAGTGAAACCGAAAATTTTGTTTCTACAATCAAACCATTATTAGAATATCCAGGTAAAAGAGATACCGAATATAAAACACGCAATATTTATAAATTAAATTCCGGTGCAGTTCTTAAAATTAATATATTAATAAATAATAAATTGAAATCGAATATATTGTTTCAACAATCAAACCATTGTTAGAAAATTCAGGTAAAAGAGATACCAAATATAAAAGACGCAATATTTATGAATTAAATTCTGGTGCACGTCTGAAAATAAATTTCTTAATAAATAATAAAGTGAAACCGAATATATTGTTTCAACAATCAAACCATTGTTAGAAAATACAGTAAAAATAAATACCGAATATAAAACACGCAATATTTATGAATTAAATTCCGGTGCACGTCTGAAAATTAATATCTTAATAAATAATAATATGAAACCGAATATATTGTTTCAACAATCAAACCATTGTTAGAAAATTCAGTAAAAATAAATACCGAATATAAAACACGCAATATTTATGAATTGAATTCCGGTGCAGGGCTGAAAATTAATTTCTTAATAAATAATAAAGCGAAACCGAATATATTGTTTCAACAATCAAAGCATTGTTAGAAAATTCATCAGAAAGAGTTACCGCATATAAAACACGCAATATTTATGAATTGAATTCCGGTGCAGGGCTGAAAATTAATTTCTTAATAAATAATAAAGCGAAACCGAATATATTGTTTCAACAATCAAAGCATTGTTAGAAAATTCATCAGAAAGAGTTACCGCATATAAAACACGCAATATTTATTAATTGAATTCCGGTGCAGGGCTGAAAATTAATTTGTTTATAAATAATAAAGCGAAACCGAATATATTGTTTCAACAATGAAAGCATTGTTAGAAGATTCGTCAGAAAGAGTTACCGCATATAAAACACGCAATATTTATGAATTGAATTCCGGTGCACCGCTGAAAATTAATTTCGTAATAAATAATAAAGCGAAACCGAATATATTGTTTCAACAATCAAAGCATTGTTAGAAAATTCATCAGAAAGAGTTACCGTATATAAAACACGCAATATTTATGAATTGAATTCCGGTGCATGACTGAAAATTAATTTCTTAATAAATAATAAAGCGAAACCGAATATACTGTTTCAACAATCAAAGCATTGTTAGAAAATTCATCAGAAAGAGTTACCGTATATAAAACACGCAATATTTATTAATTGAATTCCGGTGCAGGGCTGAAAATTAATTTCTTAATAAATAATAAAGCGAAACCGAATATATTGTTTCAACAATCAAAGCATTGCTAGAAAATTCATCAGAAAGAGTTACCGCATATAAAACACGCAATATTTATGAATTGCATTCCGGTGCAGGGCTGAAAATTAATTTCTTAATAAATAATAAAGCGAAACCGAATATATTGTTTCAGCAATCAAAGCATTGTTAGAAAATTCATCAGAAAGAGTTACCGTATATAAAACACGCAATATTTATTAATTGAATTCCGGTGCAGGGCTGAAAATTAATTTCTTAATAAATAATAAAGCGAAACCGAATATATTGTTTCAACAATCAAAGCATTGCTAGAAAATTCATCAGAAAGAGTTACCGCATATAAAACACGCAATATTTATGAATTGCATTCCGGTGCAGGGCTGAAAATTAATTTCTTAATAAATAATAAAGCGAAACCGAATATATTGTTTCAGCAATCAAAGCATTGTTAGAAAATTCATCAGAAAGAGTTACCGCATATAAAACACGCAATATTTATTAATTGAATTCCGGTGCAGGGCTGAAAATTAATTTCTTAATAAATAATAAAGCGAAACCGAATATATTGTTTCAACAATCAAAGCATTGTTAGAAAATTCATCAGAAAGAGTTACCGCATATAAAACACGCAATATTTATGAATTGAATTCCGGTGCACCGCTGAAAATTAATTTCATAATAAATAATAAAGCGAAACCGAATATATTGTTTCAACAATCAAAGCATTGTTAGAAAATTAATCAGAAGGAGTTACCGCATATAAAACACGCAATATTTATGAACTGAATTCCGGTGCAAGGCTGAAAATTAATTTCTTACTAAATAGTAAAGTGAAATCGAATATATTGTTTCAACAATCAAACAATTATTAGAAAATTCAGGTAAAAGTGATACCGAATATAAAACACGCAATATTTATGAATTAAATTCTGTTGCACATCTGAAAATTAATTTCTTATTAAATAATAAAGTGAAACCGAAAATTTTGTTTCTACAATCAAACCATTATTAGAATATCCAGGTAAAAGAGATACCGAATATAAAACACGCAATATTTATAAATTAATTTCCGGTGCAGTTCTTAAAATTAATATATTAATAAATAATAAATTGAAATCGAATATATTGTTTCAACAATCAAACCATTGTTAGAAAATTCAGGTAAAAGAGATACAAATTATAAAAGACGCAATATTTATGAATTAAATTCTGGTGCACGTCTGAAAATAAATTTCTTAATAAATAATAAAGTGAAACCGAATATATTGTTTCAACAATCAAACCATTGTTAGAAAATACAGTAAAAATAAATACCGAATATAAAACACGCAATATTTATGAATTAAATTCCGGTGCACGTCTGAAAATTAATATCTTAATAAATAATAATATGAAACCGAATATATTGTTTCAACAATCAAACCATTGTTAGAAAATTCAGTAAAAATAAATACCGAATATAAAACACGCAATATTTATGAATTGAATTCCGGTGCAGGGCTGAAAATTAATTTCTTAATAAATAATAAAGCGAAACCGAATATATTGTTTCAACAATCAAAGCATTGTTAGAAAATTCATCAGAAAGAGTTACCGCATATAAAACACGCAATATTTATGAATTGAATTCCGGTGCACCGCTGAAAATTAATTTCTTAATAAATAATAAAGCGAAACCGAATATATTGCTTCAACAATCAAAGCATTGTTAGAAAATTCATCAGAAAGGGTTACCGCATATAAAACACGCAATATTTATGAATTGAATTCCGGTGCACCGTTGAAAATTAATTTCTTAATATATAATAAAGCGAAACCGAATATATTGTTTCAACAATCAAAGTAATGTTAGAAAATTCATCAGAAAGAGTTACCGCATATAAAACACGCAATATTTATGAATTGAATTCCGGTGCAGGGCTGAAAATTAATTTCTTAATAAATAATAAAGCGAAACCGAATATATTGTTTTAACAATCAAAGCATTGTTAAAAAATTCATCAGAATGAGTTACCGCATATAAACCACGCAATATTTATGAATTGAATTCCGGTGCAGGGCTGAAAATTAATTTCTTAATAAATAATAAAGAGAAACCGAATATATTGTTTCAACAATCAAAGCATTGTTAGAAAATTCATCAGAAAGAGTTACCGCATATAAAACACGCAATATTTATGAATTGAATTCCGGTGCACCGCTAAAAATTAATTTCTTAATAAATAATAAAACGAAACCGAATATATTGTTTCAACAATCAAAGCATTGTTAGAAAATTCATCAGAAAGTGTTGCCGCATATAAAACACGTAATATTTATGAATTGAATTCCGGTGCAAGGCTGAAAATAAATTTCTTAATAAATAATAAAGCGAAACCGAATATATTGTTTCAACAATCAAAGCATTGTTAGAAAATTCATCAGAAAGAGTTACCGCATATAAAACACGCAATATTTATGAATTGAATTCCGGTGCAGGGCTGAAAATTAATTTCTTAATAAATAATAAAGCGAAACCGAATATATTGTTTCAACAATCAAAGCATTGTTAGAAAATTCATCAGAAAGAGTTACCGCATAATAAAACACGCAATATTTATGAATTGAATTCCGGTGCACCGCTGAAAATTAATTTCGTAATAAATAATAAAGCGAAACCGAATATATTGTTTCAACAATCAAACCATTGTTAGAAAATACAGTAAAAATAAATACCGAATATAAAACACGCAATATTTATGAATTAAATTCTGTTGCACATCTGAAAATTAATTTCTTATTAAATAATAAAGTGAAACCGAAAATTTTGTTTCTACAATCAAACCATTATTAGAATATCCAGGTAAAAGAGATACCGAATATAAAACACGCAATATTTATAAATTAAATTCCGGTGCAGTTCTTAAAATTAATATATTAATAAATAATAAATTGAAATCGAATATATTGTTTCAACAATCAAACCATTGTTAGAAAATTCAGGTAAAAGAGATACCAAATATAAAAGACGCAATATTTATGAATTAAATTCTGGTGCACGTCTGAAAATAAATTTCTTAATAAATAATAAAGTGAAACCGAATATATTGTTTCAACAATCAAACCATTGTTAGAAAATACAGTAAAAATAAATACCGAATATAAAACACGCAATATTTATGAATTAAATTCGGGTGCACGTCTGAAAATTAATATCTTAATAAATAATAATATGAAACCGAATATATTGTTTCAACAATCAAACCATTGTTAGAAAATTCAGTAAAAATAAATACCGAATATAAAACACGCAATATTTATGAATTCAATTCCGGTGCAGGGCTGAAAATTAATTTCTTAATAAATAATAAAGCGAAACCGAATATATTGTTTCAACAATCAAAGCATTGTTAGAAAATTCATCAGAAAGAGTTACCGCATATAAAACACGCAATATTTATTAATTGAATTCCGGTGCAGGGCTGAAAATTAATTTGTTTATAAATAAAAAAGCGAAACCGAATATATTGTTTCAACAATGAAAGCATTGTTAGAAGATTCGTCAGAAAGAGTTACCGCATATAAAACACGCAATATTTATGAATTGAATTCCGGTGCACCGCTGAAAATTAATTTCGTAATAAATAATAAAGCGAAACCGAATATATTGTTTCAACAATCAAAGCATTGTTAGAAAATTCATCAGAAAGAGTTACCGTATATAAAACACGCAATATTTATGAATTGAATTCCGGTGCATGACTGAAAATTAATTTCTTAATAAATAATAAAGCGAAACCGAATATATTGTTTCAACAATCAAAGCATTGTTAGAAAGTTCATCAGAAAGAGTTACCGCATATAAAACACGCAATATGTATGAATTGAATTCCGGTGCAGGGCTGAAAATTAATTTCTTAATAAATAATAAAGCGAAACCGAATATATTGTTTCAGCAATCAAAGCATTGTTAGAAAATTAATCAGAAGGAGTTACCGCATATAAAACACGCAATATTTATGAATTGAATTCCGGTGCAAGGCTGAAAATTAATTTCTTATTAAATAATAAAGCGAAACCGAAAATATTGTTTCAAAAATCAAAGCATTGTTAGAAAATTCATCAGAAAGAGCTACCGCATATAAAACACGCAATATTTATGAATTGAATTCCGGTGCACCGCTGAAAATTAATTTCTTAATAAATAATAAAGCGAAACCGAATATATTGCTTCAACAATCAAAGCATTGTTAGAAAATTCATCAGAAAGGGTTAGCGCATATAAAACACGCAATATTTATGAATTGAATTCCGGTGCACCGTTCAAAATTAATTTCTTAATAAATAATAAAGCGAAACCGAATATATTGTTTCAACAATCAAAGTAATGTTAGAAAATTCATCAGAAAGAGTTACCGCATATAAAACACGCAATATTTATGAATTGAATTCCGGTGCACGTCTGAAAATAAATTTCTTAATAAATAATAAAGTGAAACCGAATATATTGTTTCAACAATCAAACCATTGTTAGAAAATACAGTAAAAATAAATACCGAATATAAAACACGCAATATTTATGAATTAAATTCCGGTGCACGTCTGAAAATTAATATCTTAATAAATAATAAAATGAAACCGAATATATTGTTTCAACAATCAAACCATTGTTAGAAAATTCAGTAAAAATAAATACCGAATATAAAACACGCAATATTTATGAATTGAATTCCGGTGCAGGGCTGAAAATTAATTTCTTAATAAATAATAAAGCGAAACCGAATATATTGTTTCAACAATCAAAGCATTTTTAGAAAATTCATCAGAAAGAGTTACCGCATATAAAACACGTAATATTTATGAATTGAATTCCGGTGCAGGTCTGAAAATTAATTTCTTAATAAATAATAAAGCGAAACCGAATATATTGTTTCAACAATCAAAGCATTGTTAGAAAATTCATCAGAAAGAGTCACCGCATATAAAACACGCAATATTTATTAATTGAATTCCGGTGCAGGGCTGAAAATTAATTTGTTTATAAATAATAAAGCGAAACCGAATATATTGTTTCAACAATGAAAGCATTGTTAGAAAATTCGTCAGAAAGAGTTACCGCATATAAAACACGCAATATTTATGAATTGAATTCCGGTGCACCGCTGAAAATTAATTTCGTAATAAATAATAAAGCGAAACCGAATATATTGTTTCAACAATCAAAGCATTGTTAGAAAATTCATCAGAAAGAGTTACCGTATATAAAACACGCAATATTTATGAATTGAATTCCGGTGCATGACTGAAAATTAATTTCTTAATAAATAATAAAGCGAAACCGAATATATTGTTTCAACAATCAAAGCATTGTTAGAAAATTCATCAGAAAGAGTTACCGCATATAAAACACGCAATATTTATGAATTGCAATCCGGTGCAGGGCTGAAAATTAATTTCTTAATAAATAATAAAGCGAAACCGAATATATTGTTTCAGCAATCAAAGCATTGTTAGAAAATTCATCAGAAAGAGTTACCGCATATAAAACACGCAATATTTATTAATTGAATTCCGGTGCAGGGCTGAAAATTAATTTCTTAATAAATAATAAAGCGAAACCGAATATATTGTTTCAACAATCAAAGCATTGTTAGAAAATTCATCAGAAAGAGTTACCGCATATAAAACACGCAATATTTATGAATTGAATTCCGGTGCACCGCTGAAAATTAATTTCATAATAAATAATAAAGCGAAACCGAATATATTGTTTCAACAATCAAAGCATTGTTAGAAAATTAATCAGAAGGAGTTACCGCATATAAAACACGCAATATTTATGAATTGAATTCCGGTGCAAGGCTGAAAATTAATTTCTTAATAAATAATAAAGCGAAACCGAAAATATTGTTTCAAAAATCAAAGCATTGTTAGAAAATTCATCAGAAAGAGCTACCGCATATAAAACACGCAATATTTATGAATTGAATTCCGGTGCACCGCTGAAAATTAATTTCTTAATAAATAATAAAGCGAAACCGAATATATTGCTTCAACAATCAAAGCATTGTTAGAAAATTCATCAGAAAGGGTTACCGCGTATAAAACACGCAATATTTATGAATTGAATTCCGGTGCACCGTTGAAAATTAATTTCTTAATAAATAATAAAGCGAAACCGAATATATTGTTTCAACAATCAAAGTAATGTTAGAAAATTCATCAGAAAGAGTTACCGCATATAAAACACGCAATATTTATGAATTGAATTCCGGTGCAGGGCTGAAAATTAATTTCTTAATAAATAATAAAGCGAAACCGAATATATTGTTTTAACAATCAAAGCATTGTTAAAAAATTCATCAGAATGAGTTACCGCATATAAAACACGCAATATTTATGAATTGAATTCCGGTGCAGGGCTGAAAATTAATTTCTTAATAAATAATAAAGAGAAACCGAATATATTGTTTCAACAATCAAAGCATTGTTAGAAAATTCATCAGAAAGAGTTACCGCATATAAAACACGCAATATTTATGAATTGAATTCCGGTGCACCGCTGAAAATTAATTTCGTAATAAATAATAAAGCGAAACCGAATATATTGTTTCAACAATCAAAGCATTGTTAGAAAATTCATCAGAAAGAGTTACCGTATATAAAACACGCAATATTTATGAATTGAATTCCGGTGCATGACTGAAAATTAATTTCTTAATAAATAATAAAGCGAAACCGAATATATTGTTTCAACAATCAAAGCATTGTTAGAAAATTCATCAGAAAGAGTTACCGCATATAAAACACGCAATATTTATGAATTGCATTCCGGTGCAGGGCTGAAAATTAATTTCTTAATAAATAATAAAGCGAAACCGAATATATTGTTTCAGCAATCAAAGCATTGTTAGAAAATTCATCAGAAAGAGTTACCGCATATAAAACACGCAATATTTATTAATTGAATTCCGGTGCAGGGCTGAAAATTAATTTCTTAATAAATAATAAAGCGAAACCGAATATATTGTTTCAACAATCAAAGCATTGTTAGAAAATTCATCAGAAAGAGTTACCGCATATAAAACACGCAATATTTATGAATTGAATTCCGGTGCACCGCTGAAAATTAATTTCATAATAAATAATAAAGCGAAACCGAATATATTGTTTCAACAATCAAAGCATTGTTAGAAAATTAATCAGAAGGAGTTACCGCATATAAAACACGCAATATTTATGAATTGAATTCCGGTGCAAGGCTGAAAATTAATTTCTTAATAAATAATAAAGCGAAACCGAAAATATTGTTTCAAAAATCAAAGCATTGTTAGAAAATTCATCAGAAAGAGCTACCGCATATAAAACACGCAATATTTATGAATTGAATTCCGGTGCACCGCTGAAAATTAATTTCTTAATAAATAATAAAGCGAAACCGAATATATTGCTTCAACAATCAAAGCATTGTTAGAAAATTCATCAGAAAGGGTTACCGCATATAAAACACGCAATATTTATGAATTGAATTCCGGTGCACCGTTGAAAATTAATTTCTTAATAAATAATAAAGCGAAACCGAATATATTGTTCAACAATCAAAGTAATGTTAGAAAATTCATCAGAAAGAGTTACCGCATATAAAACACGCAATATTTATGAATTGAATTCCGGTGCAGGGCTGAAAATTAATTTCTTAATAAATAATAAAGCGAAACCGAATATATTATTTAACAATCAAAGCATTGTTAAAAAATTCATCAGAATGAGTTACCGCATATAAAACACGCAATATTTATGAATTGAATTCCGGTGCAGGGCTGAAAATTAATTTCTTAATAAATAATAAAGAGAAACCGAATATATTGTTTCAACAATCAAAGCATTGTTAGAAAATTCATCAGAAAGAGTTACCGCATATAAAACACGCAATATTTATGAATTGAATTCCGGTGCACCGCTAAAAATTAATTTCTTAATAAATAATAAAACGAAACCGAATATATTGTTTCAACAATCAAAGCATTGTTAGAAAATTCATCAGAAAGTGTTGCCGCATATAAAACACGCAATATTTATCAATTGAATTCCGGTGCAAGGCTGAAAATAAATTTCTTAATAAATAATAAAGCGAAACCGAATATATTGTTTCAACAATCAAAGCATTGTTAGAAAATTCATCAGAAAGAGTTACCGCATATAAAACACGCAATATTTATGAATTGAATTCCGGTGCACCGCTGAAAATTAATTTCTTAATAAATAATAAAGCGAAACCGAATATATTGTTTCAACAATCAAAGCATTGTTAGAAAATTCATCAGAAAGAGTTACCGCATAATAAAACACGCAATATTTATGAATTGAATTCCGGTGCACCGCTGAAAATTAATTTCGTAATAAATAATAAAGCGAAACCGAATATATTGTTTCAACAATCAAACCATTGTTAGAAAATACAGTAAAAATAAATACCGAATATAAAACACGCATTATTTATGAATTAAATTCCGGTGCAGTTCTTTAAATTAATAACTTACTAAATAATAAAGTGAAATCGAATATATTGTTTCAACAATCAAACCATTATTAGAAAATTCAGGTAAAAGTGATACCGAATATAAAACACGCAATATTTATGAATTAAATTCTGTTGCACATCTGAAAATTAATTTCTTATTAAATAATAAAGTGAAACCGGAAATTTTGTTTCTACAATCAAACCATTATTAGAATATCCAGGTAAAAGAGATACCGAATATAAAACACGCAATATTTATAAATTAAATTCCGGTGCAGTTCTTAAAATTAATATATTAATAAATAATAAATTGAAATCGAATATATTGCTTCAACAATCAAACCATTGTTGGAAAATTCAGGTAAAAGAGATACCAAATATAAAAGACGCAATATTTATGAATTAAATTCTGGTGCACGTCTGAAAATAAATTTCTTAATAAATAATAAAGTGAAACCGAATATATTGTTTCAACAATCAAACCATTGTTAGAAAATACAGTAAAAATAAATACCGAATATAAAACACGCAATATTTATGAATTGAATTCCGGTGCAGGGCTGAAAATTAATTTCTTAATAAATAATAAAGTGAAACCGAATATATTGTTTCAACAATCAAACCATTGTTAGAAAATACAGTAAAAATAAATACCGAATATAAAACACGCAATATTTATGAATTAAATTCCGGTGCACGTCTGAAAATTAATATCTTAATAAATAATAAAATGAAACCGAATATATTGTTTCAACAATCAAACCATTGTAAGAAAATTCACTAAAAATAAATACCGAATATAAAACACGCAATATTTATGAATTGAATTCCGGTGCAGGGCTGAAAATTAATTTCTTAATAAATAATAAAGTGAAACCGAATATATTGTTTCAACAATCAAACCATTGTTAGAAAATACAGTAAAAATAAATACCGAATATAAAACACGCAATATTTATGAATTGAATTCCGGTGCAGGGCTGAAAATTAATTTCTTAATAAATAATAAAGTGAAACCGAATATATTGTTTCAACAATCAAACCATTGTTAGAAAATACAGTAAAAATAAATACCGAATATAAAACACGCAATATTTATGAATTAAATTCCGGTGCACGTCTGAAAATTAATATCTTAATAAATAATAAAATGAAACCGAATATATTGTTTCAACAATCAAACCATTGTTAGAAAATTCAGTAAAAATAAATACCGAATATAAAACACGCAATATTTATGAATTGAATTCTGGTGCAGGGCTGAAAATTAATTTCTTAATAAATAATAAAGTGAAACCGAATATATTGTTTCAACAATCAAACCATTGTTAGAAAATACAGTAAAAATAAATACCGAATATAAAACACGCAATATTTATGAATTAAATTCCGGTGCACGTCTGAAAATTAATATCTTAATAAATAATAAAGCGAAACCGAATATATTGTTTCAACAATCAAAGCATTGTTAGAAAGTTCATCAGAAAGAGTTACCGCATATAAAACACGCAATATTTATGAATTGAATTCCGGTGCAGGGCTGAAAATTAATTTCTTAATAAATAATAAAGCGAAACCGAATATATTGTTTTAACAATCAAAGCATTGTTAGAAAATTAATCAGAAGGAGTTACCGCATATAAAACACGCAATATTTATGAATTGAATTCCGGTGCAAGGCTGAAAATTAATTTCTTATTAAATAATAAAGCGAAACCGAAAATATTGTTTCAAAAATCAAAGCATTGTTAGAAAATTCATCAGAAAGAGCTACCGCATATAAAACACGCAATATTTATGAATTGAATTCCGGTGCACCGCTGAAAATTAATTTCTTAATAAATAATAAAGCGAAACCGAATATATTGTTTCAACAATCAAAGCATTGTTAGAAAGTTCATCAGAAAGAGTTACCGCATATAAAACACGCAATATTTATGAATTGAATTCCGGTGCAGGGCTGAAAATTAATTTCTTAATAAATAATAAAGCGAAACCGAATATATTGTTTCAACAATCAAAGTAATGTTAGAAAATTCATCAGAAAGAGTTACCGCATATAAAACACGCAATATTTATGAATTGAATTCCGGTGCACGTCTGAAAATAAATTTCTTAATAAATAATAAAGTGAAACCGAATATATTGTTTCAACAATCAAACCATTGTTAGAAAATACAGTAAAAATAAATACCGAATATAAAACACGCAATATTTATGAATTAAATTCCGGTGCACGTCTGAAAATTAATATCTTAATAAATAATAAAATGAAACCGAATATATTGTTTCAACAATCAAACCATTGTTAGAAAATTCAGTAAAAATAAATACCGAATATAAAACACGCAATATTTATGAATTGAATTCCGGTGCAGGGCTGAAAATTAATTTCTTAATAAATAATAAAGCGAAACCGAATATATTGTTTCAACAATCAAAGCATTTTTAGAAAATTCATCAGAAAGAGTTACCGCATATAAAACACGTAATATTTATGAATTGAATTCCGGTGCAGGGCTGAAAATTAATTTCTTAATAAATAATAAAGCGAAACCGAATATATTGTTTCAACAATCAAAGCATTGTTAGAAAATTCATCAGAAAGAGTTACCGCATATAAAACACGCAATATTTATTAATTGAATTCCGGTGCAGGGCTGAAAATTAATTTGTTTATAAATAATAAAGCGAAACCGAATATATTGTTTCAACAATGAAAGCATTGTTAGAAAATTCGTCAGAAAGAGTTACCGCATATAAAACACGCAATATTTATGAATTGAATTCCGGTGCACCGCTGAAAATTAATTTCGTAATAAATAATAAAGCGAAACCGAATATATTGTTTCAACAATCAAAGCATTGTTAGAAAATTCATCAGAAAGAGTTACCGTATATAAAACACGCAATATTTATGAATTGAATTCCGGTGCATGACTGAAAATTAATTTCTTAATAAATAATAAAGCGAAACCGAATATATTGTTTCAACAATCAAAGCATTGTTAGAAAATTCATCAGAAAGAGTTACCGCATATAAAACACGCAATATTTATGAATTGAATTCCGGTGCACCGCTGAAAATTAATTTCATAATAAATAATAAAGCGAAACCGAATATATTGTTTCAACAATCAAAGCATTGTTAGAAAATTAATCAGAAGGAGTTACCGCATATAAAACACGCAATATTTATGAATTGAATTCCGGTGCAAGGCTGAAAATTAATTTCTTAATAAATAATAAAGCGAAACCGAAAATATTGTTTCAAAAATCAAAGCATTGTTAGAAAATTCATCAGAAAGAGCTACCGCATATAAAACACGCAATATTTATGAATTGAATTCCGGTGCACCGCTGAAAATTAATTTCTTAATAAATAATAAAGCGAAACCGAATATATTGCTTCAACAATCAAAGCATTGTTAGAAAATTCATCAGAAAGGGTTACCGCATATAAAACACGCAATATTTATGAATTGAATTCCGGTGCACCGTTGAAAATTAATTTCTTAATAAATAATAAAGCGAAACCGAATATATTGTTTCAACAATCAAAGTAATGTTAGAAAATTCATCAGAAAGAGTTACCGCATATAAAACACGCAATATTTATGAATTGAATTCCGGTGCAGGGCTGAAAATTAATTTCTTAATAAATAATAAAGCGAAACCGAATATATTGTTTTAACAATCAAAGCATTGTTAAAAAATTCATCAGAATGAGTTACCGCATATAAAACACGCAATATTTATGAATTGAATTCCGGTGCAGGGCTGAAAATTAATTTCTTAATAAATAATAAAGAGAAACCGAATATATTGTTTCAACAATCAAAGCATTGTTAGAAAATTCATCAGAAAGAGTTACCGCATATAAAACACGCAATATTTATGAATTGAATTCCGGTGCACCGCTAAAAATTAATTTCTTAATAAATAATAAAACGAAACCGAATATATTGTTTCAACAATCAAAGCATTGTTAGAAAATTCATCAGAAAGTGTTGCCGCATATAAAACACGCAATATTTATGAATTGAATTCCGGTGCAAGGCTGAAAATAAATTTCTTAATAAATAATAAAGCGAAACCGAATATATTGTTTCAACAATCAAACCATTGTTAGAAAATACAGTAAAAATAAATACCGAATATAAAACACGCAATATTTATGAATTAAATTCCGGTGCACGTCTGAAAATTAATATCTTAATAAATAATAAAATGAAACCGAATATATTGTTTCAACAATCAAACCATTGTTAGAAAATTCAGTAAAAATAAATACCGAATATAAAACACGCAATATTTATGAATTGAATTCCGGTGCAGGGCTGAAAATTAATTTCTTAATAAATAATAAAGTGAAACCGAATATATTGTTTCAACAATCAAACCATTGTTAGAAAATACAGTAAAAATAAATACCGAATATAAAACACGCAATATTTATGAATTGAATTCCGGTGCAGGGCTGAAAATTAATTTCTTAATAAATAATAAAGTGAAACCGAATATATTGTTTCAACAATCAAACCATTGTTAGAAAATACAGTAAAAATAAATACCGAATATAAAACACGCAATATTTATGAATTAAATTCCGGTGCACGTCTGAAAATTAATATCTTAATAAATAATAAAATGAAACCGAATATATTGTTTCAACAAACAAACCATTGTTAGAAAATTCAGTAAAAATAAATACCGAATATAAAACACGCAATATTTATGAATTGAATTCCGGTGCAGGGCTGAAAATTAATTTCTTAATAAATAATAAAGTGAAACCGAATATATTGTTTCAACAATCAAACCATTGTTAGAAAATACAGTAAAAATAAATACCGAATATAAAACACGCAATATTTATGAATTAAATTCCGGTGCACGTCTGAAAATTAATATCTTAATAAATAATAAAGCGAAACCGAATATATTGTTTCAACAATCAAAGCATTGTTAGAAAGTTCATCAGAAAGAGTTACCGCATATAAAACACGCAATATTTATGAATTGAATTCCGGTGCAGGGCTGAAAATTAATTTCTTAATAAATAATAAAGCGAAACCGAATATATTGTTTTAACAATCAAAGCATTGTTAGAAAATTAATCAGAAGGAGTTACCGCATATAAAACACGCAATATTTATGAATTGAATTCCGGTGCAAGGCTGAAAATTAATTTCTTATTAAATAATAAAGCGAAACCGAAAATATTGTTTCAAAAATCAAAGCATTGTTAGAAAATTCATCAGAAAGAGCTACCGCATATAAAACACGCAATATTTATGAATTGAATTCCGGTGCACCGCTGAAAATTAATTTCTTAATAAATAATAAAGCGAAACCGAATATATTGTTTCAACAATCAAAGCATTGTTAGAAAGTTCATCAGAAAGAGTTACCGCATATAAAACACGCAATATTTATGAATTGAATTCCGGTGCAGGGCTGAAAATTAATTTCTTAATAAATAATAAAGCGAAACCGAATATTTTTTTAACAATCAAAGCATTGTTAGAAAATTCATCAGAAAGGGTTAGCGCATATAAAACACGCAATATTTATGAATTGAATTCCGGTGCACCGTTGAAAATTAATTTCTTAATAAATAATAAAGCGAAACCGAATATATTGTTTCAACAATCAAAGTAATGTTAGAAAATTCATCAGAAAGAGTTACCGCATATAAAACACGCAATATTTATGAATTGAATTCCGGTGCACGTCTGAAAATAAATTTCTTAATAAATAATAAAGTGAAACCGAATATATTGTTTCAACAATCAAACCATTGTTAGAAAATACAGTAAAAATAAATACCGAATATAAAACACGCAATATTTATGAATTAAATTCCGGTGCACGTCTGAAAATTAATATCTTAATAAATAATAAAATGAAACCGAATATATTGTTTCAACAATCAAACCATTGTTAGAAAATTCAGTAAAAATAAATACCGAATATAAAACACGCAATATTTATGAATTGAATTCCGGTGCAGGGCTGAAAATTAATTTCTTAATAAATAATAAAGCGAAACCGAATATATTGTTTCAACAATCAAAGCATTTTTAGAAAATTCATCAGAAAGAGTTACCGCATATAAAACACGTAATATTTATGAATTGAATTCCGGTGCAGGGCTGAAAATTAATTTCTTAATAAATAATAAAGCGAAACCGAATATATTGTTTCAACAATCAAAGCATTGTTAGAAAATTCATCAGAAAGAGTTACCGCATATAAAACACGCAGAATTTATTAATTGAATTCCGGTGCAGGGCTGAAAATTAATTTGTTTATAAATAATAAAGCGAAACCGAATATATTGTTTCAACAATGAAAGCATTGTTAGAAAATTCGTCAGAAAGAGTTACCGCATATAAAACACGCAATATTTATGAATTGAATTCCGGTGCACCGCTGAAAATTAATTTCGTAATAAATAATAAAGCGAAACCGAATATATTGTTTCAACAATCAAAGCATTGTTAGAAAATTCATCAGAAAGAGTTACCGCATATAAAACACGCAATATTTATGAATTGAATTCCGGTGCACCGCTGAAAATTAATTTCATAATAAATAATAAAGCGAAACCGAATATATTGTTTCAACAATCAAAGCATTGTTAGAAAATTAATCAGAAGGAGTTACCGCATATAAAACACTCAATATTTATGAATTGAATTCCGGTGCAAGGCTGAAAATTAATTTCTTAATAAATAATAAAGCGAAACCGAAAATATTGTTTCAAAAATCAAAGCATTGTTAGAAAATTCATCAGAAAGAGCTACCGCATATAAAACACGCAATATTTATGAATTGAATTCCGGTGCACCGCTGAAAATTAATTTCTTAATAAATAATAAAGCGAAACCGAATATATTGCTTCAACAATCAAAGCATTGTTAGAAAATTCATCAGAAAGGGTTACCGCATATAAAACACGCAATATTTATGAATTGAATTCCGGTGCACCGTTGAAAATTAATTTCTTAATAAATAATAAAGCGAAACCGAATATATTGTTTCAACAATCAAAGTAATGTTAGAAAATTCATCAGAAAGAGTTACCGCATATAAAACACGCAATATTTATGAATTGAATTCCGGTGCAGGGCTGAAAATTAATTTCTTAATAAATAATAAAGCGAAACCGAATATATTGTTTTAACAATCAAAGCATTGTTAAAAAATTCATCAGAATGAGTTACCGCATATAAAACACGCAATATTTATGAATTGAATTCCGGTGCAGGGCTGAAAATTAATTTCTTAATAAATAATAAAGAGAAACCGAATATATTGTTTCAACAATCAAAGCATTGTTAGAAAATTCATCAGAAAGAGTTACCGCATATAAAACACGCAATATTTATGAATTGAATTCCGGTGCACCGCTAAAAATTAATATCTTAATAAATAATAAAGCGAAACCGAATATATTGTTTCAACAATCAAAGCATTGTTAGAAAGTTCATCAGAAAGAGTTACCGCATATAAAACACGCAATATTTATGAATTGAATTCCGGTGCAGGGCTGAAAATTAATTTCTTAATAAATAATAAAGCGAAACCGAATATATTGTTTTAACAATCAAAGCATTGTTAGAAAATTAATCAGAAGGAGTTACCGCATATAAAACACGCAATATTTATGAATTGAATTCCGGTGCAAGGCTGAAAATTAATTTCTTATTAAATAATAAAGCGAAACCGAAAATATTGTTTCAAAAATCAAAGCATTGTTAGAAAATTCATCAGAAAGAGCTACCGCATATAAAACACGCAATATTTATGAATTGAATTCCGGTGCACCGCTGAAAATTAATTTCTTAATAAATAATAAAGCGAAACCGAATATATTGTTTCAACAATCAAAGCATTGTTAGAAAGTTCATCAGAAAGAGTTACCGCATATAAAACACGCAATATTTATGAATTGAATTCCGGTGCAGGGCTGAAAATTAATTTCTTAATAAATAATAAAGCGAAACCGAATATTTTTTTAACAATCAAAGCATTGTTAGAAAATTCATCAGAAAGGGTTAGCGCATATAAAACACGCAATATTTATGAATTGAATTCCGGTGCACCGTTGAAAATTAATTTCTTAATAAATAATAAAGCGAAACCGAATATATTGTTTCAACAATCAAAGTAATGTTAGAAAATTCATCAGAAAGAGTTACCGCATATAAAACACGCAATATTTATGAATTGAATTCCGGTGCACGTCTGAAAATAAATTTCTTAATAAATAATAAAGTGAAACCGAATATATTGTTTCAACAATCAAACCATTGTTAGAAAATACAGTAAAAATAAATACCGAATATAAAACACGCAATATTTATGAATTAAATTCCGGTGCACGTCTGAAAATTAATATCTTAATAAATAATAAAATGAAAACGAATATATTGTTTCAACAATCAAACCATTGTTAGAAAATTCAGTAAAAATAAATACCGAATATAAAACACGCAATATTTATGAATTGAATTCCGGTGCAAGGCTGAAAATAAATTTCTTAATAAATAATAAAGCGAAACCGAATATATTGTTTCAACAATCAAAGCATTGTTAGAAAATTCATCAGAAAGAGTTACCGCATATAAAACACGCAATATTTATGAATTGAATTCCGGTGCACCGCTGAAAATTAATTTCTTAATAAATAATAAAGCGAAACCGAATATATTGTTTCAACAATCAAAGCATTGTTAGAAAATTCATCAGAAAGAGATACCGCATAATAAAACACGCAATATTTATGAATTGAATTCCGGTGCACCGCTGAAAATTAATTTCGTAATAAATAATAAAGCGAAACCGAATATATTGTTTCAACGATCAAACCATTGTTAGAAAATACAGTAAAAATAAATACCGAATATAAAACACGCATTATTTATGAATTAAATTCCGGTGCAGTTCTTTAAATTAATAACTTACTAAATAATAAAGTGAAATCGAATATATTGTTTCAACATTCAAACCATTATTAGAAAATTCAGGTAAAAGTGATACCGAATATAAAACACGCAATATTTATGAATTAAATTCTGTTGCACATCTGAAAATTAATTTCTTATTAAATAATAAAGTGAAACCGGAAATTTTGTTTCTACAATCAAACCATTATTAGAATATCCAGGTAAAAGAGATACCGAATATAAAACACGCAATATTTATAAATTAAATTCCGGTGCAGTTCTTAAAATTAATATATTAATAAATAATAAATTGAAATCGAATATATTGCTTCAACAATCAAACCATTGTTAGAAAATACAGTAAAAATAAATACCGAATATAAAACACGCAATATTTATGAATTGAATTCCGGTGCAGGGCTGAAAATTAATTTCTTAATAAATAATAAAGTGAAACCGAATATATTGTTTCAACAATCAAACCATTGTTAGAAAATACAGTAAAAATAAATACCGAATATAAAACACGCAATATTTATGAATTAAATTCCGGTGCACGTCTGAAAATTAATATCTTAATAAATAATAAAATGAAACCGAATATATTGTTTCAACAATCAAACCATTGTTAGAAAATTCAGTAAAAATAAATACCGAATATAAAACACGCAATATTTATGAATTGAATTCCGGTGCAGGGCTGAAAATTAATTTCTTAATAAATAATAAAGTGAAACCGAATATATTGTTTCAACAATCAAACCATTGTTAGAAAATACAGTAAAAATAAATACCGAATATAAAACACGCAATATTTATGAATTGAATTCCGGTGCAGGGCTGAAAATTAATTTCTTAATAAATAATAAAGTGAAACCGAATATATTGTTTCAACAATCAAACCATTGTTAGAAAATACAGTAAAAATAAATACCGAATATAAAACACGCAATATTTATGAATTGAATTCCGGTGCAGGGCTGAAAATTAATTTCTTAATAAATAATAAAGTGAAACCGAATATATTGTTTCAACAATCAAACCATTGTTAGAAAATACAGTAAAAATAAATACCGAATATAAAACACGCAATATTTATGAATTAAATTCCGGCGCACGTCTGAAAATTAATATCTTAATAAATAATAAAGCGAAACCGAATATATTGTTTCAACAATCAAAGCATTGTTAGAAAGTTCATCAGAAAGAGTTACCGCATATAAAACACGCAATATTTATGAATTGAATTCCGGTGCAGGGCTGAAAATTAATTTCTTAATAAATAATAAAGCGAAACCGAATATATTGTTTTAACAATCAAAGCATTGTTAGAAAATTAATCAGAAGGAGTTACCGCATATAAAACACGCAATATTTATGAATTGAATTCCGGTGCAAGGCTGGAAATTAATTTCTTATTAAATAATAAAGCGAAACCGAAAATATTGTTTCAAAAATCAAAGCATTGTTAGAAAATTCATCAGAAAGAGCTACCGCATATAAAACACGCAATATTTATGAATTGAATTCCGGTGCACCGCTGAAAATTAATTTCTTAATAAATAATAAAGCGAAACCGAATATATTGTTTCAACAATCAAAGCATTGTTAGAAAGTTCATCAGAAAGAGTTACCGCATATAAAACACGCAATATTTATGAATTGAATTCCGGTGCAGGGCTGAAAATTAATTTCTTAATAAATAATAAAGCGAAACCGAATATATTGTTTTAACAATCAAAGCATTGTTAGAAAATTCATCAGAAAGGGTTAGCGCATATAAAACACGCAATATTTATGAATTGAATTCCGGTGCACCGTTGAAAATTAATTTCTTAATAAATAATAAAGCGAAACCGAATATATTGTTTCAACAATCAAAGTAATGTTAGAAAATTCATCAGAAAGAGTTACCGCATATAAAACACGCAATATTTATGAATTGAATTCCGGTGCACGTCTGAAAATAAATTTCTTAATAAATAATAAAGTGAAACCGAATATATTGTTTCAACAATCAAACCATTGTTAGAAAATACAGTAAAAATAAATACCGAATATAAAACACGCAATATTTATGAATTAAATTCCGGTGCACGTCTGAAAATTAATATCTTAATAAATAATAAAATGAAACCGAATATATTGTTTCAACAATCAAACCATTGTTAGAAAATTCAGTAAAAATAAATACCGAATATAAAACACGCAATATTTATGAATTGAATTCCGGTGCAGGGCTGAAAATTAATTTCTTAATAAATAATAAAGCGAAACCGAATATATTGTTTCAACAATCAAAGCATTTTTAGAAAATTCATCAGAAAGAGTTACCGCATATAAAACACGTAATATTTATGAATTGAATTCCGGTGCAGGGCTGAAAATTAATTTCTTAATAAATAATAAAGCGAAACCGAATATATTGTTTCAACAATCAAAGCATTGTTAGAAAATTCATCAGAAAGAGTTACCGCATATAAAACACGCAATATTTATTAATTGAATTCCGGTGCAGGGCTGAAAATTAATTTGTTTATAAATAATAAAGCGAAACCGAATATATTGTTTCAACAATGAAAGCATTGTTAGAAAATTCGTCAGAAAGAGTTACCGCATATAAAACACGCAATATTTATGAATTGAATTCCGGTGCACCGCTGAAAATTAATTTCGTAATAAATAATAAAGCGAAACCGAATATATTGTTTCAACAATCAAAGCATTGTTAGAAAATTCATCAGAAAGAGTTACCGTATATAAAACACGCAATATTTATGAATTGAATTCCGGTGCATGACTGAAAATTAATTTCTTAATAAATAATAAAGCGAAACCGAATAGATTGTTTCAACAATCAAAGCATTGTTAGAAAATTCATCAGAAAGAGTTACCGCATACAAAACACGCAATATTTATGAATTGAATTCCGGTGCACCGCTGAAAATTAATTTCATAATAAATAATAAAGCGAAACCGAATATATTGTTTCAACAATCAAAGCATTGTTAGAAAATTAATCAGAAGGAGTTACCGCATATAAAACACGCAATATTTATGAATTGAATTCCGGTGCAAGGCTGAAAATTAATTTCTTAATAAATAATAAAGCGAAACCGAAAATATTGTTTCAAAAATCAAAGCATTGTTAGAAAATTCATCAGAAAGAGCTACCGCATATAAAACACGCAATATTTATGAATTGAATTCCGGTGCACCGCTGAAAATTAATTTCTTAATAAATAATAAAGCGAAACCGAATATATTGCTTCAACAATCAAAGCATTGTTAGAAAATTCATCAGAAAGGGTTACCGCATATAAAACACGCAATATTTATGAATTGAATTCCGGTGCACCGTTGAAAATTAATTTCTTAATAAATAATAAAGCGAAACCGAATATATTGTTTCAACAATCAAAGTAATGTTAGAAAATTCATCAGAAAGAGTTACCGCATATAAAACACGCAATATTTATGAATTGAATTCCGGTGCAGGGCTGAAAATTAATTTCTTAATAAATAATAAAGCGAAACCGAATATATTGTTTTAACAATCAAAGCATTGTTAAAAAATTCATCAGAATGAGTTACCGCATATAAAACACGCAATATTTATGAATTGAATTCCGGTGCAGGGCTGAAAATTAATTTCTTAATAAATAATAAAGAGAAACCGAATATATTGTTTCAACAATCAAAGCATTGTTAGAAAATTCATCAGAAAGAGTTACCGCATATAAAACACGCAATATTTATGAATTGAATTCCGGTGCACCGCTAAAAATTAATTTCTTAATAAATAATAAAACGAAACCGAATATATTGTTTCAACAATCAAAGCATTGTTAGAAAATTCATCAGAAAGTGTTGCCGCATATAAAACACGCAATATTTATGAATTGAATTCCGGTGCAAGGCTGAAAATAAATTTCTTAATAAATAATAAAGCGAAACCGAATATATTGTTTCAACAATCAAAGCATTGTTAGAAAATTCATCAGAAAGAGTTACCGCATATAAAACACGCAATATTTATGAATTGAATTCCGGTGCACCGCTGAAAATTAATTTCTTAATAAATAATAAAGCGAAACCGAATATATTGTTTCAACAATCAAAGCATTGTTAGAAAATTCATCAGAAAGAGTTACCGCATAATAAAACACGCAATATTTATGAATTGAATTCCGGTGCACCGCTGAAAATTAATTTCGTAATAAATAATAAAGCGAAACCGAATATATTGTTTCAACAATCAAACCATTGTTAGAAAATACAGTAAAAATAAATACCGAATATAAAACACGCATTATTTATGAATTAAATTCCGGTGCAGTTCTTTAAATTAATAACTTACTAAATAATAAAGTGAAATCGAATATATTGTTTCAACATTCAAACCATTATTAGAAAATTCAGGTAAAAGTGATACCGAATATAAAACACGCAATATTTATGAATTAAATTCTGTTGCACATCTGAAAATTAATTTCTTATTAAATAATAAAGTGAAACCGGAAATTTTGTTTCTACAATCAAACCATTATTAGAATATCCAGGTAAAAGAGATACCGAATATAAAACACGCAATATTTATAAATTAAATTCCGGTGCAGTTCTTAAAATTAATATATTAGTAAATAATAAATTGAAATCGAATATATTGCTTCAACAATCAAACCATTGTTGGAAAATTCAGGTAAAAGAGATACCAAATATAAAAGACGCAATATTTATGAATTAAATTCTGGTGCACGTCTGAAAATAAATTTCTTAATAAATAATAAAGTGAAACCGAATATATTGTTTCAACAATCAAACCATTGTTAGAAAATACAGTAAAAATAAATACCGAATATAAAACACGCAATATTTATGAATTGAATTCCGGTGCAGGGCTGAAAATTAATTTCTTAATAAATAATAAAGTGAAACCGAATATATTGTTTCAACAATCAAACCATTGTTAGAAAATACAGTAAAAATAAATACCGAATATAAAACACGCAATATTTATGAATTAAATTCCGGTGCACGTCTGAAAATTAATATCTTAATAAATAATAAAATGAAACCGAATATATTGTTTCAACAATCAAACCATTGTTAGAAAATTCAGTAAAAATAAATACCGAATATAAAACACGCAATATTTATGAATTGAATTCCGGTGCAGGGCTGAAAATTAATTTCTTAATAAATAATAAAGTGAAACCGAATATATTGTTTCAACAATCAAACCATTGTTAGAAAATACAGTAAAAATAAATACCGAATATAAAACACGCAATATTTATGAATTGAATTCCGGTGCAGGGCTGAAAATTAATTTCTTAATAAATAATAAAGTGAAACCGAATATATTGTTTCAACAATCAAACCATTGTTAGAAAATACAGTAAAAATAAATACCGAATATAAAACACGCAATATTTATGAATTAAATTCCGGTGCACGTCTGAAAATTAATATCTTAATAAATAATAAAATGAAACCGAATATATTGTTTCAACAATCAAACCATTGTTAGAAAATTCAGTAAAAATAAATACCGAATATAAAACACGCAATATTTATGAATTGAATTCCGGTGCAGGGCTGAAAATTAATTTCTTAATAAATAATAAAGTGAAACCGAATATATTGTTTCAACAATCAAACCATTGTTAGAAAATACAGTAAAAATAAATACCGAATATAAAACACGCAATATTTATGAATTAAATTCCGGTGCACGTCTGAAAATTAATATCTTAATAAATAATAAAATGAAACCGAATATATTGTTTCAACAATCAAAGCATTGTTAGAAAATTCATCAGAAAGAGTTACCGTATATAAAACACGTAATATTTATGAATTGAATTCCGGTGCATGACTGAAAATTAATTTCTTAATAAATAATAAAGCGAAACCGAATATATTGTTTCAACAATCAAAGCATTGTTAGAAAATTCATCAGAAAGAGTTACCGCATATAAAACACGCAATATTTATGAATTGAATTCCGGTGCAGGGCTGAAAATTAATTTCTTAATAAATAATAAAGCGAAACCGAATATATTGTTTCAGCAATCAAAGCATTGTTAGAAAATTCATCAGAAAGAGTTACCGCATATAAAACACGCAATATTTATTAATTGAATTCCGGTGCAGGGCTGAAAATTAATTTCTTAATAAATAATAAAGCGAAACCGAATATATTGTTTCAAAAATCAAAGCATTGTTAGAAAATTCATCAGAAAGAGCTACCGCATATAAAACACGCAATATTTATGAATTGAATTCCGGTGCACCGCTGAAAATTAATTTCTTAATAAATAATAAAGCGAAACCGAATATATTGCTTCAACAATCAAAGCATTGTTAGAAAATTCATCAGAAAGGGTTACCGCATATAAAACACGCAATATTTATGAATTGAATTCCGGTGCACCGTTGAAAATTAATTTCTTAATAAATAATAAAGCGAAACCGAATATATTGTTTCAACAATCAAAGTAATGTTAGAAAATTCATCAGAAAGAGTTACCGCATATAAAACACGCAATATTTATGAATTGAATTCCGGTGCAGGGCTGAAAATTAATTTCTTAATAAATAATAAAGCGAAACCGAATATATTGTTTTAACAATCAAAGCATTGTTAAAAAATTCATCAGAATGAGTTACCGCATATAAAACACGCAATATTTATGAATTGAATTCCGGTGCAGGGCTGAAAATTAATTTCTTAATAAATAATAAAGAGAAACCGAATATATTGTTTCAAAAATCAAAGCATTGTTAGAAAATTCATCAGAAAGAGTTACCGCATATAAAACACGCAATATTTATGAATTGAATTCCGGTGCACCGCTGAAAATTAATTTCTTAATAAATAATAAAGCGAAACCGAATATATTGTTTCAACAATCAAAGCATTGTTAGAAAATTCATCAGAAAGAGTTACCGCATAATAAAACACGCAATATTTATGAATTGAATTCCGGTGCACCGCTGAAAATTAATTTCGTAATAAATAATAAAGCGAAACCGAATATATTGTTTCAACAATCAAACCATTGTTAGAAAATACAGTAAAAATAAATACCGAATATAAAACACGCAATATTTATGAATTAAATTCCGGTGCACGTCTGAAAATTAATATCTTAATAAATAATAAAATGAAACCGAATATATTGTTTCAACAATCAAACCATTGTTAGAAAATTCAGTAAAAATAAATACCGAATATAAAACACGCAATATTTATGAATTGAATTCCGGTGCAGGGCTGAAAATTAATTTCTTAATAAATAATAAAGCGAAACCGAATATATTGTTTCAACAATCAAAGCATTGTCAGAAAATTCATCAGAAAGAGTTACTGCATATAAAACACGCAATATTTATGAATTGAATTCCGGTGCAGGGCTGAAAATTAATTTCTTAATAAATAATAAAGCGAAACCGAATATATTGTTTCAACAATAAAGCATTGTTAGAAAATTCATCAGAAAGAGTTACCGCATATAAAACACGCAATATTTATTAATTGAATTCCGGTGCAGGGCTGAAAATTAATTTGTTTATAAATAATAAAGCGAAACCGAATATATTGTTTCAACAATGAAAGCATTGTTAGAAAATTCGTCAGAAAGAGTTACCGCATATAAAACACGCAATATTTATGAATTGAATTCCGGTGCACCGCTGAAAATTAATTTCGTAATAAATAATAAAGCGAAACCGAATATATTGTTTCAACAATCAAAGCATTGTTAGAAAATTCATCAGAAAGAGTTACCGTATATAAAACACGCAATATTTATGAATTGAATTCCGGTGCATGACTGAAAATTAATTTCTTAATAAATAATAAAGCGAAACCGAATATATTGTTTCAACAATCAAAGCATTGTTAGAAAATTCATCAGAAAGAGTTACCGCATATAAAACACGCAATATTTATGAATTGAATTCCGGTGCAGGGCTGAAAATTAATTTCTTAATAAATAATAAAGCGAAACCGAATATATTGTTTCAGCAATCAAAGCATTGTTAGAAAATTCATCAGAAAGAGTTACCGCATATAAAACACGCAATATTTATTAATTGAATTCCGGTGCAGGGCTGAAAATAAATTTCTTAATAAATAATAAAGCGAAACCGAATATATTGTTTCAACAATCAAAGCATTGTTAGAAAATTCATCAGAAAGAGTTACCGCATATAAAACACGCAATATTTATGAATTGAATTCCGGTGCACCGCTGAAAATTAATTTCTTAATAAATAATAAAGCGAAACCGAATATATTGTTTCAACAATCAAAGCATTGTTAGAAAATTCATCAGAAAGAGTTACCGCATAATAAAACACGCAATATTTATGAATTGAATTCCGGTGCACCGCTGAAAATTAATTTCGTAATAAATAATAAAGCGAAACCGAATATATTGTTTCAACAATCAAACCATATTTAGAAAATACAGTAAAAATAAATACCGAATATAAAACACGCAATATTTATGAATTAAATTCCGGTGCACGTCTGAAAATTAATATCTTAATAAATAATAAAATGAAACCGAATATATTGTTTCAACAATCAAACCATTGTTAGAAAATTCAGTAAAAATAAATACCGAATATAAAACACGCAATATTTATGAATTGAATTCCGGTGCAGGGCTGAAAATTAATTTCTTAATAAATAATAAAGCGAAACCGAATATATTGTTTCAACAATCAAAGCATTGTCAGAAAATTCATCAGAAAGAGTTACTGCATATAAAACACGCAATATTTATGAATTGAATTCCGGTGCAGGGCTGAAAATTAATTTCTTAATAAATAATAAAGCGAAACCGAATATATTGTTTCAACAATCAAAGCATTGTTAGAAAATTCATCAGAAAGAGTTACCGCATATAAAACACGCAATATTTATTAATTGAATTCCGGTGCAGGGCTGAAAATTAATTTGTTTATAAATAATAAAGCGAAACCGAATATATTGTTTCAACAATCAAACCATTGTTAGAAAATACAGTAAAAATAAATACCGAATATAAAACACGCAATATTTATGAATTGAATTCCGGTGCAGGGCTGAAAATTAATTTCTTAATAAATAATAAAGTGAAACCGAATATATTGTTTCAACAATCAAACCATTGTTAGAAAATACAGTAAAAATAAATACCGAATATAAAACACGCAATATTTATGAATTGAATTCCGGTGCAGGGCTGAAAATTAATTTCTTAATAAATAATAAAGTGAAACCGAATATATTGTTTCAACAATCAAACCATTGTTAGAAAATACAGTAAAAATAAATACCGAATATAAAACACGCAATATTTATGAATTAAATTCCGGTGCACGTCTGAAAATTAATATCTTAATAAATAATAAAATGAAACCGAATATATTGTTTCAACAATCAAACCATTGTTAGAAAATTCAGTAAAAATAAATACCGAATATAAAACACGCAATATTTATGAATTGAATTCCGGTGCAGGGCTGAAAATTAATTTCTTAATAAATAATAAAGTGAAACCGAATATATTGTTTCAACAATCAAACCATTGTTAGAAAATACAGTAAAAATAAATACCGAATATAAAACACGCAATATTTATGAATTAAATTCCGGTGCACGTCTGAAAATTAATATCTTAATAAATAATAAAATGAAACCGAATATATTGTTTCAACAATCAAAGCATTGTTAGAAAATTCATCAGAAAGAGTTACCGTATATAAAACACGTAATATTTATGAATTGAATTCCGGTGCATGACTGAAAATTAATTTCTTAATAAATAATAAAGCGAAACCGAATATATTGTTTCAACAATCAAAGCATTGTTAGAAAATTCATCAGAAAGAGTTACCGCATATAAAACACGCAATATTTATGAATTGAATTCCGGTGCAGGGCTGAAAATTAATTTCTTAATAAATAATAAAGCGAAACCGAATATATTGTTTCAGCAATCAAAGCATTGTTAGAAAATTCATCAGAAAGAGTTACCGCATATAAAACACGCAATATTTATTAATTGAATTCCGGTGCAGGGCTGAAAATTAATTTCTTAATAAATAATAAAGCGAAACCGAATATATTGTTTCAACAATCAAAGCATTGTTAGAAAATTCATCAGAAAGAGTTACCGCATATAAAACACGCAATATTTATGAATTGAATTCCGGTGCACCGCTGAAAATTAATTTCATAATAAATAATAAAGCGAAACCGAATATATTGTTTCAACAATCAAAGCATTGTTAGAAAATTAATCAGAAGGAGTTACCGCATATAAAACACGCAATATTTATGAATTGAATTCCGGTGCAAGGCTGAAAATTAATTTCTTAATAAATAATAAAGCGAAACCGAAAATATTGTTTCAAAAATCAAAGCATTGTTAGAAAATTCATCATAAAGAGCTACCGCATATAAAACACGCAATATTTATGAATTGAATTCCGGTGCACCGCTGAAAATTAATTTCTTAATAAATAATAAAGCGAAACCGAATATATTGCTTCAACATTCAAAGCATTGTTAGAAAATTCATCAGAAAGGGTTACCGCATATAAAACACGCAATATTTATGAATTGAATTCCGGTGCACCGTTGAAAATTAATTTCTTAATAAATAATAAAGCGAAACCGAATATATTGTTTCAACAATCAAAGTAATGTTAGAAAATTCATCAGAAAGAGTTACCGCATATAATACACGCAATATTTATGAATTGAATTCCGGTGCAGGGCTGAAAATTAATTTCTTAATAAATAATAAAGCGAAACCGAATATATTGTTTTAACAATCAAAGCATTGTTAAAAAATTCATCAGAATGAGTTACCGCATATAAAACACGCAATATTTATGAATTGAATTCCGGTGCAGGGCTGAAAATTAATTTCTTAATAAATAATAAAGAGAAACCGAATATATTGTTTCAACAATCAAAGCATTGTTAGAAAATTCATCAGAAAGAGTTACCGCATATAAAACACGCAATATTTATGAATTGAATTCCGGTGCACCGCTAAAAATTAATTTCTTAATAAATAATAAAACGAAACCGAATATATTGTTTCAACAATCAAAGCATTGTTAGAAAATTCATCAGAAAGTGTTGCCGCATATAAAACACGCAATATTTATGAATTGAATTCCGGTGCAAGGCTGAAAATAAATTTCTTAATAAATAATAAAGCGAAACCGAATATATTGTTTCAACAATCAAAGCATTGTTAGAAAATTCATCAGAAAGAGTTACCGCATATAAAACACGCAATATTTATGAATTGAATTCCTGTGCACCGCTGAAAATTAATTTCTTAATAAATAATAAAGCGAAACCGAATATATTGTTTCAACAATCAAAGCATTGTTAGAAAATTCATCAGAAAGAGTTACCGCATAATAAAACACGCAATATTTATGAATTGAATTCCGGTGCACCGCTGAAAATTAATTTCGTAATAAATAATAAAGCGAAACCGAATATATTGTTTCAACAATCAAACCATTGTTAGAAAATACAGTAAAAATAAATACCGAATATAAAACACGCAATATTTATGAATTAAATTCCGGTGCACGTCTGAAAATTAATATCTTAATAAATAATAAAATGAAACCGAATATATTGTTTCAACAATCAAACCATTGTTAGAAAATTCAGTAAAAATAAATACCGAATATAAAACACGCAATATTTATGAATTGAATTCCGGTGCAGGGCTGAAAATTAATTTCTTAATAAATAATAAAGCGAAACCGAATATATTGTTTCAACAATCAAAGCATTGTCAGAAAATTCATCAGAAAGAGTTACTGCATATAAAACACGCAATATTTATGAATTGAATTCCGGTGCAGGGCTGAAAATTAATTTCTTAATAAATAATAAAGCGAAACCGAATATATTGTTTCAACAATCAAAGCATTGTTAGAAAATTCATCAGAAAGAGTTACCGCATATAAAACACGCAATATTTATTAATTGAATTCCGGTGCAGGGCTGAAAATTAATTTGTTTATAAATAATAAAGCGAAACCGAATATATTGTTTCAACAATGAAAGCATTGTTAGAAAATTCGTCAGAAAGAGTTACCGCATATAAAACACGCAATATTTATGAATTGAATTCCGGTGCACCGCTGAAATTTAATTTCGTAATAAATAATAAAGCGAAACCGAATATATTGTTTCAACAATCAAAGCATTGTTAGAAAATTCATCAGAAAGAGTTACCGTATATAAAACACGCAATATTTATGAATTGAATTCCGGTGCATGACTGAAAATTAATTTCTTAATAAATAATAAAGCGAAACCGAATATATTGTTTCAACAATCAAAGCATTGTTAGAAAATTCATCAGAAAGAGTTACCGCATATAAAACACGCAATATTTATGAATTGAATTCCGGTGCAGGGCTGAAAATTAATTTCTTAATAAATAATAAAGCGAAACCGAATATATTGTTTCAGCAATCAAAGCATTGTTAGAAAATTCATCAGAAAGAGTTACCGCATATAAAACACGCAATATTTATTAATTGAATTCCGGTGCAGGGCTGAAAATTAATTTCTTAATAAATAATAAAGCGAAACCGAATATATTGTTTCAACAATCAAAGCATTGTTAGAAAATTCATCAGAAAGAGTTACCGCATATAAAACACGCAATATTTATGAATTGAATTCCGGTGCACCGCTGAAAATTAATTTCATAATAAATAATAAAGCGAAACCGAATATATTGTTTCAACAATCAAAGCATTGTTAGAAAATTAATCAGAAGGAGTTACCGCATATAAAACACGCAATATTTATGAATTGAATTTCGGTGCAAGGCTGAAAATTAATTTCTTAATAAATAATAAAGCGAAACCGAAAATATTGTTTCAAAAATCAAAGCATTGTTAGAAAATTCATCAGAAAGAGCTACCGCATATAAAACACGCAATATTTATGAATTGAATTCCGGTGCACCGCTGAAAATTAATTTCTTAATAAATAATAAAGCGAAACCGAATATATTGCTTCAACAATCAAAGCATTGTTAGAAAATTCATCAGAAAGGGTTACCGCATATAAAACACGCAATATTTATGAATTGAATTCCGGTGCACCGTTGAAAATTAATTTCTTAATAAATAATAAAGCGAAACCGAATATATTGTTTCAACAATCAAAGTAATGTTAGAAAATTCATCAGAAAGAGTTACCGCATATAAAACACGCAATATTTATGAATTGAATTCCGGTGCAGGGCTGAAAATTAATTTCTTAATAAATAATAAAGCGAAACCGAATATATTGTTTTAACAATCAAAGCATTGTTAAAAAATTCATCAGAATGAGTTACCGCATATAAAACACGCAATATTTATGAATTGAATTCCGGTGCAGGGCTGAAAATTAATTTCTTAATAAATAATAAAGCGAAACCGAATATATTGTTTTAACAATCAAAGCATTGTTAAAAAATTCATCAGAATGAGTTACCGCATATAAAACACGCAATATTTATGAATTGAATTCCGGTGCAGGGCTGAAAATTAATTTTTTAATAAATAATAAAGAGAAACCGAATATATTGTTTCAACAATCAAAGCATTGTTAGAAAATTCATCAGAAAGAGTTACCGCATATAAAACACGCAATATTTATGAATTGAATTCCGGTGCACCGCTAAAAATTAATTTCTTAATAAATAATAAAACGAAACCGAATATATTGTTTCAACAATCAAAGCATTGTTAGAAAATTCATCAGAAAGTGTTGCCGCATATAAAACACGCAATATTTATGAATTGAATTCCGGTGCAAGGCTGAAAATAAATTTCTTAATAAATAATAAAGCGAAACCGAATATATTGTTTCAACAATCAAAGCATTGTTAGAAAATTCATCAGAAAGAGTTACCGCATATAAAACACGCAATATTTATGAATTGAATTCCGGTGCACCGCTGAAAATTAATTTCTTAATAAATAATAAAGCGAAACCGAATATATTGTTTCAACAATCAAAGCATTGTTAGAAAATTCATCAGAAAGAGTTACCGCATAATAAAACACGCAATATTTATGAATTGAATTCCGGTGCACCGCTGAAAATTAATTTCGTAATAAATAATAAAGCGAAACCGAATATATTGTTTCAACAATCAAACCATTGTTAGAAAATACAGTAAAAATAAATACCGAATATAAAACACGCAATATTTATGAATTAAATTCCGGTGCACGTCTGAAAATTAATATCTTAATAAATAATAAAATGAAACCGAATATATTGTTTCAACAATCAAACCATTGTTAGAAAATTCAGTAAAAATAAATACCGAATATAAAACACGCAATATTTATGAATTGAATTCCGGTGCAGGGCTGAAAATTAATTTCTTAATAAATAATAAAGCGAAACCGAATATATTGTTTCAACAATCAAAGCATTGTCAGAAAATTCATCAGAAAGAGTTACTGCATATAAAACACGCAATATTTATGAATTGAATTCCGGTGCAGGGCTGAAAATTAATTTCTTAATAAATAATAAAGCGAAACCGAATATATTGTTTCAACAATCAAAGCATTGTTAGAAAATTCATCAGAAAGAGTTACCGCATATAAAACACGCAATATTTATTAATTGAATTCCGGTGCAGGGCTGAAAATTAATTTGTTTATAAATAATAAAGCGAAACCGAATATATTGTTTCAACAATGAAAGCATTGTTAGAAAATTCGTCAGAAAGAGTTACCGCATATAAAACACGCAATATTTATGAATTGAATTCCGGTGCACCGCTGAAATTTAATTTCGTAATAAATAATAAAGCGAAACCGAATATATTGTTTCAACAATCAAAGCATTGTTAGAAAATTCATCAGAAAGAGTTACCGTATATAAAACACGCAATATTTATGAATTGAATTCCGGTGCATGACTGAAAATTAATTTCTTAATAAATAATAAAGCGAAACCGAATATATTGTTTCAACAATCAAAGCATTGTTAGAAAATTCATCAGAAAGAGTTACCGCATATAAAACACGCAATATTTATGAATTGAATTCCGGTGCAGGGCTGAAAATTAATTTCTTAATAAATAATAAAGCGAAACCGAATATATTGTTTCAGCAATCAAAGCATTGTTAGAAAATTCATCAGAAAGAGTTACCGCATATAAAACACGCAATATTTATTAATTGAATTCCGGTGCAGGGCTGAAAATTAATTTCTTAATAAATAATAAAGCGAAACCGAATATATTGTTTCAACAATCAAAGCATTGTTAGAAAATTCATCAGAAAGAGTTACCGCATATAAAACACGCAATATTTATGAATTGAATTCCGGTGCACCGCTGAAAATTAATTTCATAATAAATAATAAAGCGAAACCGAATATATTGTTTCAACAATCAAAGCATTGTTAGAAAATTAATCAGAAGGAGTTACCGCATATAAAACACGCAATATTTATGAATTGAATTTCGGTGCAAGGCTGAAAATTAATTTCTTAATAAATAATAAAGCGAAACCGAAAATATTGTTTCAAAAATCAAAGCATTGTTAGAAAATTCATCAGAAAGAGCTACCGCATATAAAACACGCAATATTTATGAATTGAATTCCGGTGCACCGCTGAAAATTAATTTCTTAATAAATAATAAAGCGAAACCGAATATATTGCTTCAACAATCAAAGCATTGTTAGAAAATTCATCAGAAAGGGTTACCGCATATAAAACACGCAATATTTATGAATTGAATTCCGGTGCACCGTTGAAAATTAATTTCTTAATAAATAATAAAGCGAAACCGAATATATTGTTTCAACAATCAAAGTAATGTTAGAAAATTCATCAGAAAGAGTTACCGCATATAAAACACGCAATATTTATGAATTGAATTCCGGTGCAGGGCTGAAAATTAATTTCTTAATAAATAATAAAGCGAAACCGAATATATTGTTTTAACAATCAAAGCATTGTTAAAAAATTCATCAGAATGAGTTACCGCATATAAAACACGCAATATTTATGAATTGAATTCCGGTGCAGGGCTGAAAATTAATTTCTTAATAAATAATAAAGAGAAACCGAATATATTGTTTCAACAATCAAAGCATTGTTAGAAAATTCATCAGAAAGAGTTACCGCATATAAAACACGCAATATTTATGAATTGAATTCCGGTGCACCGCTAAAAATTAATTTCTTAATAAATAATAAAACGAAACCGAATATATTGTTTCAACAATCAAAGCATTGTTAGAAAATTCATCAGAAAGTGTTGCCGCATATAAAACACGCAATATTTATGAATTGAATTCCGGTGCAAGGCTGAAAATAAATTTCTTAATAAATAATAAAGCGAAACCGAATATATTGTTTCAACAATCAAAGCATTGTTAGAAAATTCATCAGAAAGAGTTACCGCATATAAAACACGCAATATTTATGAATTGAATTCCGGTGCACCGCTGAAAATTAATTTCTTAATAAATAATAAAGCGAAACCGAATATATTGTTTCAACAATCAAAGCATTGTTAGAAAATTAATCAGAAGGAGTTACCGCATATAAAACACGCAATATTTATGAATTGAATTCCGGTGCAAGGCTGAAAATTAATTTCTTAATAAATAATAAAGCGAAACCGAAAATATTGTTTCAAAAATCAAAGCATTGTTAGAAAATTCATCAGAAAGAGCTACCGCATATAAAACACGCAATATTTATGAATTGAATTCCGGTGCACCGCTGAAAATTAATTTCTTAATAAATAATAAAGCGAAACCGAATATATTGTTTCAACAATCAAAGTAATGTTAGAAAATTCATCAGAAAGAGTTACCGCATATAAAACACGCAATATTTATGAATTGAATTCCGGTGCAGGGCTGAAAATTAATTTCTTAATAAATAATTAAGCGAAACCGAATATATTGTTTTAACAATCAAAGCATTGTTAAAAAATTCATCAGAATGAGTTACCGCATATAAAACACGCAATATTTATGAATTGAATTCCGGTGCAGGGCTGAAAATTAATTTCTTAATAAATAATAAAGAGAAACCGAATATATTGTTTCAACAATCAAAGCAATGTTAGAAAATTCATCAGAAAGAGTTACCGCATATAAAACACGCAATATTTATGAATTGAATTCCGGTGCACCGCTAAAAATTAATTTCTTAATAAATAATGAAACGAAACCGAATATATTGTTTCAACAATCAAAGCATTGTTAGAAAATTCATCAGAAAGAGTTACCGCATATAAAACACGCAATATTTATGAATTGAATTCCGGTGCAGGGCTGAAAATTAATTTCTTAATAAATAATAAAGAGAAACCGAATATATTGTTTCAACAATCAAAGCATTGTTAGAAAATTCATCAGAAAGAGTTACCGCATATAAAACACGCAATATTTATGAATTGAATTCCGGTGCACCGCTAAAAATTAATTTCTTAATAAATAATAAAACGAAACCGAATATATTGTTTCAACAATCAAAGCATTGTTAGAAAATTCATCAGAAAGAGTTACCGCATATAAAACACGCAATATTTATGAATTGAATTCCGGTGCAGGGCTGAAAATTAATTTCTTAATAAATAATAAAGAGAAACCGAATATATTGTTTCAACAATCAAAGCATTGTTAGAAAATTCATCAGAAAGAGTTACCGCATATAAAACACGCAATATTTATGAATTGAATTCCGGTGCACCGCTAAAAATTAATTTCTTAATAAATAATAAAACGAAACCGAATATATTGTTTCAACAATCAAAGCATTGTTAGAAAATTCATCAGAAAGAGTTACCGCATATAAAACACGCAATATTTATGAATTGAATTCCGGTGCAGGGCTGAAAATTAATTTCTTAATAAATAATAAAGCGAAACCGAATGTATTGTTTTAACAATCAAAGCATTGTTAAAAAATTCATCAGAATGAGTTACCGCATATAAAACACGCAATATTTATGAATTGAATTCCGGTGCAGGGCTGAAAATTAATTTCTTAATAAATAATAAAGAGAAACCGAATATATTGTTTCAACAATCAAAGCATTGTTAGAAAATTCATCAGAAAGAGTTACCGCATATAAAACACGCAATATTTATGAATTGAATTCCGGTGCACCGCTAAAAATTAATTTCTTAATAAATAATAAAACGAAACCGAATATATTGTTTCAACAATCAAAGCATTGTTAGAAAATTCAGCAGAAAGTGTTGCCGCATATAAAACACGCAATATTTATGAATTGAATTCCGGTGCAAGGCTGAAAATAAATTTCTTAATAAATAATAAAGCGAAACCGAATATATTGTTTCAACAATCAAAGCATTGTTAGAAAATTCATCAGAAAGAGTTACCGCATATAAAACACGCAATATTTATGAATTGAATTCCGGTGCACCGCTGAAAATTAATTTCTTAATAAATAATAAAGCGAAACCGAATATATTGTTTCAACAATCAAAGCATTGTTAGAAAATTAATCAGAAGGAGTTACCGCATATAAAACACGCAATATTTATGAATTGAATTCCGGTGCAAGGCTGAAAATTAATTTCTTAATAAATAATAAAGCGAAACCGAAAATATTGTTTCAAAAATCAAAGCATTGTTAGAAAATTCATCAGAAAGAGCTACCGCATATAAAACACGCAATATTTATGAATTGAATTCCGGTGCACCGCTGAAAATTAATTTCTTAATAAATAATAAAGCGAAACCGAATATATTGCTTCAACAATCAAAGCATTGTTAGAAAATTCATCAGAAAGGGTTACCGCATATAAAACACGCAATATTTATGAATTGAATTCCGGTGCACCGTTGAAAATTAATTTCTTAATAAATAATAAAGCGAAACCGAATATATTGTTTCAACAATCAAAGTAATGTTAGAAAATTCATCAGAAAGAGTTACCGCATATAAAACACGCAATATTTATGAATTGAATTCCGGTGCAGGGCTGAAAATTAATTTCTTAATAAATAATAAAGCGAAACCGAATATATTGTTTTAACAATCAAAGCATTGTTAAAAAATTCATCAGAATGAGTTACCGCATATAAAACACGCAATATTTATGAATTGAATTCCGGTGCAGGGCTGAAAATTAATTTCTTAATAAATAATAAAGAGAAACCGAATATATTGTTTCAACAATCAAAGCATTGTTAGAAAATTCATCAGAAAGAGTTACCGCATATAAAACACGCAATATTTATGAATTGAATTCCGGTGCACCGCTAAAAATTAATTTCTTAATAAATAATAAAACGAAACCGAATATATTGTTTCAACAATCAAAGCATTGTTAGAAAATTCATCAGAAAGTGTTGCCGCATATAAAACACGCAATATTTATGAATTGAATTCCGGTGCAAGGCTGAAAATAAATTTCTTAATAAATAATAAAGCGAAACCGAATATATTGTTTCAACAATCAAAGCATTGTTAGAAAATTCATCAGAAAGAGTTACCGCATATAAAACACGCAATATTTATGAATTGAATTCCGGTGCACCGCTGAAAATTAATTTCTTAATAAATAATAAAGCGAAACCGAATATATTGTTTCAACAATCAAAGCATTGTTAGAAAATTAATCAGAAGGAGTTACCGCATATAAAACACGCAATATTTATGAATTGAATTCCGGTGCAAGGCTGAAAATTAATTTCTTAATAAATAATAAAGCGAAACCGAAAATATTGTTTCAAAAATCAAAGCATTGTTAGAAAATTCATCAGAAAGAGCTACCGCATATAAAACACGCAATATTTATGAATTGAATTCCGGTGCACCGCTGAAAATTAATTTCTTAATAAATAATAAAGCGAAACCGAATATATTGCTTCAACAATCAAAGCATTGTTAGAAAATTCATCAGAAAGGGTTACCGCATATAAAACACGCAATATTTATGAATTGAATTCCGGTGCACCGTTGAAAATTAATTTCTTAATAAATAATAAAGCGAAACCGAATATATTGTTTCAACAATCAAAGTAATGTTAGAAAATTCATCAGAAAGAGTTACCGCATATAAAACACGCAATATTTATGAATTGAATTCCGGTGCAGGGCTGAAAATTAATTTCTTAATAAATAATAAAGCGAAACCGAATATATTGTTTTAACAATCAAAGCATTGTTAAAAAATTCATCAGAATGAGTTACCGCATATAAAACACGCAATATTTATGAATTGAATTCCGGTGCAGGGCTGAAAATTAATTTCTTAATAAATAATAAAGAGAAACCGAATATATTGTTTCAACAATCAAAGCAATGTTAGAAAATTCATCAGAAAGAGTTACCGCATATAAAACACGCAATATTTATGAATTGAATTCCGGTGAACCGCTAAAAATTAATTTCTTAATAAATAATGAAACGAAACCGAATATATTGTTTCAACAATCAAAGCATTGTTAGAAAATTCATCAGAAAGAGTTACCGCATATAAAACACGCAATATTTATGAATTGAATTCCGGTGCAGGGCTGAAAATTAATTTCTTAATAAATAATAAAGAGAAACCGAATATATTGTTTCAACAATCAAAGCATTGTTAGAAAATTCATCAGAAAGAGTTACCGCATATAAAACACGCAATATTTATGAATTGAATTCCGGTGCACCGCTAAAAATTAATTTCTTAATAAATAATAAAACGAAACCGAATATATTGTTTCAACAATCAAAGCATTGTTAGAAAATTCATCAGAAAGAGTTACCGCATATAAAACACGCAATATTTATGAATTGAATTCCGGTGCAGGGCTGAAAATTAATTTCTTAATAAATAATAAAGAGAAACCGAATATATTGTTTCAACAATCAAAGCATTGTTAGAAAATTCATCAGAAAGAGTTACCGCATATAAAACACGCAATATTTATGAATTGAATTCCGGTGCACCGCTAAAAATTAATTTCTTAATAAATAATAAAACGAAACCGAATATATTGTTTCAACAATCAAAGCATTGTTAGAAAATTCATCAGAAAGAGTTACCGCATATAAAACACGCAATATTTATGAATTGAATTCCGGTGCAGGGCTGAAAATTAATTTCTTAATAAATAATAAAGCGAAACCGAATATATTGTTTTAACAATCAAAGCATTGTTAAAAAATTCATCAGAATGAGTTACCGCATATAAAACACGCAATATTTATGAATTGAATTCCGGTGCAGGGCTGAAAATTAATTTCTTAATAAATAATAAAGAGAAACCGAATATATTGTTTCAACAATCAAAGCATTGTTAGAAAATTCATCAGAAAGAGTTACCGCATATAAAACACGCAATATTTATGAATTGAATTCCGGTGCACCGCTAAAAATTAATTTCTTAATAAATAATAAAACGAAACCGAATATATTGTTTCAACAATCAAAGCATTGTTAGAAAATTCAGCAGAAAGTGTTGCCGCATATAAAACACGCAATATTTATGAATTGAATTCCGGTGCAAGGCTGAAAATAAATTTCTTAATAAATAATAAAGCGAAACCGAATATATTGTTTCAACAATCAAAGCATTGTTAGAAAATTCATCAGAAAGAGTTACCGCATATAAAACACGCAATATTTATGAATTGAATTCCGGTGCACCGCTGAAAATTAATTTCTTAATAAATAATAAAGCGAAACCGAATATATTGTTTCAACAATCAAAGCATTGTTAGAAAATTAATCAGAAGGAGTTACCGCATATAAAACACGCAATATTTATGAATTGAATTCCGGTGCAAGGCTGAAAATTAATTTCTTAATAAATAATAAAGCGAAACCAAAAATATTGTTTCAAAAATCAAAGCATTGTTAGAAAATTCATCAGAATGAGTTACCGCATATAAAACACGCAATATTTATGAATTGAATTCCGGTGCAGGGCTGAAAATTAATTTCTTAATAAATAATAAAGAGAAACCGAATATATTGTTTCAACAATCAAAGCATTGTTAGAAAATTCATCAGAAAGAGTTACCGCATATAAAACACGCAATATTTATGAATTGAATTCCGGTGCACCGCTAAAAATTAATTTCTTAATAAATAATAAAACGAAACCGAATATATTGTTTCAACAATCAAAGCATTGTTAGAAAATTCATCAGAAAGTGTTGCCGCATATAAAACACGCAATATTTATGAATTGAATTCCGGTGCAAGGCTGAAAATAAATTTCTTAATAAATAATAAAGCGAAACCGAATATATTGTTTCAACAATCAAAGCATTGTTAGAAAATTCATCAGAAAGAGTTACCGCATATAAAACACGCAATATTTATGAATTGAATTCCTGTGCACCGCTGAAAATTAATTTCTTAATAAATAATAAAGCGAAACCGAATATATTGTTTCAACAATCAAAGCATTGTTAGAAAATTCATCAGAAAGAGTTACCGCATAATAAAACACGCAATATTTATGAATTGAATTCCGGTGCACCGCTGAAAATTAATTTCGTAATAAATAATAAAGCGAAACCGAATATATTGTTTCAACAATCAAACCATTGTTAGAAAATACAGTAAAAATAAATACCGAATATAAAACACGCAATATTTATGAATTAAATTCCGGTGCACGTCTGAAAATTAATATCTTAATAAATAATAAAATGAAACCGAATATATTGTTTCAACAATCAAACCATTGTTAGAAAATTCAGTAAAAATAAATACCGAATATAAAACACGCAATATTTATGAATTGAATTCCGGTGCAGGGCTGAAAATTAATTTCTTAATAAATAATAAAGCGAAACCGAATATATTGTTTCAACAATCAAAGCATTGTCAGAAAATTCATCAGAAAGAGTTACTGCATATAAAACACGCAATATTTATGAATTGAATTCCGGTGCAGGGCTGAAAATTAATTTCTTAATAAATAATAAAGCGAAACCGAATATATTGTTTCAACAATCAAAGCATTGTTAGAAAATTCATCAGAAAGAGTTACCGCATATAAAACACGCAATATTTATTAATTGAATTCCGGTGCAGGGCTGAAAATTAATTTGTTTATAAATAATAAAGCGAAACCGAATATATTGTTTCAACAATGAAAGCATTGTTAGAAAATTCGTCAGAAAGAGTTACCGCATATAAAACACGCAATATTTATGAATTGAATTCCGGTGCACCGCTGAAATTTAATTTCGTAATAAATAATAAAGCGAAACCGAATATATTGTTTCAACAATCAAAGCATTGTTAGAAAATTCATCAGAAAGAGTTACCGTATATAAAACACGCAATATTTATGAATTGAATTCCGGTGCATGACTGAAAATTAATTTCTTAATAAATAATAAAGCGAAACCGAATATATTGTTTCAACAATCAAAGCATTGTTAGAAAATTCATCAGAAAGAGTTACCGCATATAAAACACGCAATATTTATGAATTGAATTCCGGTGCAGGGCTGAAAATTAATTTCTTAATAAATAATAAAGCGAAACCGAATATATTGTTTCAGCAATCAAAGCATTGTTAGAAAATTCATCAGAAAGAGTTACCGCATATAAAACACGCAATATTTATTAATTGAATTCCGGTGCAGGGCTGAAAATTAATTTCTTAATAAATAATAAAGCGAAACCGAATATATTGTTTCAACAATCAAAGCATTGTTAGAAAATTCATCAGAAAGAGTTACCGCATATAAAACACGCAATATTTATGAATTGAATTCCGGTGCACCGCTGAAAATTAATTTCATAATAAATAATAAAGCGAAACCGAATATATTGTTTCAACAATCAAAGCATTGTTAGAAAATTAATCAGAAGGAGTTACCGCATATAAAACACGCAATATTTATGAATTGAATTTCGGTGCAAGGCTGAAAATTAATTTCTTAATAAATAATAAAGCGAAACCGAAAATATTGTTTCAAAAATCAAAGCATTGTTAGAAAATTCATCAGAAAGAGCTACCGCATATAAAACACGCAATATTTATGAATTGAATTCCGGTGCACCGCTGAAAATTAATTTCTTAATAAATAATAAAGCGAAACCGAATATATTGCTTCAACAATCAAAGCATTGTTAGAAAATTCATCAGAAAGGGTTACCGCATATAAAACACGCAATATTTATGAATTGAATTCCGGTGCACCGTTGAAAATTAATTTCTTAATAAATAATAAAGCGAAACCGAATATATTGTTTCAACAATCAAAGTAATGTTAGAAAATTCATCAGAAAGAGTTACCGCATATAAAACACGCAATATTTATGAATTGAATTCCGGTGCAGGGCTGAAAATTAATTTCTTAATAAATAATAAAGCGAAACCGAATATATTGTTTTAACAATCAAAGCATTGTTAAAAAATTCATCAGAATGAGTTACCGCATATAAAACACGCAATATTTATGAATTGAATTCCGGTGCAGGGCTGAAAATTAATTTCTTAATAAATAATAAAGCGAAACCGAATATATTGTTTTAACAATCAAAGCATTGTTAAAAAATTCATCAGAATGAGTTACCGCATATAAAACACGCAATATTTATGAATTGAATTCCGGTGCAGGGCTGAAAATTAATTTTTTAATAAATAATAAAGAGAAACCGAATATATTGTTTCAACAATCAAAGCATTGTTAGAAAATTCATCAGAAAGAGTTACCGCATATAAAACACGCAATATTTATGAATTGAATTCCGGTGCACCGCTAAAAATTAATTTCTTAATAAATAATAAAACGAAACCGAATATATTGTTTCAACAATCAAAGCATTGTTAGAAAATTCATCAGAAAGTGTTGCCGCATATAAAACACGCAATATTTATGAATTGAATTCCGGTGCAAGGCTGAAAATAAATTTCTTAATAAATAATAAAGCGAAACCGAATATATTGTTTCAACAATCAAAGCATTGTTAGAAAATTCATCAGAAAGAGTTACCGCATATAAAACACGCAATATTTATGAATTGAATTCCGGTGCACCGCTGAAAATTAATTTCTTAATAAATAATAAAGCGAAACCGAATATATTGTTTCAACAATCAAAGCATTGTTAGAAAATTCATCAGAAAGAGTTACCGCATAATAAAACACGCAATATTTATGAATTGAATTCCGGTGCACCGCTGAAAATTAATTTCGTAATAAATAATAAAGCGAAACCGAATATATTGTTTCAACAATCAAACCATTGTTAGAAAATACAGTAAAAATAAATACCGAATATAAAACACGCAATATTTATGAATTAAATTCCGGTGCACGTCTGAAAATTAATATCTTAATAAATAATAAAATGAAACCGAATATATTGTTTCAACAATCAAACCATTGTTAGAAAATTCAGTAAAAATAAATACCGAATATAAAACACGCAATATTTATGAATTGAATTCCGGTGCAGGGCTGAAAATTAATTTCTTAATAAATAATAAAGCGAAACCGAATATATTGTTTCAACAATCAAAGCATTGTCAGAAAATTCATCAGAAAGAGTTACTGCATATAAAACACGCAATATTTATGAATTGAATTCCGGTGCAGGGCTGAAAATTAATTTCTTAATAAATAATAAAGCGAAACCGAATATATTGTTTCAACAATCAAAGCATTGTTAGAAAATTCATCAGAAAGAGTTACCGCATATAAAACACGCAATATTTATTAATTGAATTCCGGTGCAGGGCTGAAAATTAATTTGTTTATAAATAATAAAGCGAAACCGAATATATTGTTTCAACAATGAAAGCATTGTTAGAAAATTCGTCAGAAAGAGTTACCGCATATAAAACACGCAATATTTATGAATTGAATTCCGGTGCACCGCTGAAATTTAATTTCGTAATAAATAATAAAGCGAAACCGAATATATTGTTTCAACAATCAAAGCATTGTTAGAAAATTCATCAGAAAGAGTTACCGTATATAAAACACGCAATATTTATGAATTGAATTCCGGTGCATGACTGAAAATTAATTTCTTAATAAATAATAAAGCGAAACCGAATATATTGTTTCAACAATCAAAGCATTGTTAGAAAATTCATCAGAAAGAGTTACCGCATATAAAACACGCAATATTTATGAATTGAATTCCGGTGCAGGGCTGAAAATTAATTTCTTAATAAATAATAAAGCGAAACCGAATATATTGTTTCAGCAATCAAAGCATTGTTAGAAAATTCATCAGAAAGAGTTACCGCATATAAAACACGCAATATTTATTAATTGAATTCCGGTGCAGGGCTGAAAATTAATTTCTTAATAAATAATAAAGCGAAACCGAATATATTGTTTCAACAATCAAAGCATTGTTAGAAAATTCATCAGAAAGAGTTACCGCATATAAAACACGCAATATTTATGAATTGAATTCCGGTGCACCGCTGAAAATTAATTTCATAATAAATAATAAAGCGAAACCGAATATATTGTTTCAACAATCAAAGCATTGTTAGAAAATTAATCAGAAGGAGTTACCGCATATAAAACACGCAATATTTATGAATTGAATTTCGGTGCAAGGCTGAAAATTAATTTCTTAATAAATAATAAAGCGAAACCGAAAATATTGTTTCAAAAATCAAAGCATTGTTAGAAAATTCATCAGAAAGAGCTACCGCATATAAAACACGCAATATTTATGAATTGAATTCCGGTGCACCGCTGAAAATTAATTTCTTAATAAATAATAAAGCGAAACCGAATATATTGCTTCAACAATCAAAGCATTGTTAGAAAATTCATCAGAAAGGGTTACCGCATATAAAACACGCAATATTTATGAATTGAATTCCGGTGCACCGTTGAAAATTAATTTCTTAATAAATAATAAAGCGAAACCGAATATATTGTTTCAACAATCAAAGTAATGTTAGAAAATTCATCAGAAAGAGTTACCGCATATAAAACACGCAATATTTATGAATTGAATTCCGGTGCAGGGCTGAAAATTAATTTCTTAATAAATAATAAAGCGAAACCGAATATATTGTTTTAACAATCAAAGCATTGTTAAAAAATTCATCAGAATGAGTTACCGCATATAAAACACGCAATATTTATGAATTGAATTCCGGTGCAGGGCTGAAAATTAATTTCTTAATAAATAATAAAGAGAAACCGAATATATTGTTTCAACAATCAAAGCATTGTTAGAAAATTCATCAGAAAGAGTTACCGCATATAAAACACGCAATATTTATGAATTGAATTCCGGTGCACCGCTAAAAATTAATTTCTTAATAAATAATAAAACGAAACCGAATATATTGTTTCAACAATCAAAGCATTGTTAGAAAATTCATCAGAAAGTGTTGCCGCATATAAAACACGCAATATTTATGAATTGAATTCCGGTGCAAGGCTGAAAATAAATTTCTTAATAAATAATAAAGCGAAACCGAATATATTGTTTCAACAATCAAAGCATTGTTAGAAAATTCATCAGAAAGAGTTACCGCATATAAAACACGCAATATTTATGAATTGAATTCCGGTGCACCGCTGAAAATTAATTTCTTAATAAATAATAAAGCGAAACCGAATATATTGTTTCAACAATCAAAGCATTGTTAGAAAATTAATCAGAAGGAGTTACCGCATATAAAACACGCAATATTTATGAATTGAATTCCGGTGCAAGGCTGAAAATTAATTTCTTAATAAATAATAAAGCGAAACCGAAAATATTGTTTCAAAAATCAAAGCATTGTTAGAAAATTCATCAGAAAGAGCTACCGCATATAAAACACGCAATATTTATGAATTGAATTCCGGTGCACCGCTGAAAATTAATTTCTTAATAAATAATAAAGCGAAACCGAATATATTGTTTCAACAATCAAAGTAATGTTAGAAAATTCATCAGAAAGAGTTACCGCATATAAAACACGCAATATTTATGAATTGAATTCCGGTGCAGGGCTGAAAATTAATTTCTTAATAAATAATTAAGCGAAACCGAATATATTGTTTTAACAATCAAAGCATTGTTAAAAAATTCATCAGAATGAGTTACCGCATATAAAACACGCAATATTTATGAATTGAATTCCGGTGCAGGGCTGAAAATTAATTTCTTAATAAATAATAAAGAGAAACCGAATATATTGTTTCAACAATCAAAGCAATGTTAGAAAATTCATCAGAAAGAGTTACCGCATATAAAACACGCAATATTTATGAATTGAATTCCGGTGCACCGCTAAAAATTAATTTCTTAATAAATAATGAAACGAAACCGAATATATTGTTTCAACAATCAAAGCATTGTTAGAAAATTCATCAGAAAGAGTTACCGCATATAAAACACGCAATATTTATGAATTGAATTCCGGTGCAGGGCTGAAAATTAATTTCTTAATAAATAATAAAGAGAAACCGAATATATTGTTTCAACAATCAAAGCATTGTTAGAAAATTCATCAGAAAGAGTTACCGCATATAAAACACGCAATATTTATGAATTGAATTCCGGTGCACCGCTAAAAATTAATTTCTTAATAAATAATAAAACGAAACCGAATATATTGTTTCAACAATCAAAGCATTGTTAGAAAATTCATCAGAAAGAGTTACCGCATATAAAACACGCAATATTTATGAATTGAATTCCGGTGCAGGGCTGAAAATTAATTTCTTAATAAATAATAAAGAGAAACCGAATATATTGTTTCAACAATCAAAGCATTGTTAGAAAATTCATCAGAAAGAGTTACCGCATATAAAACACGCAATATTTATGAATTGAATTCCGGTGCACCGCTAAAAATTAATTTCTTAATAAATAATAAAACGAAACCGAATATATTGTTTCAACAATCAAAGCATTGTTAGAAAATTCATCAGAAAGAGTTACCGCATATAAAACACGCAATATTTATGAATTGAATTCCGGTGCAGGGCTGAAAATTAATTTCTTAATAAATAATAAAGCGAAACCGAATGTATTGTTTTAACAATCAAAGCATTGTTAAAAAATTCATCAGAATGAGTTACCGCATATAAAACACGCAATATTTATGAATTGAATTCCGGTGCAGGGCTGAAAATTAATTTCTTAATAAATAATAAAGAGAAACCGAATATATTGTTTCAACAATCAAAGCATTGTTAGAAAATTCATCAGAAAGAGTTACCGCATATAAAACACGCAATATTTATGAATTGAATTCCGGTGCACCGCTAAAAATTAATTTCTTAATAAATAATAAAACGAAACCGAATATATTGTTTCAACAATCAAAGCATTGTTAGAAAATTCAGCAGAAAGTGTTGCCGCATATAAAACACGCAATATTTATGAATTGAATTCCGGTGCAAGGCTGAAAATAAATTTCTTAATAAATAATAAAGCGAAACCGAATATATTGTTTCAACAATCAAAGCATTGTTAGAAAATTCATCAGAAAGAGTTACCGCATATAAAACACGCAATATTTATGAATTGAATTCCGGTGCACCGCTGAAAATTAATTTCTTAATAAATAATAAAGCGAAACCGAATATATTGTTTCAACAATCAAAGCATTGTTAGAAAATTAATCAGAAGGAGTTACCGCATATAAAACACGCAATATTTATGAATTGAATTCCGGTGCAAGGCTGAAAATTAATTTCTTAATAAATAATAAAGCGAAACCGAAAATATTGTTTCAAAAATCAAAGCATTGTTAGAAAATTCATCAGAAAGAGCTACCGCATATAAAACACGCAATATTTATGAATTGAATTCCGGTGCACCGCTGAAAATTAATTTCTTAATAAATAATAAAGCGAAACCGAATATATTGCTTCAACAATCAAAGCATTGTTAGAAAATTCATCAGAAAGGGTTACCGCATATAAAACACGCAATATTTATGAATTGAATTCCGGTGCACCGTTGAAAATTAATTTCTTAATAAATAATAAAGCGAAACCGAATATATTGTTTCAACAATCAAAGTAATGTTAGAAAATTCATCAGAAAGAGTTACCGCATATAAAACACGCAATATTTATGAATTGAATTCCGGTGCAGGGCTGAAAATTAATTTCTTAATAAATAATAAAGCGAAACCGAATATATTGTTTTAACAATCAAAGCATTGTTAAAAAATTCATCAGAATGAGTTACCGCATATAAAACACGCAATATTTATGAATTGAATTCCGGTGCAGGGCTGAAAATTAATTTCTTAATAAATAATAAAGAGAAACCGAATATATTGTTTCAACAATCAAAGCATTGTTAGAAAATTCATCAGAAAGAGTTACCGCATATAAAACACGCAATATTTATGAATTGAATTCCGGTGCACCGCTAAAAATTAATTTCTTAATAAATAATAAAACGAAACCGAATATATTGTTTCAACAATCAAAGCATTGTTAGAAAATTCATCAGAAAGTGTTGCCGCATATAAAACACGCAATATTTATGAATTGAATTCCGGTGCAAGGCTGAAAATAAATTTCTTAATAAATAATAAAGCGAAACCGAATATATTGTTTCAACAATCAAAGCATTGTTAGAAAATTCATCAGAAAGAGTTACCGCATATAAAACACGCAATATTTATGAATTGAATTCCGGTGCACCGCTGAAAATTAATTTCTTAATAAATAATAAAGCGAAACCGAATATATTGTTTCAACAATCAAAGCATTGTTAGAAAATTAATCAGAAGGAGTTACCGCATATAAAACACGCAATATTTATGAATTGAATTCCGGTGCAAGGCTGAAAATTAATTTCTTAATAAATAATAAAGCGAAACCGAAAATATTGTTTCAAAAATCAAAGCATTGTTAGAAAATTCATCAGAAAGAGCTACCGCATATAAAACACGCAATATTTATGAATTGAATTCCGGTGCACCGCTGAAAATTAATTTCTTAATAAATAATAAAGCGAAACCGAATATATTGCTTCAACAATCAAAGCATTGTTAGAAAATTCATCAGAAAGGGTTACCGCATATAAAACACGCAATATTTATGAATTGAATTCCGGTGCACCGTTGAAAATTAATTTCTTAATAAATAATAAAGCGAAACCGAATATATTGTTTCAACAATCAAAGTAATGTTAGAAAATTCATCAGAAAGAGTTACCGCATATAAAACACGCAATATTTATGAATTGAATTCCGGTGCAGGGCTGAAAATTAATTTCTTAATAAATAATAAAGCGAAACCGAATATATTGTTTTAACAATCAAAGCATTGTTAAAAAATTCATCAGAATGAGTTACCGCATATAAAACACGCAATATTTATGAATTGAATTCCGGTGCAGGGCTGAAAATTAATTTCTTAATAAATAATAAAGAGAAACCGAATATATTGTTTCAACAATCAAAGCAATGTTAGAAAATTCATCAGAAAGAGTTACCGCATATAAAACACGCAATATTTATGAATTGAATTCCGGTGCACCGCTAAAAATTAATTTCTTAATAAATAATGAAACGAAACCGAATATATTGTTTCAACAATCAAAGCATTGTTAGAAAATTCATCAGAAAGAGTTACCGCATATAAAACACGCAATATTTATGAATTGAATTCCGGTGCAGGGCTGAAAATTAATTTCTTAATAAATAATAAAGAGAAACCGAATATATTGTTTCAACAATCAAAGCATTGTTAGAAAATTCATCAGAAAGAGTTACCGCATATAAAACACGCAATATTTATGAATTGAATTCCGGTGCACCGCTAAAAATTAATTTCTTAATAAATAATAAAACGAAACCGAATATATTGTTTCAACAATCAAAGCATTGTTAGAAAATTCATCAGAAAGAGTTACCGCATATAAAACACGCAATATTTATGAATTGAATTCCGGTGCAGGGCTGAAAATTAATTTCTTAATAAATAATAAAGAGAAACCGAATATATTGTTTCAACAATCAAAGCATTGTTAGAAAATTCATCAGAAAGAGTTACCGCATATAAAACACGCAATATTTATGAATTGAATTCCGGTGCACCGCTAAAAATTAATTTCTTAATAAATAATAAAACGAAACCGAATATATTGTTTCAACAATCAAAGCATTGTTAGAAAATTCATCAGAAAGAGTTACCGCATATAAAACACGCAATATTTATGAATTGAATTCCGGTGCAGGGCTGAAAATTAATTTCTTAATAAATAATAAAGCGAAACCGAATATATTGTTTTAACAATCAAAGCATTGTTAAAAAATTCATCAGAATGAGTTACCGCATATAAAACACGCAATATTTATGAATTGAATTCCGGTGCAGGGCTGAAAATTAATTTCTTAATAAATAATAAAGAGAAACCGAATATATTGTTTCAACAATCAAAGCATTGTTAGAAAATTCATCAGAAAGAGTTACCGCATATAAAACACGCAATATTTATGAATTGAATTCCGGTGCACCGCTAAAAATTAATTTCTTAATAAATAATAAAACGAAACCGAATATATTGTTTCAACAATCAAAGCATTGTTAGAAAATTCAGCAGAAAGTGTTGCCGCATATAAAACACGCAATATTTATGAATTGAATTCCGGTGCAAGGCTGAAAATAAATTTCTTAATAAATAATAAAGCGAAACCGAATATATTGTTTCAACAATCAAAGCATTGTTAGAAAATTCATCAGAAAGAGTTACCGCATATAAAACACGCAATATTTATGAATTGAATTCCGGTGCACCGCTGAAAATTAATTTCTTAATAAATAATAAAGCGAAACCGAATATATTGTTTCAACAATCAAAGCATTGTTAGAAAATTAATCAGAAGGAGTTACCGCATATAAAACACGCAATATTTATGAATTGAATTCCGGTGCAAGGCTGAAAATTAATTTCTTAATAAATAATAAAGCGAAACCAAAAATATTGTTTCAAAAATCAAAGCATTGTTAGAAAATTCATCAGAAAGAGCTACCGCATATAAAACACGCAATATTTATGAATTGAATTCCGGTGCACCGCTGAAAATTAATTTCTTAATAAATAATAAAGCGAAACCGAATATATTGCTTCAACAATCAAAGCATTGTTAGAAAATTCATCAGAAAGGGTTACCGCATATAAAACACGCAATATTTATGAATTGAATTCCGGTGCACCGTTGAAAATTAATTTCTTAATAAATAATAAAGCGAAACCGAATATATTGTTTCAACAATCAAAGTAATGTTAGAAAATTCATCAGAAAGAGTTACCGCATATAAAACACGCAATATTTATGAATTGAATTCCGGTGCAGGGCTGAAAATTAATTTCTTAATAAATAATAAAGCGAAACCGAATATATTGTTTTAACAATCAAAGCATTGTTAAAAAATTCATCAGAATGAGTTACCGCATATAAAACACGCAATATTTATGAATTGAATTCCGGTGCAGGGCTGAAAATTAATTTCTTAATAAATAATAAAGAGAAACCGAATATATTGTTTCAACAATCAAAGCATTGTTAGAAAATTCATCAGAAAGAGTTACCGCATATAAAACACGCAATATTTATGAATTGAATTCCGGTGCACCGCTAAAAATTAATTTCTTAATAAATAATAAAACGAAACCGAATATATTGTTTCAACAATCAAAGCATTGTTAGAAAATTCATCAGAAAGTGTTGCCGCATATAAAACACGCAATATTTATGAATTGAATTCCGGTGCAAGGCTGAAAATAAATTTCTTAATAAATAATAAAGCGAAACCGAATATATTGTTTCAACAATCAAAGCATTGTTAGAAAATTCATCAGAAAGAGTTACCGCATATAAAACACGCAATATTTATGAATTGAATTCCGGTGCACCGCTGAAAATTAATTTCTTAATAAATAATAAAGCGAAACCGAATATATTGTTTCAACAATCAAAGCATTGTTAGAAAATTAATCAGAACGAGTTACCGCATATAAAACACGCAATATTTATGAATTGAATTCCGGTGCAAGGCTGAAAATTAATTTCTTAATAAATAATAAAGCGAAACCGAAAATATTGTTTCAAAAATCAAAGCATTGTTAGAAAATTCATCAGAAAGAGCTACCGCATATAAAACACGCAATATTTATGAATTGAATTCCGGTGCACCGCTGAAAATTAATTTCTTAATAAATAATAAAGCGAAACCGAATATATTGCTTCAACAATCAAAGCATTGTTAGAAAATTCATCAGAAAGGGTTACCGCATATAAAACACGCAATATTTATGAATTGAATTCCGGTGCACCGTTGAAAATTAATTTCTTAATAAATAATAAAGCGAAACCGAATATATTGTTTCAACAATCAAAGTAATGTTAGAAAATTCATCAGAAAGAGTTACCGCATATAAAACACGCAATATTTATGAATTGAATTCCGGTGCAGGGCTGAAAATTAATTTCTTAATAAATAATAAAGCGAAACCGAATATATTGTTTTAACAATCAAAGCATTGTTAAAAAATTCATCAGAATGAGTTACCGCATATAAAACACGCAATATTTATGAATTGAATTCCGGTGCAGGGCTGAAAATTAATTTCTTAATAAATAATAAAGAGAAACCGAATATATTGTTTCAACAATCAAAGCATTGTTAGAAAATTCATCAGAAAGAGTTACCGCATATAAAACACGCAATATTTATGAATTGAATTCCGGTGCACCGCTAAAAATTAATTTCTTAATAAATAATAAAACGAAACCGAATATATTGTTTCAACAATCAAAGCATTGTTAGAAAATTCATCAGAAAGTGTTGCCGCATATAAAACACGCAATATTTATGAATTGAATTCCGGTGCAAGGCTGAAAATAAATTTCTTAATAAATAATAAAGCGAAACCGAATATATTGTTTCAACAATCAAAGCATTGTTAGAAAATTCATCAGAAAGAGTTACCGCATATAAAACACGCAATATTTATGAATTGAATTCCGGTGCACCGCTGAAAATTAATTTCTTAATAAATAATAAAGCGAAACCGAATATATTGTTTCAACAATCAAAGCATTGTTAGAAAATTAATCAGAAGGAGTTACCGCATATAAAACACGCAATATTTATGAATTGAATTCCGGTGCAAGGCTGAAAATTAATTTCTTAATAAATAATAAAGCGAAACCGAAAATATTGTTTCAAAAATCAAAGCATTGTTATAAAATTCATCAGAAAGAGCTACCGCATATAAAACACGCAATATTTATGAATTGAATTCCGGTGCACCGCTGAAAATTAATTTCTTAATAAATAATAAAGCGAAACCGAATATATTGCTTCAACAATCAAAGCATTGTTAGAAAATTCATCAGAAAGGGTTACCGCATATAAAACACGCAATATTTATGAATTGAATTCCGGTGCACCGTTGAAAATTAATTTCTTAATAAATAATAAAGCGAAACCGAATATATTGTTTCAACAATCAAAGTAATGTTAGAAAATTCATCAGAAAGAGTTACCGCATATAAAACACGCAATATTTATGAATTGAATTCCGGTGCAGGGCTGAAAATTAATTTCTTAATAAATAATAAAGCGAAACCGAATATATTGTTTTAACAATCAAAGCATTGTTAAAAAATTCATCAGAATGAGTTACCGCATATAAAACACGCAATATTTATGAATTGAATTCCGGTGCAGGGCTGAAAATTAATTTCTTAATAAATAATAAAGAGAAACCGAATATATTGTTTCAACAATCAAAGCAATGTTAGAAAATTCATCAGAAAGAGTTACCGCATATAAAACACGCAATATTTATGAATTGAATTCCGGTGCACCGCTAAAAATTAATTTCTTAATAAATAATGAAACGAAACCGAATATATTGTTTCAACAATCAAAGCATTGTTAGAAAATTCATCAGAAAGAGTTACCGCATATAAAACACGCAATATTTATGAATTGAATTCCGGTGCAGGGCTGAAAATTAATTTCTTAATAAATAATAAAGAGAAACCGAATATATTGTTTCAACAATCAAAGCATTGTTAGAAAATTCATCAGAAAGAGTTACCGCATATAAAACACGCAATATTTATGAATTGAATTCCGGTGCACCGCTAAAAATTAATTTCTTAATAAATAATAAAACGAAACCGAATATATTGTTTCAACAATCAAAGCATTGTTAGAAAATTCATCAGAAAGAGTTACCGCATATAAAACACGCAATATTTATGAATTGAATTCCGGTGCAGGGCTGAAAATTAATTTCTTAATAAATAATAAAGAGAAACCGAATATATTGTTTCAACAATCAAAGCATTGTTAGAAAATTCATCAGAAAGAGTTACCGCATATAAAACACGCAATATTTATGAATTGAATTCCGGTGCACCGCTAAAAATTAATTTCTTAATAAATAATAAAACGAAACCGAATATATTGTTTCAACAATCAAAGCATTGTTAGAAAATTCATCAGAAAGAGTTACCGCATATAAAACACGCAATATTTATGAATTGAATTCCGGTGCAGGGCTGAAAATTAATTTCTTAATAAATAATAAAGCGAAACCGAATATATTGTTTTAACAATCAAAGCATTGTTAAAAAATTCATCAGAATGAGTTACCGCATATAAAACACGCAATATTTATGAATTGAATTCCGGTGCAGGGCTGAAAATTAATTTCTTAATAAATAATAAAGAGAAACCGAATATATTGTTTCAACAATCAAAGCATTGTTAGAAAATTCATCAGAAAGAGTTACCGCATATAAAACACGCAATATTTATGAATTGAATTCCGGTGCACCGCTAAAAATTAATTTCTTAATAAATAATAAAACGAAACCGAATATATTGTTTCAACAATCAAAGCATTGTTAGAAAATTCAGCAGAAAGTGTTGCCGCATATAAAACACGCAATATTTATGAATTGAATTCCGGTGCAAGGCTGAAAATAAATTTCTTAATAAATAATAAAGCGAAACCGAATATATTGTTTCAACAATCAAAGCATTGTTAGAAAATTCATCAGAAAGAGTTACCGCATATAAAACACGCAATATTTATGAATTGAATTCCGGTGCACCGCTGAAAATTAATTTCTTAATAAATAATAAAGCGAAACCGAATATATTGTTTCAACAATCAAAGCATTGTTAGAAAATTAATCAGAAGGAGTTACCGCATATAAAACACGCAATATTTATGAATTGAATTCCGGTGCAAGGCTGAAAATTAATTTCTTAATAAATAATAAAGCGAAACCAAAAATATTGTTTCAAAAATCAAAGCATTGTTAGAAAATTCATCAGAAAGAGCTACCGCATATAAAACACGCAATATTTATGAATTGAATTCCGGTGCACCGCTGAAAATTAATTTCTTAATAAATAATAAAGCGAAACCGAATATATTGCTTCAACAATCAAAGCATTGTTAGAAAATTCATCAGAAAGGGTTACCGCATATAAAACACGCAATATTTATGAATTGAATTCCGGTGCACCGTTGAAAATTAATTTCTTAATAAATAATAAAGCGAAACCGAATATATTGTTTCAACAATCAAAGTAATGTTAGAAAATTCATCAGAAAGAGTTACCGCATATAAAACACGCAATATTTATGAATTGAATTCCGGTGCAGGGCTGAAAATTAATTTCTTAATAAATAATAAAGCGAAACCGAATATATTGTTTTAACAATCAAAGCATTGTTAAAAAATTCATCAGAATGAGTTACCGCATATAAAACACGCAATATTTATGAATTGAATTCCGGTGCAGGGCTGAAAATTAATTTCTTAATAAATAATAAAGAGAAACCGAATATATTGTTTCAACAATCAAAGCATTGTTAGAAAATTCATCAGAAAGAGTTACCGCATATAAAACACGCAATATTTATGAATTGAATTCCGGTGCACCGCTAAAAATTAATTTCTTAATAAATAATAAAACGAAACCGAATATATTGTTTCAACAATCAAAGCATTGTTAGAAAATTCATCAGAAAGTGTTGCCACATATAAAACACGCAATATTTATGAATTGAATTCCGGTGCAAGGCTGAAAATAAATTTCTTAATAAATAATAAAGCGAAACCGAATATATTGTTTCAACAATCAAAGCATTGTTAGAAAATTCATCAGAAAGAGTTACCGCATATAAAACACGCAATATTTATGAATTGAATTCCGGTGCACCGCTGAAAATTAATTTCTTAATAAATAATAAAGCGAAACCGAATATATTGTTTCAACAATCTAAGCATTGTTAGAAAATTCATCAGAAAGAGTTACCGCATAATAAAACACGCAATATTTATGAATTGAATTCCGGTGCACCGCTGAAAATTAATTTCGTATTAAATAATAAAGCGAAACCGAATATATTGTTTCAACAATCAAACCATTGTTAGAAAATACAGTAAAAATAAATACCGAATATAAAACACGCAATATTTATGAATTAAATTCCGGTGCACGTCTGAAAATTAATATCTTAATAAATAATAAAATGAAACCGAATATATTGTTTCAACAATCAAACCATTGTTAGAAAATTCAGTAAAAATAAATACCGAATATAAAACACGCAATATTTATGAATTGAATTCCGGTGCAGGGCTGAAAATTAATTTCTTAATAAATAATAAAGCGAAACCGAATATATTGTTTCAACAATCAAAGCATTGTCAGAAAATTCATCAGAAAGAGTTACTGCATATAAAACACGCAATATTTATGAATTGAATTCCGGTGCAGGGCTGAAAATTAATTTCTTAATAAATAATAAAGCGAAACCGAATATATTGTTTCAACAATCAAAGCATTGTTAGAAAATTCATCAGAAAGAGTTACCGCATATAAAACACGCAATATTTATTAATTGAATTCCGGTGCAGGGCTGAAAATTAATTTGTTTATAAATAATAAAGCGAAACCGAATATATTGTTTCAACAATGAAAGCATTGTTAGAAAATTCGTCAGAAAGAGTTACCGCATATAAAACACGCAATATTTATTAATTGAATTCCGGTGCAGGGCTGAAAATTAATTTCTTAATAAATAATAAAGCGAAACCGAATATATTGTTTCAACAATCAAAGCATTGTTAGAAAATTCATCAGAAAGAGTTACCGCATATAAAAAACGCAATATTTATGAATTGAATTCCGGTGCACCGCTGAAAATTAATTTCATAATAAATAATAAAGCGAAACCGAATATATTGTTTCAACAATCAAAGCATTGTTAGAAAATTAATCAGAAGGAGTTACCGCATATAAAACACGCAATATTTATGAATTGAATTTCGGTGCAAGGCTGAAAATTAATTTCTTAATAAATAATAAAGCGAAACCGAAAATATTGTTTCAAAAATCAAAGCATTGTTAGAAAATTCATCAGAAAGAGCTACCGCATATAAAACACGCAATATTTATGAATTGAATTCCGGTGCACCGCTGAAAATTAATTTCTTAATAAATAATAAAGCGAAACCGAATATATTGCTTCAACAATCAAAGCATTGTTAGAAAATTCATCAGAAAGGGTTACCGCATATAAAACACGCAATATTTATGAATTGAATTCCGGTGCACCGTTGAAAATTAATTTCTTAATAAATAATAAAGCGAAACCGAATATATTGTTTCAACAATCAAAGTAATGTTAGAAAATTCATCAGAAAGAGTTACCGCATATAAAACACGCAATATTTATGAATTGAATTCCGGTGCAGGGCTGAAAATTAATTTCTTAATAAATAATAAAGCGAAACCGAATATATTGTTTTAACAATCAAAGCATTGTTAAAAAATTCATCAGAATGAGTTACCGCATATAAAACACGCAATATTTATGAATTGAATTCCGGTGCAGGGCTGAAAATTAATTTCTTAATAAATAATAAAGAGAAACCGAATATATTGTTTCAACAATCAAAGCATTGTTAGAAAATTCATCAGAAAGGGTTACCGCATATAAAACACGCAATATTTATGAATTGAATTCCGGTGCACCGTTGAAAATTAATTTCTTAATAAATAATAAAGCGAAACCGAATATATTGTTTCAACAATCAAAGTAATGTTAGAAAATTCATCAGAATGAGTTACCGCATATAAAACACGCAATATTTATGAATTGAATTCCGGTGCAAGGCTGAAAATAAATTTCTTAATAAATAATAAAGCGAAACCGAATATATTGTTTCAACAATCAAAGCATTGTTAGAAAATTCATCAGAAAGAGTTACCGCATATAAAACACGCAATATTTATGAATTGAATTCCGGTGCACCGCTGAAAATTAATTTCTTAATAAATAATAAAGCGAAACCGAATATATTGTTTCAACAATCAAAGCATTGTTAGAAAATTAATCAGAAGGAGTTACCGCATATAAAACACGCAATATTTATGAATTGAATTCCGGTGCAAGGCTGAAAATTAATTTCTTAATAAATAATAAAGCGAAACCGAAAATATTGTTTCAAAAATCAAAGCATTGTTAGAAAATTCATCAGAAAGAGCTACCGCATATAAAACACGCAATATTTATGAATTGAATTCCGGTGCACCGCTGAAAATTAATTTCTTAATAAATAATAAAGCGAAACCGAATATATTGCTTCAACAATCAAAGCATTGTTAGAAAATTCATCAGAAAGGGTTACCGCATATAAAACACGCAATATTTATGAATTGAATTCCGGTGCACCGTTGAAAATTAATTTCTTAATAAATAATAAAGCGAAACCGAATATATTGTTTCAACAATCAAAGTAATGTTAGAAAATTCATCAGAAAGAGTTACCGCATATAAAACACGCAATATTTATGAATTGAATTCCGGTGCAGGGCTGAAAATTAATTTCTTAATAAATAATAAAGCGAAACCGAATATATTGTTTTAACAATCAAAGCATTGTTAAAAAATTCATCAGAATGAGTTACCGCATATAAAACACGCAATATTTATGAATTGAATTCCGGTGCAGGGCTGAAAATTAATTTCTTAATAAATAATAAAGAGAAACCGAATATATTGTTTCAACAATCAAAGCATTGTTAGAAAATTCATCAGAAAGAGTTACCGCATATAAAACACGCAATATTTATGAATTGAATTCCGGTGCACCGCTAAAAATTAATTTCTTAATAAATAATAAAACGAAACCGAATATATTGTTTCAACAATCAAAGCATTGTTAGAAAATTCATCAGAAAGTGTTGCCGCATATAAAACACGCAATATTTATGAATTGAATTCCGGTGCAAGGCTGAAAATAAATTTCTTAATAAATAATAAAGCGAAACCGAATATATTGTTTCAACAATCAAAGCATTGTTAGAAAATTCATCAGAAAGAGTTACCGCATATAAAACACGCAATATTTATGAATTGAATTCCGGTGCACCGCTGAAAATTAATTTCTTAATAAATAATAAAGCGAAACCGAATATATTGTTTTAACAATCAAAGCATTGTTAAAAAATTCATCAGAATGAGTTACCGCATATAAAACACGCAATATTTATGAATTGAATTCCGGTGCAGGGCTGAAAATTAATTTCTTAATAAATAATAAAGAGAAACCGAATATATTGTTTCAACAATCAAAGCATTGTTAGAAAATTCATCAGAAAGAGTTACCGCATATAAAACACGCAATATTTATGAATTGAATTCCGGTGCACCGCTAAAAATTAATTTCTTAATAAATAATAAAACGAAACCGAATATATTGTTTCAACAATCAAAGCATTGTTAGAAAATTCAGCAGAAAGTGTTGCCGCATATAAAACACGCAATATTTATGAATTGAATTCCGGTGCAAGGCTGAAAATAAATTTCTTAATAAATAATACAGCGAAACCGAATATATTGTTTCAACAATCAAAGCATTGTTAGAAAATTCATCAGAAAGAGTTACCGCATATAAAACACGCAATATTTATGAATTGAATTCCGGTGCACCGCTGAAAATTAATTTCTTAATAAATAATAAAGCGAAACCGAATATATTGTTTCAACAATCAAAGCATTGTTAGAAAATTAATCAGAAGGAGTTACCGCATATAAAACACGCAATATTTATGAATTGAATTCCGGTGCAAGGCTGAAAATTAATTTCTTAATAAATAATAAAGCGAAACCGAAAATATTGTTTCAAAAATCAAAGCATTGTTAGAAAATTCATCAGAAAGAGCTACCGCATATAAAACACGCAATATTTATGAATTGAATTCCGGTGCACCGCTGAAAATTAATTTCTTAATAAATAATAAAGCGAAACCGAATATATTGCTTCAACAATCAAAGCATTGTTAGAAAATTCATCAGAAAGGGTTACCGCATATAAAACACGCAATATTTATGAATTGAATTCCGGTGCACCGTTGAAAATTAATTTCTTAATAAATAATAAAGCGAAACCGAATATATTGTTTCAACAATCAAAGTAATGTTAGAAAATTCATCAGAAAGAGTTACCGCATATAAAACACGCAATATTTATGAATTGAATTCCGGTGCAGGGCTGAAAATTAATTTCTTAATAAATAATAAAGCGAAACCGAATATATTGTTTTAACAATCAAAGCATTGTTAAAAAATTCATCAGAATGAGTTACCGCATATAAAACACGCAATATTTATGAATTGAATTCCGGTGCAGGGCTGAAAATTAATTTCTTAATAAATAATAAAGAGAAACCGAATATATTGTTTCAACAATCAAAGCATTGTTAGAAAATTCATCAGAAAGAGTTACCGCATATAAAACACGCAATATTTATGAATTGAATTCCGGTGCACCGCTAAAAATTAATTTCTTAATAAATAATAAAACGAAACCGAATATATTGTTTCAACAATCAAAGCATTGTTAGAAAATTCATCAGAAAGTGTTGCCGCATATAAAACACGCAATATTTATGAATTGAATTCCGGTGCAAGGCTGAAAATAAATTTCTTAATAAATAATAAAGCGAAACCGAATATATTGTTTCAACAATCAAAGCATTGTTAGAAAATTCATCAGAAAGAGTTACCGCATATAAAACACGCAATATTTATGAATTGAATTCCGGTGCACCGCTGAAAATTAATTTCTTATTAAATAATAAAGCGAAACCGAATATATTGTTTCAACAATCAAAGCATTGTTAGAAAATTCATCAGAAAGAGTTACCGCATAATAAAACACGCAATATTTATGAATTGAATTCCGGTGCACCGCTGAAAATTAATTTCGTAATAAATAATAAAGCGAAACCGAATATATTGTTTCAACAATCAAACCATTGTTAGAAAATACAGTAAAAATAAATACCGAATATAAAACACGCAATATTTATGAATTAAATTCCGGTGCACGTCTGAAAATTAATATCTTAATAAATAATAAAATGAAACCGAATATATTGTTTCAACAATCAAACCATTGTTAGAAAATTCAGTAAAAATAAATACCGAATATAAAACACGCAATATTTATGAATTGAATTCCGGTGCAGGGCTGAAAATTAATTTCTTAATAAATAATAAAGCGAAACCGAATATATTGTTTCAACAATCAAAGCATTGTCAGAAAATTCATCAGAAAGAGTTACTGCATATAAAACACGCAATATTTATGAATTGAATTCCGGTGCAGGGCTGAAAATTAATTTCTTAATAAATAATAAAGCGAAACCGAATATATTGTTTCAACAATCAAAGCATTGTTAGAAAATTCATCAGAAAGAGTTACCGCATATAAAACACGCAATATTTATTAATTGAATTCCGGTGCAGGGCTGAAAATTAATTTGTTTATAAATAATAAAGCGAAACCGAATATATTGTTTCAACAATGAAAGCATTGTTAGAAAATTCGTCAGAAAGAGTTACCGCATATAAAACACGATATATTTATGAATTGAATTCCGGTGCACCGCTGAAAATTAATTTCGTAATAAATAATAAAGCGAAACCGAATATATTGTTTCAACAATCAAAGCATTGTTAGAAAATTCATCAGAAAGAGTTACCGTATATAAAACACGCAATATTTATGAATTGAATTCCGGTGCATGACTGAAAATTAATTTCTTAATAAATAATAAAGCGAAACCGAATATATTGTTTCAACAATCAAAGCATTGTTAGAAAATTCATCAGAAAGAGTTACCGCATATAAAACACGCAATATTTATGAATTGAATTCCGGTGCAGGGCTGAAAATTAATTTCTTAATAAATAATAAAGCGAAACCGAATATATTGTTTCAGCAATCAAAGCATTGTTAGAAAATTCATCAGAAAGAGTTACCGCATATAAAACACGCAATATTTATTAATTGAATTCCGGTGCAGGGCTGAAAATTAATTTCTTAATAAATAATAAAGCGAAACCGAATATATTGTTTCAACAATCAAAGCATTGTTAGAAAATTCATCAGAAAGTGTTGCCGCATATAAAACACGCAATATTTATGAATTGAATTCCGGTGCAAGGCTGAAAATAAATTTCTTAATAAATAATAAAGCGAAACCGAATATATTGTTTCAACAATCAAAGCATTGTTAGAAAATTCATCAGAAAGAGTTACCGCATATAAAACACGCAATATTTATGAATTGAATTCCGGTGCACCGCTGAAAATTAATTTCTTAATAAATAATAAAGCGAAACCGAATATATTGCTTCAACAATCAAAGCATTGTTAGAAAATTCATCAGAAAGGGTTACCGCATATAAAACACGCAATATTTATGAATTGAATTCCGGTGCACCGTTGAAAATTAATTTCTTAATAAATAATAAAGCGAAACCGAATATATTGTTTCAACAATCAAAGTAATGTTAGAAAATTCATCAGAAAGAGTTACCGCATATAAAACACGCAATATTTATGAATTGAATTCCGGTGCAGGGCTGAAAATTAATTTCTTAATAAATAATAAAGCGAAACCGAATATATTGTTTTAACAATCAAAGCATTGTTAAAAAATTCATCAGAATGAGTTACCGCATATAAAACACGCAATATTTATGAATTGAATTCCGGTGCAGGGCTGAAAATTAATTTCTTAATAAATAATAAAGAGAAACCGAATATATTGTTTCAACAATCAAAGCATTGTTAGAAAATTCATCAGAAAGAGTTACCGCATATAAAACACGCAATATTTATGAATTGAATTCCGGTGCACCGCTAAAAATTAATTTCTTAATAAATAATAAAACGAAACCGAATATATTGTTTCAACAATCAAAGCATTGTTAGAAAATTCATCAGAAAGTGTTGCCGCATATAAAACACGCAATATTTATGAATTGAATTCCGGTGCAAGGCTGAAAATAAATTTCTTAATAAATAATAAAGCGAAACCGAATATATTGTTTCAACAATCAAAGCATTGTTAGAAAATTCATCAGAAAGAGTTACCGCATATAAAACACGCAATATTTATGAATTGAATTCCGGTGCACCGCTGAAAATTAATTTCTTAATAAATAATAAAGCGAAACCGAATATGTTGTTTCAACAATCAAAGCATTGTTAGAAAATTCATCAGAAAGAGTTACCGCATAATAAAACACGCAATATTTATGAATTGAATTCCGGTGCACCGCTGAAAATTAATTTCGTAATAAATAATAAAGCGAAACCGAATATATTGTTTCAACAATCAAACCATTGTTAGAAAATACAGTAAAAATAAATACCGAATATAAAACACGCAATATTTATGAATTAAATTCCGGTGCACGTCTGAAAATTAATATCTTAATAAATAATAAAATGAAACCGAATATATTGTTTCAACAATCAAACCATTGTTAGAAAATTCAGTAAAAATAAATACCGAATATAAAACACGCAATATTTATGAATTGAATTCCGGTGCAGGGCTGAAAATTAATTTCTTAATAAATAATAAAGCGAAACCGAATATATTGTTTCAACAATCAAAGCATTGTCAGAAAATTCATCAGAAAGAGTTACTGCATATAAAATACGCAATATTTATGAATTGAATTCCGGTGCAGGGCTGAAAATTAATTTCTTAATAAATAATAAAGCGAAACCGAATATATTGTTTCAACAATCAAAGCATTGTTAGAAAATTCATCAGAAAGAGTTACCGCATATAAAACACGCAATATTTATTAATTGAATTCCGGTGCAGGGCTGAAAATTAATTTGTTTATAAATAATAAAGCGAAACCGAATATATTGTTTCAACAATGAAAGCATTGTTAGAAAATTCGTCAGAAAGAGTTACCGCATATAAAACACGCAATATTTATGAATTGAATTCCGGTGCACCGCTGAAAATTAATTTCGTAATAAATAATAAAGCGAAACCGAATATATTGTTTCAACAATCAAAGCATTGTTAGAAAATTCATCAGAAAGAGTTACCGTATATAAAACACGCAATATTTATGAATTGAATTCCGGTGCATGACTGAAAATTAATTTCTTAATAAATAATAAAGCGAAACCGAATATATTGTTTCAACAATCAAAGCATTGTTAGAAAATTCATCAGAAAGAGTTACCGCATATAAAACACGCAATATTTATGAATTGAATTCCGGTGCAGGGCTGAAAATTAATTTCTTAATAAATAATAAAGCGAAACCGAATATATTGTTTCAGCAATCAAAGCATTGTTAGAAAATTCATCAGAAAGAGTTACCGCATATAAAACACGCAATATTTATTAATTGAATTCCGGTGCAGGGCTGAAAATTAATTTCTTAATAAATAATAAAGCGAAACCGAATATATTGTTTCAACAATCAAAGCATTGTTAGAAAATTCATCAGAAAGTGTTGCCGCATATAAAACACGCAATATTTATGAATTGAATTCCGGTGCAAGGCTGAAAATAAATTTCTTAATAAATAATAAAGCGAAACCGAATATATTGTTTCAACAATCAAAGCATTGTTAGAAAATTCATCAGAAAGAGTTACCGCATATAAAACACGCAATATTTATGAATTGAATTCCGGTGCACCGCTGAAAATTAATTTCTTAATAAATAATAAAGCGAAACCGAATATATTGTTTCAACAATCAAAGCATTGTTAGAAAATTAATCAGAAGGAGTTACCGCATATAAAACACGCAATATTTATGAATTGAATTCCGGTGCAAGGCTGAAAATTAATTTCTTAATAAATAATAAAGCGAAACCGAAAATATTGTTTCAAAAATCAAAGCATTGTTAGAAAATTCATCAGAAAGAGCTACCGCATATAAAACACGCAATATTTATGAATTGAATTCCGGTGCACCGCTGAAAATTAATTTCTTAATAAATAATAAAGCGAAACCGAATATATTGCTTCAACAATCAAAGCATTGTTAGAAAATTCATCAGAAAGGGTTACCGCATACAAAACACGCAATATTTATGAATTGAATTCCGGTGCACCGTTGAAAATTAATTTCTTAATAAATAATAAAGCGAAACCGAATATATTGTTTCAACAATCAAAGTAATGTTAGAAAATTCATCAGAAAGAGTTACCGCATATAAAACACGCAATATTTATGAATTGAATTCCGGTGCAGGGCTGAAAATTAATTTCTTAATAAATAATAAAGCGAAACCGAATATATTGTTTTAACAATCAAAGCATTGTTAAAAAATTCATCAGAATGAGTTACCGCATATAAAACACGCAATATTTATGAATTGAATTCCGGTGCAGGGCTGAAAATTAATTTCTTAATAAATAATAAAGAGAAACCGAATATATTGTTTCAACAATCAAAGCATTGTTAGAAAATTCATCAGAAAGAGTTACCGCATATAAAACACGCAATATTTATGAATTGAATTCCGGTGCACCGCTAAAAATTAATTTCTTAATAAATAATAAAACGAAACCCAATATATTGTTTCAACAATCAAAGCATTGTTAGAAAATTCATCAGAAACTGTTGCCGCATATAAAACACGCAATATTTATGAATTGAATTCCGGTGCAAGGCTGAAAATAAATTTCTTAATAAATAATAAAGCGAAACCGAATATATTGTTTCAACAATCAAAGCATTGTTAGAAAATTCATCAGAAAGAGTTACCGCATATAAAACACACAATATTTATGAATTGAATTCCGGTGCACCGCTGAAAATTAATTTCTTAATAAATAATAAAGCGAAACCGAATATATTGTTTCAACAATCAAAGCATTGTTAGAAAATTCATCAGAAAGAGTTACCGCATAATAAAACACGCAATATTTATGAATTGAATTCCGGTGCACCGCTGAAAATTAATTTCGTAATAAATAATAAAGCGAAACCGAATATATTGTTTCAACAATCAAACCATTGTTAGAAAATACAGTAAAAATAAATACCGAATATAAAACACGCAATATTTATGAATTAAATTCCGGTGCACGTCTGAAAATTAATATCTTAATAAATAATAAAATGAAACCGAATATATTGTTTCAACAATCAAACCATTGTTAGAAAATTCAGTAAAAATAAATACCGAATATAAAACACGCAATATTTATGAATTGAATTCCGGTGCAGGGCTGAAAATTAATTTCTTAATAAATAATAAAGCGAAACCGAATATATTGTTTCAACAATCAAAGCATTGACAGAAAATTCATCAGAAAGAGTTACTGCATATAAAACACGCAATATTTATGAATTGAATTCCGGTGCAGGGCTGAAAATTAATTTCTTAATAAATAATAAAGCGAAACCGAATATATTGTTTCAACAATCAAAGCATTGTTAGAAAATTCATCAGAAAGAGTTACCGCATATAAAACACGCAATATTTATTAATTGAATTCCGGTGCAGGGCTGAAAATTAATTTGTTTATAAATAATAAAGCGAAACCGAATATATTGTTTCAACAATGAAAGCATTGTTAGAAAATTCGTCAGAAAGAGTTACCGCATATAAAACACGCAATATTTATGAATTGAATTCCGGTGCACCGCTGAAAATTAATTTCGTAATAAATAATAAAGCGAAACCGAATATATTGTTTCAACAATCAAAGCATTGTTAGAAAATTCATCAGAAAGAGTTACCGTATATAAAACACGCAATATTTATGAACTGAATTCCGGTGCATGACTGAAAATTAATTTCTTAATAAATAATAAAGCGAAACCGAATATATTGTTTCAACAATCAAAGCATTGTTAGAAAATTCATCAGAAAGAGTTACCGCATATAAAACACGCAATATTTATGAATTGAATTCCGGTGCAGGGCTGAAAATTAATTTCTTAATAAATAATAAAGCGAAACCGAATATATTGTTTCAGCAATCAAAGCATTGTTAGAAAATTCATCAGAAAGAGTTACCGCATATAAAACACGCAATATTTTTTAATTGAATTCCGGTGCAGGGCTGAAAATTAATTTCTTAATAAATAATAAAGCGAAACCGAATATATTGTTTCAACAATCAAAGCATTGTTAGAAAATTCATCAGAAAGAGTTACCGCATATAAAACACGCAATATTTATGAATTGAATTCCGGTGCACCGCTGAAAATTAATTTCATAATAAATAATAAAGCGAAACCGAATATATTGTTTCAACAATCAAAGCATTGTTAGAAAATTAATCAGAAGGAGTTACCGCATATAAAACACGCAATATTTATGAATTGAATTCCGGTGCAAGGCTGAAAATTAATTTCTTAATAAATAATAAAGCGAAACCGAAAATATTGTTTCAAAAATCAAAGCATTGTTAGAAAATTCATCAGAAAGAGCTACCGCATATAAAACACGCAATATTTATGAATTGAATTCCGGTGCACCGCTGAAAATTAATTTCTTAATAAATAATAAAGCGAAACCGAATATATTGCTTCAACAATCAAAGCATTGTTAGAAAATTCATCAGAAAGGGTTACCGCATATAAAACACGCAATATTTATGAATTGAATTCCGGTGCACCGTTGAAAATTAATTTCTTAATAAATAATAAAGCGAAACCGAATATATTGTTTCAACAATCAAAGTAATGTTAGAAAATTCATCAGAAAGAGTTACCGCATATAAAACACGCAATATTTATGAATTGAATTCCGGTGCAGGGCTGAAAATTAATTTCTTAATAAATAATAAAGCGAAACCGAATATATTGTTTTAACAATCAAAGCATTGTTAAAAAATTCATCAGAATGAGTTACCGCATATAAAGCACGCAATATTTATGAATTGAATTCCGGTGCAGGGCTGAAAATTAATTTCTTAATAAATAATAAAGAGAAACCGAATATATTGTTTCAACAATCAAAGCATTGTTAGAAAATTCATCAGAAAGAGTTACCGCATATAAAACACGCAATATTTATGAATTGAATTCTGGTGCACCGCTAAAAATTAATTTCTTAATAAATAATAAAACGAAACCGAATATATTGTTTCAACAATCAAAGCATTGTTAGAAAATTAATCAGAAGGAGTTACCGCATATAAAACACGCAATATTTATGAATTGAATTCCGGTGCAAGGCTGAAAATTAATTTCTTAATAAATAATAAAGCGAAACCGAAAATATTGTTTCAAAAATCAAAGCATTGTTAGAAAATTCATCAGAAAGAGCTACCGCATATAAAACACGCAATATTTATGAATTGAATTCCGGTGCACCGCTGAAAATTAATTTCTTAATAAATAATAAAGCGAAACCGAATATATTGCTTCAACAATCAAAGCATTGTTAGAAAATTCATCAGAAAGGGTTACCGCATATAAAACACGCAATATTTATGAATTGAATTCCGGTGCACCGTTGAAAATTAATTTCTTAATAAATAATAAAGCGAAACCGAATATATTGTTTCAACAATCAAAGTAATGTTAGAAAATTCATCAGAAAGAGTTACCGCATATAAAACACGCAATATTTATGAATTGAATTCCGGTGCAGGGCTGAAAATTAATTTCTTAATAAATAATAAAGCGAAACCGAATATCTTGTTTTAACAATCAAAGCATTGTTAAAAAATTCATCAGAATGAGTTTCCGCATATAAAACACGCAATATTTATGAATTGAATTCCGGTGCAGGGCTGAAAATTAATTTCTTAATAAATAATAAAGAGAAACCGAATATATTGTTTCAACAATCAAAGCATTGTTAGAAAATTCATCAGAAAGAGTTGCCGCATATAAAACACGCAATATTTATGAATTGAATTCCGGTGCACCGCTAAAAATTAATTTCTTAATAAATAATAAAACGAAACCGAATATATTGTTTCAACAATCAAAGCATTGTTAGAAAATTCATCAGAAAGTGTTGCCGCATATAAAACACGCAATATTTATGAATTGAATTCCGGTGCAAGGCTGAAAATAAATTTCTTAATAAATAATAAAGCGAAACCGAATATATTGTTTCAACAATCAAAGCATTGTTAGAAAATTCATCAGAAAGAGTTACCGCATATAAAACACGCAATATTTATGAATTGAATTCCGGTGCACCGCTGAAAATTAATTTCTTAATAAATAATAAAGCGAAACCGAATATACTGTTTCAACAATCAAAGCATTGTTAGAAAATTAATCAGAAGGAGTTACCGCATATAAAACACGCAATATTTATGAATTGAATTCCGGTGCAAGGCTGAAAATTAATTTCTTAATAAATAATAAAGCGAAACCGAAAATATTGTTTCAAAAATCAAAGCATTGTTAGAAAATTCATCAGAAAGAGCTACCGCATATAAAACACGCAATATTTATGAATTGAATTCCGGTGCACCGCTGAAAATTAATTTCTTAATAAATAATAAAGCGAAACCGAATATATTGCTTCAACAATCAAAGCATTGTTAGAAAATTCATCAGAAAGGGTTACCGCATATAAAACACGCAATATTTATGAATTGAATTCCGGTGCACCGTTGAAAATTAATTTCTTAATAAATAATAAAGCGAAACCGAATATATTGTTTCAACAATCAAAGTAATGTTAGAAAATTCATCAGAAAGAGTTACCGCATATAAAACACGCAATATTTATGAATTGAATTCCGGTGCAGGGCTGAAAATTAATTTCTTAATAAATAATAAAGCGAAACCGAATATATTGTTTTAACAATCAAAGCATTGTTAAAAAATTCATCAGAATGAGTTACCGCATATAAAACACGCAATATTTATGAATTGAATTCCGGTGCAGGGCTGAAAATTAATTTCTTAATAAATAATAAAGAGAAACCGAATATATTGTTTCAACAATCAAAGCATTGTTAGAAAATTCATCAGAAAGAGTTACCGCATATAAAACACGCAATATTTATGAATTGAATTCCGGTGCACCGCTAAAAATTAATTTCTTAATAAATAATAAAACGAAACCGAATATATTGTTTCAACAATCAAAGCATTGTTAGAAAATTCATCAGAAAGTGTTGCCGCATATAAAACACGCAATATTTATGAATTGAATTCCGGTGCAAGGCTGAAAATAAATTTCTTAATAAATAATAAAGCGAAACCGAATATATTGTTTCAACAATCAAAGCATTGTTAGAAAATTCATCAGAAAGAGTTACCGCATAATAAAACACGCAATATTTATGAATTGAATTCCGGTGCACCGCTGAAAATTAATTTCGTAATAAATAATAAAGCGAAACCGAATATATTGTTTCAACAATCAAACCATTGTTAGAAAATACAGTAAAAATAAATACCGAATATAAAACACGCAATATTTATGAATTAAATTCCGGTGCACGTCTGAAAATTAATATCTTAATAAATAATAAAATGAAACCGAATATATTGTTTCAACAATCAAACCATTGTTAGAAAATTCAGTAAAAATAAATACCGAATATAAAACACGCAATATTTATGAATTGAATTCCGGTGCAGGGCTGAAAATTAATTTCTTAATAAATAATAAAGCGAAACCGAATATATTGTTTCAACAATCAAAGCATTGTCAGAAAATTCATCAGAAAGAGTTACTGCATATAAAACACGCAATATTTATGAATTGAATTCCGGTGCAGGGCTGAAAATTAATTTCTTAATAAATAATAAAGCGAAACCGAATATATTGTTTCAACAATCAAAGCATTGTTAGAAAATTCATCAGAAAGAGTTACCGCATATAAAACACGCAATATTTATTAATTGAATTCCGGTGCAGGGCTGAAAATTAATTTGTTTATAAATAATAAAGCGAAACCGAATATATTGTTTCAACAATGAAAGCATTGTTAGAAAATTCGTCAGAAAGAGTTACCGCATATAAAACACGCAATATTTATGAATTGAATTCCGGTGCACCGCTGAAAATTAATTTCGTAATAAATAATAAAGCGAAACCGAATATATTGTTTCAACAATCAAAGCATTGTTAGAAAATTCATCAGAAAGAGTTACCGTACATAAAACACGCAATATTTATGAATTGAATTCCGGTGCATGACTGAAAATTAATTTCTTAATAAATAATAAAGCGAAACCGAATATATTGTTTCAACAATCAAAGCATTGTTAGAAAATTCATCAGAAAGAGTTACCGCATATAAAACACGCAATATTTATGAATTGAATTCCGGTGCAGGGCTGAAAATTAATTTCTTAATAAATAATAAAGCGAAACCGAATATATTGTTTCAGCAATCAAAGCATTGTTAGAAAATTCATCAGAAAGAGTTACCGCATATAAAACACGCAATATTTATTAATTGAATTCCGGTGCAGGGCTGAAAATTAATTTCTTAATAAATAATAAAGCGAAACCGAATATATTGTTTCAACAATCAAAGCATTGTTAGAAAATTCATCAGAAAGAGTTACCGCATATAAAACACGCAATATTTATGAATTGAATTCCGGTGCACCGCTGAAAATTAATTTCATAATAAATAATAAAGCGAAACCGAATATATTGTTTCAACAATCAAAGCATTGTTAGAAAATTAATCAGAAGGAGTTACCGCATATAAAACACGCAATATTTATGAATTGAATTCCGGTGCAAGGCTGAAAATTAATTTCTTAATAAATAATAAAGCGAAACCGAATATATTGCTTCAACAATCAAAGCATTGTTAGAAAATTCATCAGAAAGGGTTACCGCATATAAAACACGCAATATTTATGAATTGAATTCCGGTGCACCGTTGAAAATTAATTTCTTAATAAATAATAAAGCGAAACCGAATATATTGTTTCAACAATCAAAGTAATGTTAGAAAATTCATCAGAAAGAGTTATCGCATATAAAACACGCAATATTTATGAATTGAATTCCGGTGCAGGGCTGAAAATTAATTTCTTAATAAATAATAAAGCGAAACCGAATATATTGTTTTAACAATCAAAGCATTGTTAAAAAATTCATCAGAATGAGTTACCGCATATAAAACACGCAATATTTATGAATTGAATTCCGGTGCAGGGCTGAAAATTAATTTCTTAATAAATAATAAAGAGAAACCGAATATATTGTTTCAACAATCAAAGCATTGTTAGAAAATTCATCAGAAAGAGTTACCGCATATAAAACACGCAATATTTATGAATTGAATTCCGGTGCAAGGCTGAAAATAAATTTCTTAATAAATAATAAAGCGAAACCGAATATATTGTTTCAACAATCAAAGCATTGTTAGAAAAATCATCAGAAAGAGTTACCGCATATAAAACACGCAATATTTATGAATTGAATTCCGGTGCACCGCTGAAAATTAATTTCTTAATAAATAATAAAGCGAAACCGAATATATTGTTTCAACAATCAAAGCATTGTTAGAAAATTCATCAGAAAGAGTTACCGCATAATAAAACACGCAATATTTATGAATTGAATTCCGGTGCACCGCTGAAAATTAATTTCGTAATAAATAATAAAGCGAAACCGAATATATTGTTTCAACAATCAAACCATTGTTAGAAAATACAGTAAAAATAAATACCGAATATAAAACACGCAATATTTATGAATTAAATTCTGTTGCACATCTGAAAATTAATTTCTTATTAAATAATAAAGTGAAACCGAAAATTTTGTTTCTACAATCAAACCATTATTAGAATATCCAGGTAAAAGAGATACCGAATATAAAACACGCAATATTTATAAGTTAAATTCCGGTGCAGTTCTTAAAATTAATATATTAATAAATAATAAATTGAAATCGAATATATTGTTTCAACAATCAAACCATTGTTAGAAAATTCAGGTAAAAGAGATACCAAATATAAAAGACGCAATATTTATGAATTAAATTCTGGTGCACGTCTGAAAATAAATTTCTTAATAAATAATAAAGTGAAACCGAATATATTGTTTCAACAATCAAACCATTGTTAGAAAATACAGTAAAAATAATTACCGAATATAAAACACGCAATATTTATGAATTAAATTCCGGTGCACCTTTGAAAATTAATATCTTAATAAATAATAAAGTGAAACCGAATATATTGTTTCAACAATCAAACCATTGTTAGAAAATTCAGTAAAAATAAATACCGCATATAAAACACGCAATATTTATGAATTGAATTCCAATGCAGGGCTGAAAATTAATTTCTTAATAAATAATAAAGCGAAACCGAATATATTGTTTCAACAATCACAGCATTGTTAGAAAATTCATCAGAAAGAGTTACCGCATATAAAACACGCAATATTTATTAATTGAATTCCGGTGCAGGGCTGAAAATTAATTTGTTAATAAATAATAAAGCGAAACCGAATATACTGTTTCAACAAAGAAAGCATTGTTAGAAAATTCGTCAGAAAGAGTTACCGCATATAAAACACGCAATATTTATGAATTGAATTCCGGTGCACCGCTGAAAATTAATTTCGTAATAAATAATAAAGCGAAACCGAATATATTGTTTCAACAATCAAAGCATTGTTAGAAAATTCATCAGAAAGAGTTACTGCATATAAAACACGCAATATTTATGAATTGAATTCCGGTGCATGGCTGAAAATTAATTTCTTAATAAATAATAAAGCGAAACCGAATATATTGTTTCAACAATCAAAGCATTGTTAGAAAATTCATCAGAAAGAGATACCGCATATAAAACACGCAATATTTATGAATTGAATTCCGGTGCAGGACTGAAAATTAATTTCTTAATAAATAATAAAGCGAAACCGAATATATTGTTTCAGCAATCAAAGCATTGTTAGAAAATTCATCAGAAAGAGTTACCGCATATAAAACACGCAATATTTATTAATTGAATTCCGGTGCAGGGCTGAAAATTAATTTCTTAATAAATAATAAAGCGAAACCGAATATATTGCCTCAACAATCAAAGCATTGTTAGAAAATTCATCAGAAAGAGTTACCGCATATAAAACACGATATATTTATGAATTGAATTCCTGTGCAGGGCTGAAAATTAATTTCTTAATAAATAATAAAGAGAAACCGAATATATTGTTTCAACAATCAAAGCATTGTTAGAAAATTCATCAGAAAGAGTTACCGCATATAAAACACGCAATATTTATGAATTGAATTCCGGTGCACCGCTAAAAATTAATTTCTTAATAAATAATAAAACGAAACCGAATATATTGTTTCAACAATCAAAGCATTGTTAGAAAATTCATCAGAAAGAGTTACTGCATATAAAACACGCAATATTTATGAATTGAATTCCGGTGCATGGCTGAAAATTAATTTCTTAATAAATAATAAAGCGAAACCGAATATATTGTTTCAACAATCAAAGCATTGTTAGAAAATTCATCAGAAAGAGATACCGCATATAAAACACGCAATATTTATGAATTGAATTCCGGTGCAGGACTGAAAATTAATTTCTTAATAAATAATAAAGCGAAACCGAATATATTGTTTCAGCAATCAAAGCATTGTTAGAAAATTCATCAGAAAGAGTTACCGCATATAAAACACGCAATATTTATTAATTGAATTCCGGTGCAGGGCTGAAAATTAATTTCTTAATAAATAATAAAGCGAAACCGAATATATTGCCTCAACAATCAAAGCATTGTTAGAAAATTCATCAGAAAGAGTTACCGCATATAAAACAAGCAATATTTATGAATTGAATTCCTGTGCAGGGCTGAAAATTAATTTCATAATAAATAATAAAGCGAAACCGAATATATTGTTTCAACAATCAAAGCATTGTTAGAAAATTCATCAGAAAGAGTTACCGCATATAAAACACGCAATATTTATGAATTGAATGCAGGTGCAAGGCTGAAAATTAATTTCTTAATAAATAATAAAGCGAAACCGAATATATTGTTTCAACAATCAAAGCATTGTTAGAAAATTCATCAGAAAGAGTTACCGCATATAAAACACGCAATATTTATGAATTGAATTCCGGTGCACCGCTGAAAATTAATTTCGTAATAAATAATAAAGCGAAACCGAATATATTGTTTCAACAATCAAAGCATTGTTAGAAAATTCATCAGAAAGAGTTACCGCATATAAAACACGCAATATTTATGAATTGAATTCCGGTGCACCGCTGAAAATTAATTTCCTAATAAATAATAAAGCGAAACCGAATATATTGTTTCAACAATCAAAGCATTGTTAGAAAATTCATCAAAAGGAGTTACCGCATATAAAACACGCAATATTTATGAATTGAATTCCGGTGCAAGGCTGAAAATTAATTTCTTAATAAATAATAAAGCGAAACCGAATATATTGTTTCAACAATCAAAGCATTGTTAGAAAATTCATCAGAAAGAGTTACCGCATATAAAACACGCAATATTTATGAATTGAATTCCGGTGCACTGCTGAAAATTAATTTCTTAATAAATAATAAAGCGAAACCGAATATATTGTTTCAACAATCAAAGTAATGTTAGAAAATTCATCAGAAAGAGTTATCGCATATAAAACACGCAATATTTATGAATTGAATTCCGGTGCAGGGCTGAAAATTAATTTCTTAATAAATAATAAAGCGAAACCGAATATATTGTTTTAACAATCAAAGCATTGTTAAAAAATTCATCAGAATGAGTTACCGCATATAAAACACGCAATATTTATGAATTGAATTCCGGTGCAGGGCTGAAAATTAATTTCTTAATAAATAATAAAGAGAAACCGAATATATTGTTTCAACAATCAAAGCATTGTTAGAAAATTCATCAGAAAGAGTTACCGCATATAAAACACGCAATATTTATGAATTGAATTCCGGTGCACCGCTAAAAATTAATTTCTTAATAAATAATAAAGCGAAACCGAATATATTGCTTCAACAATCAAAGCATTGTTAGAAAATTCATCAGAAAGGGTTACCGCATATAAAACACGCAATATTTATGAATTGAATTCCGGTGCACCGTTGAAAATTAATTTCTTAATAAATAATAAAGCGAAACCGAATATATTGTTTCAACAATCAAAGTAATGTTAGAAAATTCATCAGAAAGAGTTATCGCATATAAAACACGCAATATTTATGAATTGAATTCCGGTACAGGGCTGAAAATTAATTTCTTAATAAATAATAAAGCGAAACCGAATATATTGTTTTAACAATCAAAGCATTGTTAAAAAATTCATCAGAATGAGATACCGCATATAAAACACGCAATATTTATGAATTGAATTCCGGTGCAGGGCTGAAAATTAATTTCTTAATAAATAATAAAGAGAAACCGAATATATTGTTTCAACAATCAAAGCATTGTTAGAAAATTCATCAGAAAGAGTTACCGCATATAAAACACGCAATATTTATGAATTGAATTCCGGTGCACCGCTAAAAATTAATTTCTTAATAAATAATAAAACGAAACCGAATATATTGTTTCAACAATCAAAGCATTGTTAGAAAATTCATCAGAAAGTGTTGCCGCATATAAAACACGCAATATTTATGAATTGAATTCCGGTGCAAGGCTGAAAATAAATTTCTTAATAAATAATAAAGCGAAACCGAATATATTGTTTCAACAATCAAAGCATTGTTAGAAAATTCATCAGAAAGAGTTACCGCATATAAAACACGCAATATTTATGAATTGAATTCCGGTGCACCGCTGAAAATTAATTTCTTAATAAATAATAAAGCGAAACCGAATATATTGTTTCAACAATCAAAGCATTGTTAGAAAATTCATCAGAAAGAGTTACCGCATAATAAAACACGCAATATTTATGAATTGAATTCCGGTGCACCGCTGAAAATTAATTTCGTAATAAATAATAAAGCGAAACCGAATATATTGTTTCAACAATCAAACCATTGTTAGAAAATACAGTAAAAATAAATACCGAATATAAAACACGCAATATTTATGAATTAAATTCTGTTGCACATCTGAAAATTAATTTCTTATTAAATAATAAAGTGAAACCGAAAATTTTGTTTCTACAATCAAACCATTATTAGAATATCCAGGTAAAAGAGATACCGAATATAAAACACGCAATATTTATAAATTAAATTCCGGTGCAGTTCTTAAAATTAATATATTAATAAATAATAAATTGAAATCGAATATATTGTTTCAACAATCAAACCATTGTTAGAAAATTCAGGTAAAAGAGATACCAAATATAAAAGACGCAATATTTATGAATTAAATTCCGGTGCACCTTTGAAAATTAATATCTTAATAAATAATAAAGTGAAACCGAATATATTGTTTCAACAATCAAACCATTGTTAGAAAATTCAGTAAAAATAAATACCGCATATAAAACACGCAATATTTATGAATTGAATTCCGGTGCAGGGCTGAAAATTAATTTCTTAATAAATAATAAAGCGAAACCGAATATATTGTTTCAACAATCAAAGCATTGTTAGAAAATTCATCAGAAAGAGTTACCGCATATAAAACACGCAATATTTATTAATTGAATTCCGGTGCAGGGCTGAAAATTAATTTGTTAATAAATAATAAAGCGAAACCGAATATATTGTTTCAACAAAGAAAGCATTGTTAGAAAATTCGTCAGAAAGAGTTACCGCATATAAAACACGCAATATTTATGAATTGAATTCCGGTGCACCGCTGAAAATTAATTTCGTAATAAATAATAAAGCGAAACCGAATATATTGCCTCAACAATCAAAGCATTGTTAGAAAATTCATCAGAAAGAGTTACCGCATATAAAACACGCAATATTTATGAATTGAATTCCTGTGCAGGGCTGAAAATTAATTTCATAATAAATAATAAAGCGAAACCGAATATATTGTTTCAACAATCAAAGCATTGTTAGAAAATTCATCAGAAAGAGTTACCGCATATAAAACACGCAATATTTATGAATTGAATGCAGGTGCAAGGCTGAAAATTAATTTCTTAATAAATAATAAAGCGAAACCGAATATATTGTTTCAACAATCAAAGCATTGTTAGAAAATTCATCAGAAAGAGTTACCGCATATAAAACACGCAATATTTATGAATTGAATTCCGGTGCACCGCTGAAAATTAATTTCGTAATAAATAATAAAGCGAAACCGAATATATTGTTTCAACAATCAAAGCATTGTTAGAAAATTCATCAGAAAGAGTTACCGCATATAAAACACGCAATATTTATGAATTGAATTCCGGTGCACCGCTGAAAATTAATTTCCTAATAAATAATAAAGCGAAACCGAATATATTGTTTCAACAATCAAAGCATTGTTAGAAAATTCATCAAAAGGAGTTACCGCATATAAAACACGCAATATTTATGAATTGAATTCCGGTGCGAGGCTGAAAATTAATTTCTTAATAAATAATAAAGCGAAACCGAATATATTGTTTCAACAATCAAAGCATTGTTAGAAAATTCATCAGAAAGAGTTACCGCATATAAAACACGCAATATTTATGAATTGAATTCCGGTGCACTGCTGAAAATTAATTTCTTAATAAATAATAAAGCGAAACCGAATATATTGTTTCAACAATCAAAGTAATTTTAGAAAATTCATCAGAAAGAGTTATCGCATATAAAACACGCAATATTTATGAATTGAATTCCGGTGCACCGCTAAAAATTAATTTCTTAATAAATAATAAAACGAAACCGAATATATTGTTTCAACAATCAAAGCATTGTTAGAAAATTCATCAGAAAGTGTTGCCGCATATAAAACACGCAATATTTATGAATTGAATTCCGGTTCAAGGCTGAAAATAAATTTCTTAATAAATAATAAAGCGAAACCGAATATATTGTTTCAACAATCAAAGCATTGTTAGAAAATTCATCAGAAAGAGTTACCGCATATAAAACACGCAATATTTATGAATTGAATTCCGGTGCACCGCTGAAAATTAATTTCTTAATAAATAATAAAGCGAAACCGAATATATTGTTTCAACAATCAAAGCATTGTTAGAAAATTCATCAGAAAGAGTTACCGCATAATAAAACACGCAATATTTATGAATTGAATTCCGGTGCACCGCTGAAAATTAATTTCGTAATAAATAATAAAGCGAAACCGAATATATTGTTTCAACAATCAAACCATTGTTAGAAAATACAGTAAAAATAAATACCGAATATAAAACACGCAATATTTATGAATTAAATTCTGTTGCACATCTGAAAATTAATTTCTTATTAAATAATAAAGTGAAACCGAAAATTTTGTTTCTACAATCAAACCATTATTAGAATATCCAGGTAAAAGAGATACCGAATATAAAACACGCAATATTTATAAATTAAATTCCGGTGCAGTTCTTAAAATTAATATATTAATAAATAATAAATTGAAATCGAATATATTGTTTCAACAATCAAACCATTGTTAGAAAATTCAGGTAAAAGAGATACCAAATATAAAAGACGCAATATTTATGAATTAAATTCTGGTGCACGTCTGAAAATAAATTTCTTAATAAATAATAAAGTGAAACCGAATATATTGTTTCAACAATCAAACCATTGTTAGAAAATACAGTAAAAATAATTACCGAATATAAAACACGCAATATTTATGAATTAAATTCCGGTGCACCTTTGAAAATTAATATCTTAATAAATAATAAAGTGAAACCGAATATATTGTTTCAACAATCAAACCATTGTTAGAAAATTCAGTAAAAATAAATACCGCATATAAAACACGCAATATTTATGAATTGAATTCCGGTGCAGGGCTGAAAATTAATTTCTTAATAAATAATAAAGCGAAACCGAATATATTGTTTCAACAATCAAAGCATTGTTAGAAAATTCATCAGAAAGAGTTACCGCATATAAAACACGCAATATTTATGAATTGAATTCCGGTGCAGGGCTGAAAATTAATTTGTTAATAAATAATAAAGCGAAACCGAATATATTGTTTCAACAAAGAAAGCATTGTTAGAAAATTCGTCAGAAAGAGTTACCGCATATAAAACACGCAATATTTATGAATTGAATTCCGGTGCACCGCTGAAAATTAATTTCGTAATAAATAATAAAGCGAAACCGAATATATTGCCTCAACAATCAAAGCATTGTTAGAAAATTCATCAGAAAGAGTTACCGCATATAAAACACGCAATATTTATGAATTGAATTCCTGTGCAGGGCTGAAAATTAATTTCATAATAAATAATAAAGCGAAACCGAATATATTGTTTCAACAATCAAAGCATTGTTAGAAAATTCATCAGAAAGAGTTACCGCATATAAAACACGCAATATTTATGAATTGAATGCAGGTGCAAGGCTGAAAATTAATTTCTTAATAAATAATAAAGCGAAACCGAATATATTGTTTCAACAATCAAAGCATTGTTAGAAAATTCATCAGAAAGAGTTACCGCATATAAAACACGCAATATTTATGAATTGAATTCCGGTGCACCGCTGAAAATTAATTTCGTAATAAATAATAAAGCGAAACCGAATATATTGTTTCAACAATCAAAGCATTGTTAGAAAATTCATCAGAAAGAGTTACCGCATATAAAACACGCAATATTTATGAATTGAATTCCGGTGCACCGCTGAAAATTAATTTCCTAATAAATAATAAAGCGAAACCGAATATATTGTTTCAACAATCAAAGCATTGTTAGAAAATTCATCAAAAGGAGTTACCGCATATAAAACACGCAATATTTATGAATTGAATTCCGGTGCGAGGCTGAAAATTAATTTCTTAATAAATAATAAAGCGAAACCGAATATATTGTTTCAACAATCAAAGCATTGTTAGAAAATTCATCAGAAAGAGTTACCGCATATAAAACACGCAATATTTATGAATTGAATTCCGGTGCACTGCTGAAAATTAATTTCTTAATAAATAATAAAGCGAAACCGAATATATTGTTTCAACAATCAAAGTAATTTTAGAAAATTCATCAGAAAGAGTTATCGCATATAAAACACGCAATATTTATGAATTGAATTCCGGTGCACCGCTAAAAATTAATTTCTTAATAAATAATAAAACGAAACCGAATATATTGTTTCAACAATCAAAGCATTGTTAGAAAATTCATCAGAAAGTGTTGCCGCATATAAAACACGCAATATTTATGAATTGAATTCCGGTTCAAGGCTGAAAATAAATTTCTTAATAAATAATAAAGCGAAACCGAATATATTGTTTCAACAATCAAAGCATTGTTAGAAAATTCATCAGAAAGAGTTACCGCATATAAAACACGCAATATTTATGAATTGAATTCCGGTGCACCGCTGAAAATTAATTTCTTAATAAATAATAAAGCGAAACCGAATATATTGTTTCAACAATCAAAGCATTGTTAGAAAATTCATCAGAAAGAGTTACCGCATAATAAAACACGCAATATTTATGAATTGAATTCCGGTGCACCGCTGAAAATTAATTTCGTAATAAATAATAAAGCGAAACCGAATATATTGTTTCAACAATCAAACCATTGTTAGAAAATACAGTAAAAATAAATACCGAATATAAAACACGCAATATTTATGAATTAAATTCTGTTGCACATCTGAAAATTAATTTCTTATTAAATAATAAAGTGAAACCGAAAATTTTGTTTCTACAATCAAACCATTATTAGAATATCCAGGTAAAAGAGATACCGAATATAAAACACGCAATATTTATAAATTAAATTCCGGTGCAGTTCTTAAAATTAATATATTAATAAATAATAAATTGAAATCGAATATATTGTTTCAACAATCAAACCATTGTTAGAAAATTCAGGTAAAAGAGATACCAAATATAAAAGACGCAATATTTATGAATTAAATTCTGGTGCACGTCTGAAAATAAATTTCTTAATAAATAATAAAGTGAAACCGAATATATTGTTTCAACAATCAAACCATTGTTAGAAAATACAGTAAAAATAATTACCGAATATAAAACACGCAATATTTATGAATTAAATTCCGGTGCACCTTTGAAAATTAATATCTTAATAAATAATAAAGTGAAACCGAATATATTGTTTCAACAATCAAACCATTGTTAGAAAATTCAGTAAAAATAAATACCGCATATAAAACACGCAATATTTATGAATTGAATTCCGGTGCAGGGCTGAAAATTAATTTCTTAATAAATAATAAAGCGAAACCGAATATATTGTTTCAACAATCAAAGCATTGTTAGAAAATTCATCAGAAAGAGTTACCGCATATAAAACACGCAATATTTATTAATTGAATTCCGGTGCAGGGCTGAAAATTAATTTGTTAATAAATAATAAAGCGAAACCGAATATATTGTTTCAACAAAGAAAGCATTGTTAGAAAATTCGTCAGAAAGAGTTACCGCATATAAAACACGCAATATTTATGAATTGAATTCCGGTGCATGGCTGAAAATTAATTTCTTAATAAATAATAAAGCGAAACCGAATATATTGTTTCAACAATCAAAGCATTGTTAGAAAATTCATCAGAAAGAGATACCGCATATAAAACACGCAATATTTATGAATTGAATTCCGGTGCAGGACTGAAAATTAATTTCTTAATAAATAATAAAGCGAAACCGAATATATTGTTTCAGCAATCAAAGCATTGTTAGAAAATTCATCAGAAAGAGTTACCGCATATAAAACACGCAATATTTATTAATTGAAATCCGGTGCAGGGCTGAAAATTAATTTCTTAATAAATAATAAAGCGAAACCGAATATATTGCCTCAACAATCAAAGCATTGTTAGAAAATTCATCAGAAAGAGTTACCGCATATAAAACACGCAATATTTATGAATTGAATTCCTGTGCAGGGCTGAAAATTAATTTCATAATAAATAATAAAGCGAAACCGAATATATTGTTTCAACAATCAAAGCATTGTTAGAAAATTCATCAGAAAGAGTTACCGCATATAAAACACGCAATATTTATGAATTGAATGCAGGTGCAAGGCTGAAAATTAATTTCTTAATAAATAATAAAGCGAAACCGAATATATTGTTTCAACAATCAAAGCATTGTTAGAAAATTCATCAGAAAGAGTTACCGCATATAAAATACGCAATATTTATGAATTGAATTCCGGTGCACCGCTGAAAATTAATTTCGTAATAAATAATAAAGCGAAACCGAATATATTGTTTCAACAATCAAAGCATTGTTAGAAAATTCATCAGAAAGAGTTACCGCATATAAAACACGCAATATTTATGAATTGAATTCCGGTGCACCGCTGAAAATTAATTTCCTAATAAATAATAAAGCGAAACCGAATATATTGTTTCAACAATCAAAGCATTGTTAGAAAATTCATCAAAAGGAGTTACCGCATATAAAACACGCAATATTTATGAATTGAATTCCGGTGCAAGGCTGAAAATTAATTTCTTAATAAATAATAAAGCGAAACCGAATATATTGTTTCAACAATCAAAGCATTGTTAGAAAATTCATCAGAAAGAGTTACCGCATATAAAACACGCAATATTTATGAATTGAATTCCGGTGCACTGCTGAAAATTAATTTCTTAATAAATAATAAAGCGAAACCGAATATATTGTTTCAACAATCAAAGTAATGTTAGAAAATTTCTTCAGAAAGAGTTACCGCATATAAAACACGCAATATTTATGAATTGAATTCCGGTGCAGGGCTGAAAATTAATTTCTTAATAAATAATAAAGCGAAACCGAATATATTGTTTTAACAATCAAAGCATTGTTAGAAAATTCATCAGAAAGAGTTACCGCATATAAAACACGCAATATTTATGAATTGAATTCCGGTGCACCGCTAAAAATTAATTTCTTAATAAATAATAAAACGAAACCGAATATATTGTTTCAACAATCAAAGCATTGTTAGAAAATTCATCAGAAAGTGTTGCCGCATATAAAACACGAAATATTTATGAATTGAATTCCGGTTCAAGGCTGAAAATAAATTTCTTAATAAATAATAAAGCGAAACCGAATATATTGTTTCAACAATCAAAGCATTGTTAGAAAATTCATCAGAAAGAGTTACCGCATATAAAACACGCAATATTTATGAATTGAATTCCGGTGCACTGCTGAAAATTAATTTCTTAATAAATAATAAAGCGAAACCGAATATATTGTTTCAACAATCAAAGTAATTTTAGAAAATTCATCAGAAAGAGTTATCGCATATAAAACACGCAATATTTATGAATTGAATTCCGGTGCACCGCTAAAAATTAATTTCTTAATAAATAATAAAACGAAACCGAATATATTGTTTCAACAATCAAAGCATTGTTAGAAAATTCATCAGAAAGTGTTGCCGCATATAAAACACGCAATATTTATGAATTGAATTCCGGTTCAAGGCTGAAAATAAATTTCTTAATAAATAATAAAGCGAAACCGAATATATTGTTTCAACAATCAAAGCATTGTTAGAAAATTCATCAGAAAGAGTTACCGCATATAAAACACGCAATATTTATGAATTGAATTCCGGTGCACCGCTGAAAATTAATTTCTTAATAAATAATAAAGCGAAACCGAATATATTGTTTCAACAATCAAAGCATTGTTAGAAAATTCATCAGAAAGAGTTACCGCATAATAAAACACGCAATATTTATGAATTGAATTCCGGTGCACCGCTGAAAATTAATTTCGTAATAAATAATAAAGCGAAACCGAATATATTGTTTCAACAATCAAACCATTGTTAGAAAATACAGTAAAAATAAATACCGAATATAAAACACGCAATATTTATGAATTAAATTCTGTTGCACATCTGAAAATTAATTTCTTATTAAATAATAAAGTGAAACCGAAAATTTTGTTTCTACAATCAAACCATTATTAGAATATCCAGGTAAAAGAGATACCGAATATAAAACACGCAATATTTATAAATTAAATTCCGGTGCAGTTCTTAAAATTAATATATTAATAAATAATAAATTGAAATCGAATATATTGTTTCAACAATCAAACCATTGTTAGAAAATTCAGGTAAAAGAGATACCAAATATAAAAGACGCAATATTTATGAATTAAATTCTGGTGCACGTCTGAAAATAAATTTCTTAATAAATAATAAAGTGAAACCGAATATATTGTTTCAACAATCAAACCATTGTTAGAAAATACAGTAAAAATAATTACCGAATATAAAACACGCAATATTTATGAATTAAATTCCGGTGCACCTTTGAAAATTAATATCTTAATAAATAATAAAGTGAAACCGAATATATTGTTTCAACAATCAAACCATTGTTAGAAAATTCAGTAAAAATAAATACCGCATATAAAACACGCAATATTTATGAATTGAATTCCGGTGCAGGGCTGAAAATTAATTTCTTAATAAATAATAAAGCGAAACCGAATATATTGTTTCAACAATCAAAGCATTGTTAGAAAATTCATCAGAAAGAGTTACCGCATATAAAACACGCAATATTTATTAATTGAATTCCGGTGCAGGGCTGAAAATTAATTTGTTAATAAATAATAAAGCGAAACCGAATATATTGTTTCAACAAAGAAAGCATTGTTAGAAAATTCGTCAGAAAGAGTTACCGCATATAAAACACGCAATATTTATGAATTGAATTCCGGTGCATGGCTGAAAATTAATTTCTTAATAAATAATAAAGCGAAACCGAATATATTGTTTCAACAATCAAAGCATTGTTAGAAAATTCATCAGAAAGAGATACCGCATATAAAACACGCAATATTTATGAATTGAATTCCGGTGCAGGACTGAAAATTAATTTCTTAATAAATAATAAAGCGAAACCGAATATATTGTTTCAGCAATCAAAGCATTGTTAGAAAATTCATCAGAAAGAGTTACCGCATATAAAACACGCAATATTTATTAATTGAAATCCGGTGCAGGGCTGAAAATTAATTTCTTAATAAATAATAAAGCGAAACCGAATATATTGCCTCAACAATCAAAGCATTGTTAGAAAATTCATCAGAAAGAGTTACCGCATATAAAACACGCAATATTTATGAATTGAATTCCTGTGCAGGGCTGAAAATTAATTTCATAATAAATAATAAAGCGAAACCGAATATATTGTTTCAACAATCAAAGCATTGTTAGAAAATTCATCAGAAAGAGTTACCGCATATAAAACACGCAATATTTATGAATTGAATGCAGGTGCAAGGCTGAAAATTAATTTCTTAATAAATAATAAAGCGAAACCGAATATATTGTTTCAACAATCAAAGCATTGTTAGAAAATTCATCAGAAAGAGTTACCGCATATAAAATACGCAATATTTATGAATTGAATTCCGGTGCACCGCTGAAAATTAATTTCGTAATAAATAATAAAGCGAAACCGAATATATTGTTTCAACAATCAAAGCATTGTTAGAAAATTCATCAGAAAGAGTTACCGCATATAAAACACGCAATATTTATGAATTGAATTCCGGTGCACCGCTGAAAATTAATTTCCTAATAAATAATAAAGCGAAACCGAATATATTGTTTCAACAATCAAAGCATTGTTAGAAAATTCATCAAAAGGAGTTACCGCATATAAAACACGCAATATTTATGAATTGAATTCCGGTGCAAGGCTGAAAATTAATTTCTTAATAAATAATAAAGCGAAACCGAATATATTGTTTCAACAATCAAAGCATTGTTAGAAAATTCATCAGAAAGAGTTACCGCATATAAAACACGCAATATTTATGAATTGAATTCCGGTGCACTGCTGAAAATTAATTTCTTAATAAATAATAAAGCGAAACCGAATATATTGTTTCAACAATCAAAGTAATGTTAGAAAATTTCTTCAGAAAGAGTTACCGCATATAAAACACGCAATATTTATGAATTGAATTCCGGTGCAGGGCTGAAAATTAATTTCTTAATAAATAATAAAGCGAAACCGAATATATTGTTTTAACAATCAAAGCATTGTTAGAAAATTCATCAGAAAGAGTTACCGCATATAAAACACGCAATATTTATGAATTGAATTCCGGTGCACCGCTAAAAATTAATTTCTTAATAAATAATAAAACGAAACCGAATATATTGTTTCAACAATCAAAGCATTGTTAGAAAATTCATCAGAAAGTGTTGCCGCATATAAAACACGCAATATTTATGAATTGAATTCCGGTGCAAGGCTGAAAATAAATTTCTTAATAAATAATAAAGCGAAACCGAATATATTGTTTCAACAATCAAAGCATTGTTAGAAAATTCATGAGAAAGAGTTACCGCATATAAAACACGCAATATTTATGAATTGAATTCCGGTGCACCGCTGAAAATTAATTTCTTAATAAAAAATAAAGCGAAACCGAATATATTGTTTGAACAATCAAAGCATTGTTAGAAAATTCATCAGAAAGAGTTACCGCATAATAAAACACGCAATATTTATGAATTGAATTCCGGTGCACCGCTGAAAATTAATTTCGTAATAAATAATAAAGTGAAATCGAATATATTGTTTCAACAATCAAACCATTATTAGAAAATTCAGGTAAAAGTGATACCGAATATAAAACACGCAATATTTATGAATTAAATTCTGTTGCACATCTGAAAATTAATTTCTTATTAAATAATAAAGTGAAACCGAAAATTTTGTTTCTACAATCAAACCATTATTAGAATATCCAGGTAAAAGAGATACCGAATATAAAACACGCAATATTTATAAATTAAATTCCGGTGCAGTTCTTAAAATTAATATATTAATAAATAATAAATTGAAATCGAATATATTGTTTCAACAATCAAACATTGTTAGAAAATTCAGGTAAAAGAGATACCAAATATAAAAGACGCAATATTTATGAATTAAATTCTGGTGCACGTCTGAAAATAAATTTCTTAATAAATAATAAAGTGAAACCGAATATATTGTTTCAACAATCAAACCATTGTTAGAAAATACAGTAAAAATAAATACCGAATATAAAACACGCAATATTTATGAATTAAATTCCGGTGCACGTCTGAAAATTAATATCTTAATAAATAATAAAGTGAAACCGAATATATTGTTTCAACAATCAAACCATTGTTAGAAAATTCAGTAAAAATAAATACCGAATATAAAACACGCAATATTTATGAATTGAATTCCGGTGCAGGGCTGAAAATTAATTTCTTAATAAATAATAAAGCGAAACCGAATATATTGTTTCAACAATCAAAGCATTGTTTGAAAATTCATCAGAAAGAGTTACCGCATATAAAACACGCAATATTTATGAATTGAATTTCGGTGCGGGGCTGAAAATTAATTTCTTAATAAATAATAAAGCGAAACCGAATATATTGTTTCAACAATCAAAGCATTGTTAGAAAATTCATCAGAAAGAGTTACCGCATATAAAACACGCAATATTTATGAATTGAATTTCGTTGCGGGGCTGAAAATTAATTTGTTAATAAATAATAAAGCGAAACCGAATATATTGTTTCAACAATGAAAGCATTGTTAGAAAATTCGTCAGAAAGAGTTACCGCATATAAAACACGAAATATTTATGAATTGAATTCCGGTGCACCGCTGAAAATTAATTTCGTAATAAATAATAAAGCGAAACCGAATATATTGTTTCAACAATCAAAGCATTGTTAGAAAATTCATCAGAAAGAGTTACTGCATATAAAACGCGCAATATTTATGAATTGAATTCCGGTGCATGGCTGAAAATTAATTTCTTAATAAATAATAAAGCGAAACCGAATATATTGTTTCAACAATCAAAGCATTGTTAGAAAATTCATCAGAAAGAGTTACCGCATATAAAACACGCAATATTTATGAATTGAATTCCGGTGCAGGGCTGAAAATTAATTTCTTAATAAATAATAAAGCGAAACCGAATATATTGTTTCAGCAATCAAAGCATTGTTAGAAAATTCGTCAGAAAGAGTTACCGCATACAAAACACGCAATATTTATTAATTGAATTCCGGTGCAGGGCTTAAAATTAATATCTTAATAAATAATAAAGCGAAACCGAATATATTGCCTCAACAATCAAAGTATTGTTAGAAAATTCATCAGAAAGAGTTACCGCATATAAAACACGCAATATTTATGAATTGAATTCCTGTGCAGGGCTGAAAATTAATTTCATAATAAATAATAAAGCGAAACCGAATATATTGTTTCAACAATCAAAGCATTGTTAGAAAATTCATCAGAAAGAGTTACCGCATATAAAACACGCAATATTTATGAATTGAATTCAGGTGCAAGGCTGAAAATTAATTTCTTAATAAATAATAAAGCGAAACCGAATATATTGTTTCAACAATCAAAGCATTGTTAGAAAATTCATCAGAAAGAGTTACCGCATATAAAACACGCAATATTTATGAATTGAATTCCGGTGCACCGCTGAAAATTAATTTCATAATAAATAATAAAGCGAAACCGAATATATTGTTTCAACAATCAAAGCATTGTTAGAAAATTCATCAAAAGGAGTTACCGCATATAAAACACGCAATATTTATGAATTGAATTCCGGTGCAAAGCTGAAAATTAATTTCTTAATAAATAATAAAGCGAAACCGAATATATTGTTTCAAAAATCAAAGCATTGTTAGAAAATTCATCAGAAAGAGTCACCGCATATAAAACACGCAATATTTATGAATTGAATTCCGGTGCACCGCTGAAAATTAATTTCTTAATAAATAATAAAGCGAAACCGAATATATTGCTTCAACAATCAAAGCATTGTTAGAAAATACATCAGAAAGAGTTACCGCATATAAAACACGCAATATTTATGAATTGAATTCCGTTGCACTGCTGAAAATTAATTTCTTAATAAATAATAAAGCGAAACCGAATATATTGTTTCAACAATCAAAGTAATGTTAGAAAATTTCTTCAGAAAGAGTTACCGCATATATAACACGCAATATTTATGAATTGAATTCCGGTGCAGGGCTGAAAATTAATTTCTTAATAAATAATAAAGCGAAACCGAATATATTGTTTCAACAATCAAAGCATTGTTAGAAAATTCATCAGAAAGAGTTACCGCATATAAAACACGCAATATTTATTAATTGAATTCCGGTGCAGGGCTGAAAATTAATTTGTTAATAAATAATAAAGCGAAACCGAATATATTGTTTCAACAAAGAAAGCATTGTTAGAAAATTCGTCAGAAAGAGTTACCGCATATAAAACACGCAATATTTATGAATTGAATTCCGGTGCATGGCTGAAAATTAATTTCTTAATAAATAATAAAGCGAAACCGAATATATTGTTTCAACAATCAAAGCATTGTTAGAAAATTCATCAGAAAGAGATACCGCATATAAAACACGCAATATTTATGAATTGAATTCCGGTGCAGGACTGAAAATTAATTTCTTAATAAATAATAAAGCGAAACCGAATATATTGTTTCAGCAATCAAAGCATTGTTAGAAAATTCATCAGAAAGAGTTACCGCATATAAAACACGCAATATTTATTAATTGAATTCCGGTGCAGGGCTGAAAATTAATTTCTTAATAAATAATAAAGCGAAACCGAATATATTGCCTCAACAATCAAAGCATTGTTAGAAAATTCATCAGAAAGAGATACCGCATATAAAACACGCAATATTTATGAATTGAATTCCGGTGCAGGACTGAAAATTAATTTCTTAATAAATAATAAAGCGAAACAGAATATATTGTTTCAGCAATCAAAGCATTGTTAGAAAATTCATCAGAAAGAGTTACCGCATATAAAACACGCAATATTTATTAATTGAATTCCGGTGCAGGGCTGAAAATTAATTTCTTAATAAATAATAAAGCGAAACCGAATATATTGCCTCAACAATCAAAGCATTGTTAGAAAATTCATCAGAAAGAGTTACCGCATATAAAACACGCAATATTTATGAATTGAATTCCTGTGCAGGGCTGAAAATTAATTTCATAATAAATAATAAAGCGAAACCGAATATATTGTTTCAACAATCAAAGCATTGTTAGAAAATTCATCAGAAAGAGTTACCGCATATAAAACACGCAATATTTATGAATTGAATTCCGGTGCACCGCTGAAAATTAATTTCCTAATAAATGATAAAGCGAAACCGAATATATTGTTTCAACAATCAAAGCATTGTTAGAAAATTCATCAAAAGGAGTTACCGCATATAAAACACGCAATATTTATGAATTGAATTCCGGTGCAAGGCTGAAAATTAATTTCTTAATAAATAATAAAGCGAAACCGAATATATTGTTTCAACAATCAAAGCATTGTTAGAAAATTCATCAGAAAGAGTTACCGCATATAAAACACGCAATATTTATGAATTGAATTCCGGTGCACTGCTGAAAATTAATTTCTTAATAAATAATAAAGCGAAACCGAATATATTGTTTCAACAATCAAAGTAATGTTAGAAAATTTCTTCAGAAAGAGTTACCGCATATAAAACACGCAATATTTATGAATTGAATTCCGGTGCAGGGCTGAAAATTAATTTCTTAATAAATAATAAAGCGAAACCGAATATATTGTTTTAACAATCAAAGCATTGTTAGAAAATTCATCAGAAAGAGTTACCGCATATAAAACACGCAATATTTATGAATTGAATTCCGGTGCACCGCTAAAAATTAATTTCTTAATAAATAATAAAACGAAACCGAATATATTGTTTCAACAATCAAAGCATTGTTAGAAAATTCATCAGAAAGTGTTGCCGCATATAAAACACGCAATATTTATGAATTGAATTCCGGTGCACCGCTGAAAATTAATTTCTTAATAAATAATAAAGCGAAACCGAATATATTGTTTGAACAATCAAAGCATTGTTAGAAAATTCATCAGAAAGATTTACCGCATAATAAAACACGCAATATTTATGAATTGAATTCCGGTGCACCGCTGAAAATTAATTTCGTAATAAATAATAAAGTGAAATCGAATATATTGTTTCAACAATCAAACCATTATTAGAAAATTCAGGTAAAAGTGATACCGAATATAAAACACGCAATATTTATGAATTAAATTCTGTTGCACATCTGAAAATTAATTTCTTATTAAATAATAAAGTGAAACCGAAAATTTTGTTTCTACAATCAAACCATTATTAGAATATCCAGGTAAAAGAGATACCGAATATAAAACACGCAATATTTATAAATTAAATTCCGGTGCAGTTCTTAAAATTAATATATTAATAAATAATAAATTGAAATCGAATATATTGTTTCAACAATCAAACATTGTTAGAAAATTCAGGTAAAAGAGATACCAAATATAAAAGACGCAATATTTATGAATTAAATTCTGGTGCACGTCTGAAAATAAATTTCTTAATAAATAATAAAGTGAAACCGAATATATTGTTTCAACAATCAAACCATTGTTAGAAAATACAGTAAAAATAAATACCGAATATAAAACACGCAATATTTATGAATTAAATTCCGGTGCACGTCTGAAAATTAATATCTTAATAAATAATAAAGTGAAACCGAATATATTGTTTCAACAATCAAACCATTGTTAGAAAATTCAGTAAAAATAAATACCGAATATAAAACACGCAATATTTATGAATTGAATTCCGGTGCAGGGCTGAAAATTAATTTCTTAATAAATAATAAAGCGAAACCGAATATATTGTTTCAACAATCAAAGCATTGTTAGAAAATTCATCAGAAAGAGTTACCGCATATAAAACACGCAATATTTATGAATTGAATTTCGGTGCGGGGCTGAAAATTAATTTGTTAATAAATAATAAAGCGAAACCGAATATATTGTTTCAACAATGAAAGCATTGTTAGAAAATTCGTCAGAAAGAGTTACCGCATATAAAACACGAAATATTTATGAATTGAATTCCGGTGCACCGCTGAAAATTAATTTCGTAATAAATAATAAAGCGAAACCGAATATATTGTTTCAACAATCAAAGCATTGTTAGAAAATTCATCAGAAAGAGTTACTGCATATAAAACGCGCAATATTTATGAATTGAATTCCGGTGCATGGCTGAAAATTAATTTCTTAATAAATAATAAAGCGAAACCGAATATATTGTTTCAACAATCAAAGCATTGTTAGAAAATTCATCAGAAAGAGTTACCGCATATAAAACACGCAATATTTATGAATTGAATTCCGGTGCAGGGCTGAAAATTAATTTCTTAATAAATAATAAAGCGAAACCGAATATATTGTTTCAGCAATCAAAGCATTGTTAGAAAATTCGTCAGAAAGAGTTACCGCATACAAAACACGCAATATTTATTAATTGAATTCCGGTGCAGGGCTTAAAATTAATATCTTAATAAATAATAAAGCGAAACCGAATATATTGCCTCAACAATCAAAGTATTGTTAGAAAATTCATCAGAAAGAGTTACCGCATATAAAACACGCAATATTTATGAATTGAATTCCTGTGCAGGGCTGAAAATTAATTTCATAATAAATAATAAAGCGAAACCGAATATATTGTTTCAACAATCAAAGCATTGTTAGAAAATTCATCAGAAAGAGTTACCGCATATAAAACACGCAATATTTATGAATTGAATTCAGGTGCAAGGCTGAAAATTAATTTCTTAATAAATAATAAAGCGAAACCGAATATATTGTTTCAACAATCAAAGCATTGTTAGAAAATTCATCAGAAAGAGTTACCGCATATAAAACACGCAATATTTATGAATTGAATTCCGGTGCACCGCTGAAAATTAATTTCATAATAAATAATAAAGCGAAACCGAATATATTGTTTCAACAATCAAAGCATTGATAGAAAATTCATCAAAAGGAGTTACCGCATATAAAACACGCAATATTTATGAATTGAATTCCGGTGCAAAGCTGAAAATTAATTTCTTAATAAATAATAAAGCGAAACCGAATATATTGTTTCAAAAATCAAAGCATTGTTAGAAAATTCATCAGAAAGAGTCACCGCATATAAAACACGCAATATTTATGAATTGAATTCCGGTGCACCGCTGAAAATTAATTTCTTAATAAATAATAAAGCGAAACCGAATATATTGCTTCAACAATCAAAGCATTGTTAGAAAATACATCAGAAAGAGTTACCGCATATAAAACACGCAATATTTATGAATTGAATTCCGTTGCACTGCTGAAAATTAATTTCTTAATAAATAATAAAGCGAAACCGAATATATTGTTTCAACAATCAAAGTAATGTTAGAAAATTTCTTCAGAAAGAGTTACCGCATATATAACACGCAATATTTATGAATTGAATTCCGGTGCAGGGCTGAAAATTAATTTCTTAATAAATAATAAAGCGAAACCGAATATATTGTTTTAACAATCAAAGCATTGTTAAAAAATTCATCAGAATGAGTTACCGCATATAAAACACGCAATATTTATGAATTGAATTCCGGTGCAGGGCTGAAAATTAATTTCTTAATAAATAATAAAGAGAAACCGAATATATTGTGTCAACAATCAAAGCATTGTTAGAAAATTCATCAGAAAGAGTTACCGCATATAAAACACGCAATATTTATGAATTGAATTCCGGTGCACCGCTAAAAATTAATTTCTTAATAAATAATAAAACGAAACCGAATATATTGTTTCAACAATCAAAGCATCGTTAGAAAATTCATCAGAAAATGTTGCCGCATATAAAACACGCAATATTTATGAATTGAATTCCGGTGCAAGGCTGAAAATAAATTTCTTATTAAATAATAAAGCGAAACCGAATATATTGTTTCAACAATCAAAGCATTGTTAGAAAATTCATCAGAAAGAGTTACCGCATATAAAACACGCAATATTTATGAATCGAATTCCGGTGCACCGCTAAAAATTAATTTCTTAATAAATAATAAACGAAACCGAATATATTGTTTCAACAATCAAAGCATTGTTAGAAAATTCATCAGAAAGTGTTGCCGCATATAAAACACGCAATATTTATGAATTGAATTCCGGTGCAAGGCTGAAAATAAATTTCTTAATAAATAATAAAGCGAAACCGAATATATTGTTTCAACAATCAAAGCATTGTTAGAAGATTCATGAGAAAGAGTTACCGCATATAAAACACGCAATATTTATGAATTGAATTCCGGTGCACCGCTGAAAATTAATTTCTTAATAAATAATAAAGCGAAACCGAATATATTGTTTGAACAATCAAACATTGTTAGAAAATTCATCAGAAAGAGTTACGCATAATAAAACACGCAATATTTATGAATTGAATTCCGGTGCACCGCTGAAAATTAATTTCGTAATAAATAATAAAGCGAAACCGAATATATTGTTTCAACAATCAAACCATTGTTAGAAAATACAGTAAAAATAAATACCGAATATAAAACACGCAATATTTATGAATTAAATTCCGGTGCAGTTCTTTAAATTAATAACATACTAAATAATAAAGTGAAATCGAATATATTGTTTCAACAATCAAACCATTATTAGAAAATTCAGGTAAAAGTGATACCGAATATAAAACACGCAATATTTATGAATTAAATTCTGTTGCACATCTGAAAATTAATTTCTTATTAAATAATAAAGTGAAACCGAAAATTTTGTTTCCACAATCAAACCATTATTAGAATATCCAGGTAAAAGAGATACCGAATATAAAACACGCAATATTTATAAATTAAATTCCGGTGCAGTTCTTAAAATTAATATCTTAATAAATAATAAAGTGAAACCGAATATATTGTTTCAACAATCAAACTATTGTTAGAAAATTCAGTAAAAATAAATACCGAATATAAAACACGCAATATTTATGAATTGAATTCCGGTGCAGGGCTGAAAATTAATTTCTTAATAAATAATAAAGCGAAACCGAATATATTGTTTCAACAATCAAAGCATTGTTAGAAAATTCATCAGAAAGAGTTACCGCATATAAAACACGCAATATTTATGAATTGAATTCCGGTGCGGGGCTGAAAATTAATTTCTTAATAAATAATAAAGCGAAACCGAATATATTGTTTCAACAATCAAAGCATTGTTAGAAAATTCATCAGAAAGAGTTACCGCATATAAAACACGCAATATTTATTAATTGAATTCCGGTGCAGGGCTGAAAATTAATTTGTTAATAAATAATAAAGCGAAACCGAATATATTGTTTCAACAATGAAAGCATTGTTAGAAAATTCGTCAGAAAGAGTTACCGCATATAAAACACGAAATATTTATGAATTGAATTCCGGTGCACCGCTGAAAATTAATTTCGTAATAAATAATAAAGCGAAACCGAATATATTGTTTCAACAATCAAAGCATTGTTAGAAAATTCATCAGAAAGAGTTACTGCATATAAAACGCGCAATATTTATGAATTGAATTCCGGTGCATGGCTGAAAATTAATTTCTTAATAAATAATAAAGCGAAACCGAATATATTGTTTCAACAATCAAAGCATTGTTAGAAAATTCATCAGAAAGAGTTACCGCATATAAAACACGCAATATTTATTAATTGAATTCCGGTGCAGGGCTGAGAATTAATATCTTAATAAATAATAAAGCGAAACCGAATATATTGACTCAACAATCAAAGTATTGTTAGAAAATTCATCAGAAAGAGTTACCGCATATAAAACACGCAATATTTATGAATTGAATTCCGGTGCACCGCTGAAAATTAATTTCTTAATAAATAATAAAGCGAAACCGAATATATTGTTTCAACAATCAAAGCATTGTTAGAAAATTCATCAGAAAGTGTTGCCGCATATAAAACACGCAATATTTATGAATTGAATTCCGGTGCAAGGCTGAAAATAAATTTCTTAATAAATAATAAAGCGAAACCGAATATATTGTTTCAACAATCAAAGCATTGTTAGAAAATTCATCAGAAAGAGTTACCGCATATAAAACACGCAATATTTATGAATTGAATTCCGGTGCACCGCTGAAAATTAATTTCTTAATAAATAATAAAGCGAAACCGAATATATTGTTTCAACAATCAAAGCATTGTTAGAAAATTCATCAGAAAGAGTTACCGCATAATAAAACACGCAATATTTATGAATTGAATTCCGGTGCACCGCTGAAAATTAATTTCGTAATAAATAATAAAGCGAAACCGAATATATTGCTTCAACAATCAAAGCATTGTTAGAAAATACATCAGAAAGAGTTACCGCATATAAAACACGCAATATTTATGAATTGAATTCCGTTGCACTGCTGAAAATTAATTTCTTAATAAATAATAAAGCGAAACCGAATATATTGTTTCAACAATCAAAGTAATGTTAGAAAATTTCTTCAGAAAGAGTTACCGCATATATAACACGCAATATTTATGAATTGAATTCCGGTGCAGGGCTGAAAATTAATTTCTTAATAAATAATAAAGCGAAACCGAATATATTGTTTTAACAATCAAAGCATTGTTAAAAAATTCATCAGAATGAGTTACCGCATATAAAACACGCAATATTTATGAATTGAATTCCGGTGCAGGGCTGAAAATTAATTTCTTAATAAATAATAAATAGAAACCGAATATATTGTGTCAACAATCAAAGCATTGTTAGAAAATTCATCAGAAAGAGTTACCGCATATAAAACACGCAATATTTATGAATTGAATTCCGGTGCACCGCTAAAAATTAATTTCTTAATAAATAATAAAACGAAACCGAATATATTGTTTCAACAATCAAAGCATCGTTAGAAAATTCATCAGAAAATGTTGCCGCATATAAAACACGCAATATTTATGAATTGAATTCCGGTGCAAGGCTGAAAATAAATTTCTTATTAAATAATAAAGCGAAACCGAATATATTGTTTCAACAATCAAAGCATTGTTAGAAAATTCATCAGAAAGAGTTACCGCATATAAAACACGCAATATTTATGAATCGAATTCCGGTGCACCGCTAAAAATTAATTTCTTAATAAATAATAAACGAAACCGAATATATTGTTTCAACAATCAAAGCATTGTTAGAAAATTCATTAGAAAGTGTTGCCGCATATAAAACACGCAATATTTATGAATTGAATTCCGGTGCAAGGCTGAAAATAAATTTCTTAATAAATAATAAAGCGAAACCGAATATATTGTTTCAACAATCAAAGCATTGTTAGAAGATTCATGAGAAAGAGTTACCGCATATAAAACACGCAATATTTATGAATTGAATTCCGGTGCACCGCTGAAAATTAATTTCTTAATAAATAATAAAGCGAAACCGAATATATTGTTTGAACAATCAAACATTGTTAGAAAATTCATCAGAAAGAGTTACGCATAATAAAACACGCAATATTTATGAATTGAATTCCGGTGCACCGCTGAAAATTAATTTCGTAATAAATAATAAAGCGAAACCGAATATATTGTTTCAACAATCAAACCATTGTTAGAAAATACAGTAAAAATAAATACCGAATATAAAACACGCAATATTTATGAATTAAATTCCGGTGCAGTTCTTTAAATTAATAACATACTAAATAATAAAGTGAAATCGAATATATTGTTTCAACAATCAAACCATTATTAGAAAATTCAGGTAAAAGTGATACCGAATATAAAACACGCAATATTTATGAATTAAATTCTGTTGCACATCTGAAAATTAATTTCTTATTAAATAATAAAGTGAAACCGAAAATTTTGTTTCCACAATCAAACCATTATTAGAATATCCAGGTAAAAGAGATACCGAATATAAAACACGCAATATTTATAAATTAAATTCCGGTGCAGTTCTTAAAATTAATATCTTAATAAATAATAAAGTGAAACCGAATATATTGTTTCAACAATCAAACTATTGTTAGAAAATTCAGTAAAAATAAATACCGAATATAAAACACGCAATATTTATGAATTGAATTCCGGTGCAGGGCTGAAAATTAATTTCTTAATAAATAATAAAGCGAAACCGAATATATTGTTTCAACAATCAAAGCATTGTTAGAAAATTCATCAGAAAGAGTTACCGCATATAAAACACGCAATATTTATGAATTGAATTCCGGTGCGGGGCTGAAAATTAATTTCTTAATAAATAATAAAGCAAAACCGAATATATTGTTTCAACAATCAAAGCATTGTTAGAAAATTCATCAGAAAGAGTTACCGCATATAAAACACGCAATATTTATTAATTGAATTCCGGTGCAGGGCTGAAAATTAATTTGTTAATAAATAATAAAGCGAAACCGAATATATTGTTTCAACAATGAAAGCATTGTTAGAAAATTCGTCAGAAAGAGTTACCGCATATAAAACACGAAATATTTATGAATTGAATTCCGGTGCACCGCTGAAAATTAATTTCGTAATAAATAATAAAGCGAAACCGAATATATTGTTTCAACAATCAAAGCATTGTTAGAAAATTCATCAGAAAGAGTTACTGCATATAAAACGCGCAATATTTATGAATTGAATTCCGGTGCATGGCTGAAAATTAATTTCTTAATAAATAATAAAGCGAAACCGAATATATTGTTTCAACAATCAAAGCATTGTTAGAAAATTCATCAGAAAGAGTTACCGCATATAAAACACGCAATATTTATTAATTGAATTCCGGTGCAGGGCTGAGAATTAATATCTTAATAAATAATAAAGCGAAACCGAATATATTGACTCAACAATCAAAGTATTGTTAGAAAATTCATCAGAAAGAGTTACCGCATATAAAACACGCAATATTTATGAATTGAATTCCGGTGCACCGCTGAAAATTAATTTCTTAATAAATAATAAAGCGAAACCGAATATATTGTTTCAACAATCAAAGCATTGTTAGAAAATTCATCAGAAAGTGTTGCCGCATATAAAACACGCAATATTTATGAATTGAATTCCGGTGCAAGGCTGAAAATAAATTTCTTAATAAATAATAAAGCGAAACCGAATATATTGTTTCAACAATCAAAGCATTGTTAGAAAATTCATCAGAAAGAGTTACCGCATATAAAACACGCAATATTTATGAATTGAATTCCGGTGCACCGCTGAAAATTAATTTCTTAATAAATAATAAAGCGAAACCGAATATATTGTTTCAACAATCAAAGCATTGTTAGAAAATTCATCAGAAAGAGTTACCGCATAATAAAACACGCAATATTTATGAATTGAATTCCGGTGCACCGCTGAAAATTAATTTCGTAATAAATAATAAAGCGAAACCGAATATATTGTTTCAACAATCAAACCATTGTTAGAAAATACAGTAAAAATAAATACCGAATATAAAACACGCAATATTTATGAATTAAATTCTGTTGCACATCTGAAAATTAATTTCTTATTAAATAATAAAGTGAAACCGAAAATTTTGTTTCTACAATCAAACCATTATTAGAATATCCAGGTAAAAGAGATACCGAATATAAAACACGCAATATTTATAAATTAAATTCCGGTGCAGTTCTTAAAATTAATATATTAATAAATAATAAATTGAAATCGAATATATTGTTTCAACAATCAAACCATTGTTAGAAAATTCAGGTAAAAGAGATACCAAATATAAAAGACGCAATATTTATGAATTAAATTCTGGTGCACGTCTGAAAATAAATTTCTTAATAAATAATAAAGTGAAACCGAATATATTGTTTCAACAATCAAACCATTGTTAGAAAATACAGTAAAAATAATTACCGAATATAAAACACGCAATATTTATGAATTAAATTCCGGTGCACCTTTGAAAATTAATATCTTAATAAATAATAAAGTGAAACCGAATATATTGTTTCAACAATCAAACCATTGTTAGAAAATTCAGTAAAAATAAATACCGCATATAAAACACGCAATATTTATGAATTGAATTCCGGTGCAGGGCTGAAAATTAATTTCTTAATAAATAATAAAGCGAAACCGAATATATTGTTTCAACAATCAAAGCATTGTTAGAAAATTCATCAGAAAGAGTTACCGCATATAAAACACGCAATATTTATTAATTGAATTCCGGTGCAGGGCTGAAAATTAATTTGTTAATAAATAATAAAGCGAAACCGAATATATTGTTTCAACAAAGAAAGCATTGTTAGAAAATTCGTCAGAAAGAGTTACCGCATATAAAACACGCAATATTTATGAATTGAATTCCGGTGCATGGCTGAAAATTAATTTCTTAATAAATAATAAAGCGAAACCGAATATATTGTTTCAACAATCAAAGCATTGTTAGAAAATTCATCAGAAAGAGATACCGCATATAAAACACGCAATATTTATGAATTGAATTCCGGTGCAGGACTGAAAATTAATTTCTTAATAAATAATAAAGCGAAACCGAATATATTGTTTCAGCAATCAAAGCATTGTTAGAAAATTCATCAGAAAGAGTTACCGCATATAAAACACGCAATATTTATGAATTGAATTCCTGTGCAGGGCTGAAAATTAATTTCATAATAAATAATAAAGCGAAACCGAATATATTGTTTCAACAATCAAAGCATTGTTAGAAAATTCATCAGAAAGAGTTACCGCATATAAAACACGCAATATTTATGAATTGAATGCAGGTGCAAGGCTGAAAATTAATTTCTTAATAAATAATAAAGCGAAACCGAATATATTGTTTCAACAATCAAAGCATTGTTAGAAAATTCATCAGAAAGAGTTACCGCATATAAAACACGCAATATTTATGAATTGAATTCCGGTGCACCGCTGAAAATTAATTTCGTAATAAATAATAAAGCGAAACCGAATATATTGTTTCAACAATCAAAGCATTGTTAGAAAATTCATCAGAAAGAGTTACCGCATATAAAACACGCAATATTTATGAATTGAATTCCGGTGCACCGCTGAAAATTAATTTCCTAATAAATAATAAAGCGAAACCGAATATATTGTTTCAACAATCAAAGCATTGTTAGAAAATTCATCAAAAGGAGTTACCGCATATAAAACACGCAATATTTATGAATTGAATTCCGGTGCAAGGCTGAAAATTAATTTCTTAATAAATAATAAAGCGAAACCGAATATATTGTTTCAACAATCAAAGCATTGTTAGAAAATTCATCAGAAAGAGTTACCGCATATAAAACACGCAATATTTATGAATTGAATTCCGGTGCACTGCTGAAAATTAATTTCTTAATAAATAATAAAGCGAAACCGAATATATTGTTTCAACAATCAAAGTAATGTTAGAAAATTTCTTCAGAAAGAGTTACCGCATATAAAACACGCAATATTTATGAATTGAATTCCGGTGCAGGGCTGAAAATTAATTTCTTAATAAATAATAAAGCGAAACCGAATATATTGTTTTAACAATCAAAGCATTGTTAGAAAATTCATCAGAAAGAGTTACCGCATAAAACACGCAATATTTATGAATTGAATTCCGGTGCACCGCTAAAAATTAATTTCTTAATAAATAATAAAACGAAACCGAATATATTGTTTCAACAATCAAAGCATTGTTAGAAAATTCATCAGAAAGTGTTGCCGCATATAAAACACGCAATATTTATGAATTGAATTCCGGTGCAAGGCTGAAAATAAATTTCTTAATAAATAATAAAGCGAAACCGAATATATTGTTTCAACAATCAAAGCATTGTTAGAAAATTCATGAGAAAGAGTTACCGCATATAAAACACGCAATATTTATGAATTGAATTCCGGTGCACCGCTGAAAATTAATTTCTTAATAAATAATAAAGCGAAACCGAATATATTGTTTGAACAATCAAAGCATTGTTAGAAAATTCATCAGAAAGAGTTACCGCATAATAAAACACGCAATATTTATGAATTGAATTCCGGTGCACCGCTGAAAATTAATTTCGTAATAAATAATAAAGTGAAATCGAATATATTGTTTCAACAATCAAACCATTATTAGAAAATTCAGGTAAAAGTGATACCGAATATAAAACACGCAATATTTATGAATTAAATTCTGTTGCACATCTGAAAATTAATTTCTTATTAAATAATAAAGTGAAACCGAAAATTTTGTTTCTACAATCAAACCATTATTAGAATATCCAGGTAAAAGAGATACCGAATATAAAACACGCAATATTTATAAATTAAATTCCGGTGCAGTTCTTAAAATTAATATATTAATAAATAATAAATTGAAATCGAATATATTGTTTCAACAATCAAACATTGTTAGAAAATTCAGGTAAAAGAGATACCAAATATAAAAGACGCAATATTTATGAATTAAATTCTGGTGCACGTCTGAAAATAAATTTCTTAATAAATAATAAAGTGAAACCGAATATATTGTTTCAACAATCAAACCATTGTTAGAAAATACAGTAAAAATAAATACCGAATATAAAACACGCAATATTTATGAATTAAATTCCGGTGCACGTCTGAAAATTAATATCTTAATAAATAATAAAGTGAAACCGAATATATTGTTTCAACAATCAAACCATTGTTAGAAAATTCAGTAAAAATAAATACCGAATATAAAACACGCAATATTTATGAATTGAATTCCGGTGCAGGGCTGAAAATTAATTTCTTAATAAATAATAAAGCGAAACCGAATATATTGTTTCAACAATCAAAGCATTGTTAGAAAATTCATCAGAAAGAGTTACCGCATATAAAACACGCAATATTTATGAATTGAATTTCGGTGCGGGGCTGAAAATTAATTTCTTAATAAATAATAAAGCGAAACCGAATATATTGTTTCAACAATCAAAGCATTGTTAGAAAATTCATCAGAAAGAGTTACCGCATATAAAACACGCAATATTTATGAATTGAATTTCGGTGCGGGGCTGAAAATTAATTTGTTAATAAATAATAAAGCGAAACCGAATATATTGTTTCAACAATGAAAGCATTGTTAGAAAATTCGTCAGAAAGAGTTACCGCATATAAAACACGAAATATTTATGAATTGAATTCCGGTGCACCGCTGAAAATTAATTTCGTAATAAATAATAAAGCGAAACCGAATATATTGTTTCAACAATCAAAGCATTGTTAGAAAATTCATCAGAAAGAGTTACTGCATATAAAACGCGCAATATTTATGAATTGAATTCCGGTGCATGGCTGAAAATTAATTTCTTAATAAATAATAAAGCGAAACCGAATATATTGTTTCAACAATCAAAGCATTGTTAGAAAATTCATCAGAAAGAGTTACCGCATATAAAACACGCAATATTTATGAATTGAATTCCGGTGCAGGGCTGAAAATTAATTTCTTAATAAATAATAAAGCGAAACCGAATATATTGTTTCAGCAATCAAAGCATTGTTAGAAAATTCGTCAGAAAGAGTTACCGCATACAAAACACGCAATATTTATTAATTGAATTCCGGTGCAGGGCTTAAAATTAATATCTTAATAAATAATAAAGCGAAACCGAATATATTGCCTCAACAATCAAAGTATTGTTAGAAAATTCATCAGAAAGAGTTACCGCATATAAAACACGCAATATTTATGAATTGAATTCCTGTGCAGGGCTGAAAATTAATTTCATAATAAATAATAAAGCGAAACCGAATATATTGTTTCAACAATCAAAGCATTGTTAGAAAATTCATCAGAAAGAGTTACCGCATAATAAAACACGCAATATTTATGAATTGAATTCCGGTGCACCGCTGAAAATTAATTTCGTAATAAATAATAAAGTGAAATCGAATATATTGTTTCAACAATCAAACCATTATTAGAAAATTCAGGTAAAAGTGATACCGAATATAAAACACGCAATATTTATGAATTAAATTCTGTTGCACATCTGAAAATTAATTTCTTATTAAATAATAAAGTGAAACCGAAAATTTTGTTTCTACAATCAAACCATTATTAGAATATCCAGGTAAAAGAGATACCGAATATAAAACACGCAATATTTATAAATTAAATTCCGGTGCAGTTCTTAAAATTAATATATTAATAAATAATAAATTGAAATCGAATATATTGTTTCAACAATCAAACATTGTTAGAAAATTCAGGTAAAAGAGATACCAAATATAAAAGACGCAATATTTATGAATTAAATTCTGGTGCACGTCTGAAAATAAATTTCTTAATAAATAATAAAGTGAAACTGAATATATTGTTTCAACAATCAAACCATTGTTAGAAAATACAGTAAAAATAAATACCGAATATAAAACACGCAATATTTATGAATTAAATTCCGGTGCACGTCTGAAAATTAATATCTTAATAAATAATAAAGTGAAACCGAATATATTGTTTCAACAATCAAACCATTGTTAGAAAATTCAGTAAAAATAAATACCGAATATAAAACACGCAATATTTATGAATTGAATTCCGGTGCAGGGCTGAAAATTAATTTCTTAATAAATAATAAAGCGAAACCGAATATATTGTTTCAACAATCAAAGCATTGTTAGAAAATTCATCAGAAACAGTTACCGCATATAAAACACGCAATATTTATGAATTGAATTTCGGTGCGGGGCTGAAAATTAATTTCTTAATAAATAATAAAGCGAAACCGAATATATTGTTTCAACAATCAAAGCATTGTTAGAAAATTCATCAGAAAGAGTTACCGCATATAAAACACGCAATATTTATGAATTGAATTTCGGTGCGGGGCTGAAAATTAATTTGTTAATAAATAATAAAGCGAAACCGAATATATTGTTTCAACAATGAAAGCATTGTTAGAAAATTCGTCAGAAAGAGTTACCGCATATAAAACACGAAATATTTATGAATTGAATTCCGGTGCACCGCTGAAAATTAATTTCGTAATAAATAATAAAGCGAAACCGAATATATTGTTTCAACAATCAAAGCATTGTTAGAAAATTCATCAGAAAGAGTTACTGCATATAAAACGCGCAATATTTATGAATTGAATTCCGGTGCATGGCTGAAAATTAATTTCTTAATAAATAATAAAGCGAAACCGAATATATTGTTTCAACAATCAAAGCATTGTTAGAAAATTCATCAGAAAGAGTTACCGCATATAAAACACGCAATATTTATGAATTGAATTCCGGTGCAGGGCTGAAAATTAATTTCTTAATAAATAATAAAGCGAAACCGAATATATTGTTTCAGCAATCAAAGCATTGTTAGAAAATTCGTCAGAAAGAGTTACCGCATACAAAACACGCAATATTTATTAATTGAATTCCGGTGCAGGGCTTAAAATTAATATCTTAATAAATAATAAAGCGAAACCGAATATATTGCCTCAACAATCAAAGTATTGTTAGAAAATTCATCAGAAAGAGTTACCGCATATAAAACACGCAATATTTATGAATTGAATTCCTGTGCAGGGCTGAAAATTAATTTCATAATAAATAATAAAGCGAAACCGAATATATTGTTTCAACAATCAAAGCATTGTTAGAAAATTCATCAGAAAGAGTTACCGCATATAAAACACGCAATATTTATGAATTGAATTCAGGTGCAAGGCTGAAAATTAATTTCTTAATAAATAATAAAGCGAAACCGAATATATTGTTTCAACAATCAAAGCATTGTTAGAAAATTCATCAGAAAAAGTTACCGCATATAAAACACGCAATATTTATGAATTGAATTCCGGTGCACCGCTGAAAATTAATTTCGTAATAAATAATAAAGCGAAACCGAATATATTGTTTCAACAATCAAAGCATTGTTAGAAAATTCATCAGAAAGAGTTACCGCATATAAAACACGCAATATTTATGAATTGAATTCCGGTGCACCGCTGAAAATTAATTTCATAATAAATAATAAAGCGAAACCGAATATATTGTTTCAACAATCAAAGCATTGTTAGAAAATTCATCAAAAGGAGTTACCGCATATAAAACACGCAATATTTATGAATTGAATTCCGGTGCAAAGCTGAAAATTAATTTCTTAATAAATAATAAAGCGAAACCGAATATATTGTTTCAAAAATCAAAGCATTGTTAGAAAATTCATCAGAAAGAGTCACCGCATATAAAACACGCAATATTTATGAATTGAATTCCGGTGCACCGCTGAAAATTAATTTCTTAATAAATAATAAAGCGAAACCGAATATATTGCTTCAACAATCAAAGCATTGTTAGAAAATACATCAGAAAGAGTTACCGCATATAAAACACGCAATATTTATGAATTGAATTCCGTTGCACTGCTGAAAATTAATTTCTTAATAAATAATAAAGCGAAACCGAATATATTGTTTCAACAATCAAAGTAATGTTAGAAAATTTCTTCAGAAAGAGTTACCGCATATATAACACGCAATATTTATGAATTGAATTCCGGTGCAGGGCTGAAAATTAATTTCTTAATAAATAATAAAGCGAAACCGAATATATTGTTTTAACAATCAAAGCATTGTTAAAAAATTCATCAGAATGAGTTACCGCATATAAAACACGCAATATTTATGAATTGAATTCCGGTGCAGGGCTGAAAATTAATTTCTTAATAAATAATAAAGAGAAACCGAATATATTGTGTCAACAATCAAAGCATTGTTAGAAAATTCATCAGAAAGAGTTACCGCATATAAAACACGCAATATTTATGAATTGAATTCCGGTGCACCGCTAAAAATTAATTTCTTAATAAATAATAAAACGAAACCGAATATATTGTTTCAACAATCAAAGCATCGTTAGAAAATTCATCAGAAAATGTTGCCGCATATAAAACACGCAATATTTATGAATTGAATTCCGGTGCAAGGCTGAAAATAAATTTCTTATTAAATAATAAAGCGAAACCGAATATATTGTTTCAACAATCAAAGCATTGTTAGAAAATTCATCAGAAAGAGTTACCGCATATAAAACACGCAATATTTATTAATTGAATTCCGGTGCAGGGCTGAAAATTAATTTCTTAATAAATAATAAAGCGAAACCGAATATATTGCCTCAACAATCAAAGCATTGTTAGAAAATTCATCAGAAAGAGTTACCGCATATAAAACACGTATTATTTATGAATTGAATTCCTGTGCAGGGCTGAAAATTAATTTCATAATAAATAATAAAGCGAAACCGAATATATTGTTTCAACAATCAAAGTAATGTTAGAAAATTTCTTCAGAAAGAGTTACCGCATATAAAACACGCAATATTTATGAATTGAATTCCGGTGCAGGGCTGAAAATTAATTTCTTAATAAATAATAAAGCGAAACCGAATATATTGTTTTAACAATCAAAGCATTGTTAGAAAATTCATCAGAAAGAGTTACCGCATATAAACCACGCAATATTTATGAATCGAATTCCGGTGCACCGCTAAAAATTAATTTCTTAATAAATAATAAACGAAACCGAATATATTGTTTCAACAATCAAAGCATTGTTAGAAAATTCATCAGAAAGTGTTGCCGCATATAAAACACGCAATATTTATGAATTGAATTCCGGTGCAAGGCTGAAAATAAATTTCTTAATAAATAATAAAGCGAAACCGAATATATTGTTTCAACAATCAAAGCATTGTTAGAAGATTCATGAGAAAGAGTTACCGCATATAAAACACGCAATATTTATGAATTGAATTCCGGTGCACCGCTGAAAATTAATTTCTTAATAAATAATAAAGCGAAACCGAATATATTGTTTGAACAATCAAACATTGTTAGAAAATTCATCAGAAAGAGTTACGCATAATAAAACACGCAATATTTATGAATTGAATTCCGGTGCACCGCTGAAAATTAATTTCGTAATAAATAATAAAGCGAAACCGAATATATTGTTTCAACAATCAAACCATTGTTAGAAAATACAGTAAAAATAAATACCGAATATAAAACACGCAATATTTATGAATTAAATTCCGGTGCAGTTCTTTAAATTAATAACATACTAAATAATAAAGTGAAATCGAATATATTGTTTCAACAATCAAACCATTATTAGAAAATTCAGGTAAAAGTGATACCGAATATAAAACACGCAATATTTATGAATTAAATTCTGTTGCACATCTGAAAATTAATTTCTTATTAAATAATAAAGTGAAACCGAAAATTTTGTTTCCACAATCAAACCATTATTAGAATATCCAGGTAAAAGAGATACCGAATATAAAACACGCAATATTTATAAATTAAATTCCGGTGCAGTTCTTAAAATTAATATCTTAATAAATAATAAAGTGAAACCGAATATATTGTTTCAACAATCAAACTATTGTTAGAAAATTCAGTAAAAATAAATACCGAATATAAAACACGCAATATTTTTGAATTGAATTCCGGTGCAGGGCTGAAAATTAATTTCTTAATAAATAATAAAGCGAAACCGAATATATTGTTTCAACAATCAAAGCATTGTTAGAAAATTCATCAGAAAGAGTTACCGCATATAAAACACGCAATATTTATGAATTGAATTCCGGTGCGGGGCTGAAAATTAATTTCTTAATAAATAATAAAGCGAAAGCGAATATATTGTTTCAACAATCAAAGCATTGTTAGAAAATTCATCAGAAAGAGTTACCGCATATAAAACACGCAATATTTATTAATTGAATTCCGGTGCAGGGCTGAAAATTAATTTGTTAATAAATAATAAAGCGAAACCGAATATATTGTTTCAACAATGAAAGCATTGTTAGAAAATTCGTCAGAAAGAGTTACCGCATATAAAACACGAAATATTTATGAATTGAATTCCGGTGCACCGCTGAAAATTAATTTCGTAATAAATAATAAAGCGAAACCGAATATATTGTTTCAACAATCAAAGCATTGTTAGAAAATTCATCAGAAAGAGTTACTGCATATAAAACGCGCAATATTTATGAATTGAATTCCGGTGCATGGCTGAAAATTAATTTCTTAATAAATAATAAAGCGAAACCGAATATATTGTTTCAACAATCAAAGCATTGTTAGAAAATTCATCAGAAAGAGTTACCGCATATAAAACACGCAATATTTATTAATTGAATTCCGGTGCAGGGCTGAGAATTAATATCTTAATAAATAATAAAGCGAAACCGAATATATTGCCTCAAAAATCAAAGTATTGTTAGAAAATTCATCAGAAAGAGTTACCGCATATAAAACACGCAATATTTATGAATTGAATTCCTGTGCAGGGCTGAAAATTAATTTCATAATAAATAATAAAGCGAAACCGAATATATTGTTTCAACAATCAAAGCATTGTTAGAAAATTTATCAGAAAGAGTTACCGCATATAAAACACGCAATATTTATGAATTGAATTCAGGTGCAAGGCTGAAAATTAATTTCTTAATAAATAATAAAGCGAAACCGAATATATTGTTTCAACAATCAAAGCATTGTTAGAAAATTCATCAGAAAGAGTTACCGCATATAAAACACGCAATATTTATGAATTGAATTCCGGTGAACCGCTGAAAATTAATTTCGTAATAAATAATAAAGCGAAACCGAATATATTGTTTCAACAATCAAAGCATTGTTAGAAAATTCATCAGAAAGAGTTACCGCATATAAAACACGCAATATTTTGAATTGAATTCCGGTGCACCGCTGAAAATTAATTTCTTAATAAATAATAAAGCGAAACCGAATATATTGCTTCAACAATCAAAGCATTGTTAGAAAATTCATCAGAAAGAGTTACCGCATATAAAACACGCAATATTTATGAATTGAATTCCGTTGCACTGCTGAAAATTAATTTCTTAATAAATAATAAAGCGAAACCGAATATATTGTTTCAACAATCAAAGTAATGTTAGAAAATTTCTTCAGAAAGAGTTACCGCATATATAACACGCAATATTTATGAATTGAATTCCGGTGCAGGGCTGAAAATTAATTTCTTAATAAATAATAAAGCGAAACCGAATATATTGTTTTAACAATCAAAGCATTGTTAAAAAATTCATCAGAATGAGTTACCGCATATAAAACACGCAATATTTATGAATTGAATTCCGGTGCAGGGCTGAAAATTAATTTCTTAATAAATAATAAAGAGAAACCGAATATATTGTTTCAACAATCAAAGCATTGTTAGAAAATTCATCAGAAAGAGTTACCGCATATAAAACACGCAATATTTATGAATTGAATTCCGGTGCACCGCTAAAAATTAATTTCTTAATAAATAATAAAACGAAACCGAATATATTGTTTCAACAATCAAAGCATTGTTAGAAAATTCATCAGAAAGAGTTACCGCATATAAAACACGCAATATTTATGAATTGAATTCCGGTGCACCGCTGAAAATTAATTTCTTAATAAATAATAAAGTGAAACCGAATATATTGTTTCAACAATCAAAGAATTGTTAGAAAATTCATCAGAAAGAGTTACCGCATAATAAAACACGCAATATTTATGAATTGAATTCCGGTGCACCGCTGAAAATTAATTTCGTAATAAATAATAAAGCGAAACCGAATATATTGTTTCAACAATCAAACCATTGTTAGAAAATACAGTAAAAATAAATACCGAATATAAAACACGCAATATTTATGAATTAAATTCCGGTGCAGTTCTTTAAATAAATAACTTAATAAATAATAAAGTGAAATCGAATATATTGTTTCAACAATCAAACCATTGTTAGAATATTCAGTTAAAAGAGATACCGAATATAACACACGCAGTATTTATGAGTTAAATTCCCGTGCACGGCTGAAAATTAATATCTTAAAAAATAATAAAGTAAAACCGAATATATTGTTTCAACAATCAAACCATTGCTGGAAAATTCAATAAAAAGAAATACCGAATATAAAACACGCAATATTTATGAATTAAATTCCGGTGCACGTCTGAAAATTAATATCTTAATAAATAATAAAGTGAAACCGAATATATTGTTTCAACAATAAAACCATTGTTAGAAAATTCAGTAAAAATAAATACCGAATATAAAACACGCAATATTTATGAATTAAATTCCGGTGCAGTTCTTTAAATTAATAACTTAATAAATAATAAAGTGAAATCGAATATATTGTTTCAACAATCAAACCATTGTTAGAATATTCAGATAAAACACATACCGAATATAACACACGCAGTATTTATGAATTAAATTCCGGTGCACGGCTGAAAATTAATATCTTATTAAATAAAGAAGTGAAACCGAAAATTTTGTTTCAACAATCAAACCATTGTCAGAATATTCAAGTAAAAGGGATACCGAATATAAAACACGCAATATTTATGAATTAAATTCCGGTGCAGTTCTTAAAATTAATATATTGATAAATAATAAATTGAAATAGAATATATTGTTTCAACAATCAAACCATTGTTAGAAAATTCAGTAAAAATAAATACCGAATATAAAACACGCAATATTTATGAATTAAATTCCGGTGCAGTTCTTTAAATTAATAACTTAAGAAATAATAAAGTGAAATCGAATATATTGTTTCAACAATCAAACCCTTGTTAGAATATTCAGATAAAAGAGATACCGAATATAACACACGCAGTATTTATGAATTAAATTCCGGTGCACGGCTGAAAATTAATATCTTAAAAAATAATAAAGTGAAAACGAATATATTGTTTCAACAATCAAACCATTGCTGGAAAATTCAGTAAAAAGGAATACCGAATATAAAACACGCAATATTTATGAATTAAATTCCGGTGCACGTCTGAAAATTAATATCTTAATAAATAATAAAGTGAAACCGAATATATTGTTTCAACAATCAAACCATTGTTAGAAAATTCAGTAAAAATAAATACCGAATATAAAACACGCAATATTTATGAATTAAATTCCGGTGCAGTTCTGTAAATTAATAACTTAATAAATAATAAAGTGAAATCGAATATAATGTTTCAACAATCAAACCATTGTTAGAATATTCAGATAAAACAGATACCGAATATAACACACGCAGTATTTATGAATTAAATTCCGGTGCACGGCTGAAAATTAATATCTTAAAAAATAATAAAGTGAAAACGAATATATTGTTTCAACAATCAAACCATTGTTAGAAAATTCAGTAAAAAGAAATACCGAATATAAAACACGCAATATTTACGAATTAAATTCCGGTGCAGTTCTTAAAATTAATATCTTAATAAATGATAAATTGAAATCGAATATATTGTTTCAACAATCAAACCATTGTTAGAAAATTCAGGTAAAAGAGATACCGAATATAAAACACGCAATATTTATGAATTAAATTCCGGTGCAGTTGTTAAAATTAATATATTAATAAATAATAAAGGGAAAACGAATATATTGTTTCAACAATCAATCCATTGTTAGAAATTTCAGTAAAAATAAATACCGAATATAAAACACGCAATATTTATGAATTAAATTCCGGTGCAGTTGTTAAAATTAATATATTAATAAATAATAAAGGGAAAACGAATATATTGTTTCAACAATCAAACCATTGTTAGAATATTCAGATAAAACAGATACCGAATATAACACACGCAGTATTTATGAATTAAATTCCGGTGCACGGCTGAAAATTAATTTCTTAATAAATAATAAAGTGAAATCGAATATAATGTTTCAACAATCAAACCATTGTTAGAATATTCAGATAAAACAGATACCGAATATAACACACGCAGTATTTATGAATTAAATTCCGGTGCACTGCTGAAAATTAATTTCTTAATAAATAGTAAAGTGAAATCGAATATATTGTTTCAACAATCAAACCATTATTAGAAAATTCAGGTAAAAGTGATACCGAATATAAAACACGCAGTATTTATGAATTAAATTCTGTTGCACATCTGAAAATTAATTTCTTATTAAATAATAAAGTGAAACCGAAAATTTTGTTTCTACAATCAAACCATTATTAGAATATCCAGGTAAAAGAGATACCGAATATAAAACACGCAATATTTATAAATTAAATTCCGGTGCAGTTTTTAAAATTAATATATTAATAAATAATAAATTGAAATCGAATATATTGTTTCAACAATCAAACCATTGTTAGAAAATTCAGGTAAAAGAGATACCAAATATAAAAGACGCAATATTTATGAATTAAATTCTGGTGCACGTCTGAAAATAAATTTCTTAATAAATAATAAAGTGAAACCGAATATATTGTTTCAACAATCAAACCATTGTTAGAAAATACAGTAAAAATAAATACCGAATATAAAACACGCAATATTTATGAATTAAATTCCGGTGCACGTCTGAAAATTAATATCTTAATAAATAATAAAGTGAAACCGAATATATTGTTTCAACAATCAAACCATTGTTAGAAAATTCAGTAAAAATAAATACCGAATATAAAACACGCAATATTTATGAATTGAATTCCGGTGCAGGGCTGAAAATTAATTTCTTAATAAATAATAAAGCGAAACCGAATATATTGTTTCAACAATCAAAGCATTGTTAGAAAATTCATCAGAAAGATTTACCGCATATAAAACACGCAATATTTATGAATTGAATTCCGGTGCACCGCTGAAAATTAATTTCTTAATAAATAAAAAAGCGAAACCAAATATATTGTTTCAACAATCAAAGCATTGTTAGAAAATTCATCAGAAAGAGTTACCGCATATAAAACACGCAATATTTATGAATTGAATTCCGGTGCAAGGCTGAAAATTAATTTCTTAATGAATAATAAAGCGAAACCGAATATATTGTTTCAACAATCAAAGCATTGTTAGAAAATTCATCAGAAAGAGTTACCGCATATAAAACACGCAATATTTATGAATTGAATTCCGGTGCACCGCTGAAAATTAATTTCGTAATAAATAATAAAGCGAAACCGAATATATTGTTTCAACAATCAAAGCATTGTTAGAAAATTCATCTGAAAGAGTTACCGCATATAAAACACTCAATATTTATGAATTGAATTCCGGTGCAGGGCTAAAAATTAATTTCTTAATAAATAATAAAGCGAAACCGAATATATTGTTTCAACAATCAAAGCATTGTTAGAAAATTCATCAGAAAGTGTTACCGCATATAAAACACGCAATATTTATGAATTGAATTCCGGTGCACCGCTGAAAATTAATTTCATAATAAATAATAAAGCGAAACCGAATATATTGTTTCAACAATCAAAGCATTGTTAGAAAATTCATCAGAAAGAGTTACCGCATATAAAACACGCAATATTTATGAATTGAATTCCGGTGCAAGGCTGAAAATTAATTTCTTAATAAATAATAAAGCGAAACCGAATATATTGTTTCAAAAATCAAAGCATTGTTAGAAAATTCATCAGAAAGAGTTACCGCATATAAAACACGCAATATTTATGAGTTGAATTCCGGTGCACCGCTGAAAATTAATTTCTTAATAAATAATAAATCGAAACCGAATATATTGTTTCAACAATCAAAGTAATGATAGAAAATTCATCAGAAAGAGTTACCGCATATAAAACACGCAATATTTATGAATTGAATTCCGGTGTACCGCTGAAAATTAATTTCTTAATAAATAATAAATCGAAACCGAATATATTGTTTCAACAATCAAAGTAATGATAGAAAATTCATCAGAAAGAGTTACCGCATATAAAACACGCAATATTTATGAGTTGAATTCAGGTGCACCGCTGAAAATTAATTTCTTAATAAATAATAAATCGAAACCGAATATATTGTTTCAACAATCAAAGTAATGATAGAAAATTCATCAGAAAGAGTTACCGCATATAAAACACGTAATATTTATGAATTAAATTCCGGTGTACCGCTGAAAATTAATTTCTTAATAAATAATAAATCGAAACCGAATATATTGTTTCAACAATCAAAGTAATGATAGAAAATTCATCAGAAAGAGTTACCGCATATAAAACACGCAATATTTATGAATTGAATTCCGGTGCAGGGCTGAAAATTAATTTCTTAATAAATAATAAAGCGAAACCGAATATATTGTTTCAACAATCAAAGCATTGTTAGAAAATTCATCAGAAAGAGTTACCGCATATAAAACACGCAATATTTATGAATTGAATTCCGGTGCAAGGCTGGAAATTAATTTCTTAATAAATAATAAAGTGAAACCGAATATATTGTTTCAACAATCAAACCATTGTTAGAAAATTCAGTAAAAATAAATACCGAATATAAAACACGCAATATTTATGAATTAAATTCCGGTGCACGTCTGAAAATTAATATCTTAATAAATAATAAAGTGAAACCGTATATATTGTTTCAACAATCAAACCATTGTTAGAAAATTCAGTAAAAATAAATACCGAATATAAAACACGCAATATTTATGAATTAAATTCCGGTGCAGTTCTTTAAATTAATAACTTAATAAATAATAAAGTGAAATCGAATATAATGTTTCAACAATCAAACCATTGTTAGAATATTCAGATAAAACAGATACCGAATATAACACACGCAGTATTTATGAATTAAATTCCGGTGCACGGCTGAAAATTAATATCTTAAAAAATAATAAATTGAAAACGAATATATTGTTTCAACAATCAAACCATTGTTAGAAAATTCAGTAAAAAGAAATACCGAAAATAAAACACGCAATATTTACGAATTAAATTCCGGTGCAGTTCTTAAAATTAATATCTTAATAAATGATAAATTGAAATCGAATATATTGTTTCAACAATCAAACCATTGTTAGAAAATTCAGGTAAAAGAGATACCGAATATAAAACACGCAATATTTATGAATTAAATCCCGGTGCAGTTGTTAAAATTAATATATTAATAAATAATAAAGGGAAAACGAATATATTGTTTCAACAATCAAACCATTGTTAGAAATTTCAGTAAAAATAAATACCGAATATAAAACACGCAATATTTATGAATTAAATTCCGGTGCAGTTGTTAAAATTAATATATTAATAAATAATAAAGGGAAAACGAATATATTGTTTCAACAATCAAACCATTGTTAGAATATTCAGATAAAACAGATACCGAATATAACACACGCAGTATTTATGAATTAAATTCCGGTGCACGGCTGAAAATTAATTTCTTAATAAATAATAAAGTGAAATCGAATATAATGTTTCAACAATCAAACCATTGTTAGAATATTCAGATAAAACACATACCGAATATAACACACGCAGTATTTATGAATTAAATTCCGGTGCACGGCTGAAAATTAATTTCTTAATAAATAGTAAAGTGAAATCGAATATATTGTTTCAACAATCAAACCATTATTAGAAAATTCAGGTAAAAGTGATACCGAATATAAAACACGCAATATTTATGAATTAAATTCTGTTGCACATCTGAAAATTAATTTCTTATTAAATAATAAAGTGAAACCGAAAATTTTGTTTCTACAATCAAACCATTATTAGAATATCCAGGTAAAAGAGATACCGAATATAAAACATGCAATATTTATAAATTAAATTCCGGTGCAGTTTTTAAAATTAATATATTAATAAATAATAAATTGAAATCGAGTATATTGTTTCAACAATCAAACCATTGTTAGAAAATTCAGGTAAAAGAGATACCAAATATAAAAACGCAATATTTATGAATTAAATTCTGGTGCACGTCTGAAAATTAATATCTTAATAAATAATAAAGTGAAACCGAATATATTGTTTCAACAATCAAACCATTGTTAGAAAATTCAGTAAAAATAAATACCGAATATAAAACACGCAATATTTATGAATTGAATTCCGGTGCAGGGCTGAAAATTAATTTCTTAATAAATAATAAAGCGCAACCGAATATATTGTTTCAACAATCAAAGCATTGTTAGAAAATTCATCAGAAATATTTACCGCATATAAAACACGCAATATTTATGAATTGAATTCCGGTGCACCGCTGAAAATTAATTTCTTAATAAATAAAAAAGCGAAACCAAATATATTGTTTCAACAATGAAAGCATTGTTAGAAAATTCATCAGAAAGAGTTACCGCATATAAAACACGCAATATTTATGAATTGAATTCCGGTGCAAGGCTGAAAATTAATTTCTTAATAAATAATAAAGCGAAACCGAATATATTGTTTCAACAATCAAAGCATTGTTAGAAAATTCATCAGAAAGAGTTACCGCATATAAAACACGCAATATTTATGAATTGAATTCCGGTGCACCGCTGAAAATTAATTTCGTAATAAATAACAAAGCGAAACCGAATATATTGTTTCAACAATCAAAGCATTGTTAGAAAATTCATCAGAAAGAGTTACCGCATATAAAACACACAATATTTATGAATTGAATTCCGGTGCTGGGTTGAAAATTAATTTCTTAATAAATAATAAAGCGAAACCGAATATATTGTTTCAACAATCAAAGCATTGTTAGAAAATTCATCAGAAAGAGTTACCGCATATAAAACGCGCAATATTTATGAATTGAATTCCGGTGCAGGGCTAAAAATTAATTTCTTAACAAATAATAAAGCGAAACCGAATATATTGCTTCAACAATCAAAGCATTGTTAGAAAATTCATCAGAAAGAGTTACCGCATATAAAACACGTAATATTTATGAATTAAATTCCGGTGCACCGCTGAAAATTAATTTCTTAATAAATAATAAATCGAAACCGAATATATTGTTTCAACAATCAAAGTAATGATAGAAAATTCATCAGAAAGAGTTACCGCATATAAAACACGCAATATTTATGAATTGAATTCCGGTGCAAGGCTGAAAATTAATTTCTTAATAAATAGTAAAGCGAAACCGAATATATTGTTTCAAAAATCAAAGCATTGTTAGAAAATTCATAAGAAAGAGTTACCGCATATAAAACACGCAATATTTATGAATTGAATTCCGGTGCACCGCTGAAAATTAATTTCTTAATAAATAATAAAGCGAAACCGAATATATTGCTCAAACAATCAAAGCATTGTTAGAAAATTCATCAGAAAGAGTTACCGCATATAAAACACGCAATATTTATGAATTGAATTCCGGTGTACCGCTGAAAATTAATTTCTTAATAAATAATAAAGCGAAACCGAATATATTGTTTCAGCAATCAAAGCATTGTTAGAAAATTCATCAGAAAGAGTTACCGCATATAAAACACGCAATATTTATGAATTGAATTCCGGTGCAGGGCTGAAAATTAATTTCATAATAAATAATAAAGCGAAACCGAATATATTGTTTCAACAATCAAAGCATTGTTAGAAAATTCATCAGAAAGAGTTACCGCATATAAAACACGCAATATTTATGAATTGAATTCCGGTGCACCGCTGAAAATTAATTTCGTAATAAATAATAAAGCGAAACCGAATATATTGTTTCAACAATCAAAGCATTGTTAGAAAATTCATCAGAAAGAGTTACCGCATATAAAACACGCAATATTTATGAATTGAATTCAGGTGCAAGGCTGAAAATTAATTTCTTAATAAATAATAAAGCGAAACCGAATATATTGTTTCAACAATCAAAGCATTGTTAGAAAATTCATCAGAAAGTGTTACCGCATATAAAACACGCAATATTTATGAATTGAATTCCGGTGCACCGCTGAAAATTAATTTCGTAATAAATAATAAAGCGAAACCGAATATATTGTTTCAACAATCAAAGCATTGTTAGAAAATTCATCAGAAAGAGTTACCGCATATAAAACACGCAATATTTATGAATTGAATTCCGGTGCACCGCTGAAAATTAATTTCATAATAAATAATAAAGCGAAACCGAATATATTGTTTCAACAATCAAAGCATTGTTAGAAAATTCATCAAAAGGAGTTACCGCATATAAAACACGCAATATTTATGAATTGAATTCCGGTGCAAGGCTGAAAATTAATTTCTTAATAAATAATAAAGCGAAACCGAATATATTGTTTCAAAAATCAAAGCATTATTAGAAAATTCATCAGAAAGAGTTACCGCATATAAAACACGCAATATTTATGAATTGAATTCCGGTGCACCACTGAAAATTAATTTCTTAATAAATAATAAAGCGAAACCGAATATATTGCTTCAACAATCAAAGCATTGTTAGAAAATTCATCAGAAAGAGTTACCGCATATAAAACACGCAATATTTATGAATTGAATTCCGGTGCACTGCTGAAAATTAATTCCTTAATAAATAATAAAGCGAAACCGAATATATTGTTTCAACAATCAAAGTAATGTTAGAAAATTTCTTCAGAAAGAGTTACCGCATATAAAACACGCAATATTTATGAATTGAATTCCGGTGCAGGGCTGAAAATTAATTTCTTAATAAATAATAAAGCGAAACCGAATATATTGTTTTAACAGTCAAAGCATTGTTAAAAAATTCATCAGAATGAGTTACCGCATATAAAACACGCAATATTTATGAATTGAATTCCGGTGCAGGGCTGAAAATTAATTTCTTAATCATACTCCTATTATAAAGAGGTAAAAATTGTTTATTTGTCGGAGATAAGCTCAGGAACTACCGAACCGATTCCAAATGTAATGGTATCAAAATGATGGTGTTCGCCCAACTTAGAACATAGGCTATATCTTATGTCGGTGCCACTACCCCAAAGGGGGTGCAGGAGCAAAAAACGTTCTAAAAATGCGATTTTTGCGTTACTGAAGGGCCTAGAAATATGAAATTTGGAATATTAGTTACTTATAAGATATAAATGGTGTATAAGAACAGTTCTTAAACAATTCGAAATTTAAAAGGGGAGAAAATGCACAAAAAGCGTTCTAAAAAACGTTCTAAATGGTAGTTTCTACATAATCTCAGGAAATACCAAACCGATTTAAAAAATATTGCTGTCAAAATGATAGTGACAACGTTTGCTCCAAGATAGGCTATGTTTTATGTCGGTGCCACTACCCCAAAGGGGGTGTAGGAGCAAAAAACGTTCTAAAAATGCGATTCATGTGTTACTGATGGACCTAGAAATATGAAATTTGAAGTATCAGCTACTTATTAGATATAAAGGATTTCTAAGAACAGTTCTTAAACAATTCTAAATTTAAAAGGGGTGAAAATGCGCGAAAAGCGTTCTAAAAAACGTTCTAAATGGTAGTTTCTACACAATCTCAGGAAATACCAAACCGATTTCAAAAATAATGGCGTCAAAATGATGGTGAAAATCCCTGCTCCAACATAGGCTATGTTTTATGTCGGTGCCACTACCTCAAAGGGGCTGCAGGAGAAAAACGTTCTAAATTGCTGTTTTTGCGTGACGGAAGGGCCTTGAATCGTGAAATTTAGAATGGTAGTTAGTTATAAGATATCAATGATCTCTAAGGACATTTCCTAAAAAAATCGAAATTTAAAAGGGGGGTCATGATGCGCAAAAAGCGTCGTAAAAAACGTTCTAAATTGCAATTTCTATGCAATCTCAGGAAATAATGAACCGATTTCAAATATAATGGCGTTAAAATGATGGTGACAGATCTTGCTCCAAGATAGGCTATATTTTATATATGTTTCCACCAACCCAGAAGAGATGCAGGAGCAAAATGAGCGAAAAGCGTTCTAAAAACGTTCTAAATGCGGATTTGTCACCAATATCTCAGGAAGAATCAAACTGATTTCAAAAGTAATGTTAAGAAATTGATGCTGACAGCCTCCGCTCTAACATAGACGCTATTTTAAGTCGGTATCACTATCACCTAGACGTTGCAGGAGCAAAAAAGCGTTCCAAATTTCGATTTTTCTGATCGGTAGCGGCTAGCAACTTAAAATTAGGCAAGGTACATATGTATTACATACAAATGATCTTTAAGAACAGTTTCGAAAAAATTGGAAATTTAAAAAGGGGTGAAAATGCGCGAAAAGCGTTCTAAAAACATTCTAAATCGCGATTTCTACTCAATCTCAAGAAATTCCAAAGCTGTTTCAAAAGTAATGGTTGCAAATCAATGGTGACAGTCCCTGCTATAACATAGGTTATATTTTATGTTGCTGTCACTACCATCTGAGGGTTGCAAAAGCAAAACATGTTCTAATTTGCGTTTTTTGCATAACTGAAGTGTCTAACACTTTGAAGTATGGCATGTTATTTACTTACAAGATGCAACTGCTTTCTATGAACTGTCGAAAGAAAATTTCAAATTTAAAAAGATGAAGTGAGCGAAAAGCGTTATAAATTACAATTTTTACGTAATCTTATCAAATACCAAACCGATTAAAAAAATAATGATAACGAATTGTTGGTGATAGAACCTGCTCAAACATAAGCTATATTTTATGTCTATGCCACTACCACCAGAGGGTTGCAGTAGCTAAAAACTTTCTAAATTGCTATTTCTGTGATACTGAAAAGGCTAGAAACTTTAAATGTGGCATGGTAGTTACTTATAAAATATATATGCCCTCGAAGGACTGTCGAAAATAAATTCAAATTAAAAAGGGGTGAAGTGAAGGGGAGGTGCGAAAAGCATTCTAAAAAAGTCCTAAATTACGATTTCTACGCTATTTCAGGAAATATAAACCAAATATAAAAGTAATAGTTGCGAATCAATGGTAACACTCTCTGATCCTACACAGGCTATATTTCCTGCCGATGATTCTACCACCTGGGATTCACAAGAACAACAAACGCTCTAAAAAAGGCCTTTAAAAGCTTTCTAAATTACCTTTCTGTGGAATATTAGGAAATAACAAACCAATTTCAAAATTAATGTTGGCAAATTAATGGTGACTGTTCCTATTTCAACATAGCCCTTTATGTTGAGAGAGGTGGCAGGACTTGGAATTTGACATGATGGTTAATTTTAAGATGTAAGAAGATGGTTTCTAAAAAATTCAAAACTTCAAATGAATATTGAAATGAGCGTATTAATTGAGCATAAAAGTTTCAAAATATTTTCTAAATTATTATTTATTTAGTTTTATTTCGTTTTATTAATTTAAGTCTCATTTCTGCCTTATGCAGTGTAACAATGATGTTTAATCTAACTGTGTTTTAAATAGTATTTTTTTAAATCATTCCTAAAAGTAATAAGTACCTTTTAATAAAATAAAATATCACCTTTTAATAAAATAAAAATTTAGTTAGTACCTTTTAATAAAAATTAGACATATAAATATCATTTGGCATATTTCAAATATTACGCGAGCAAAGCCGCAGGGTTTGCTAGTATATTATAAAGCAGTAAGATCTAAAAGTTCCGCCCGAATGTTTTCAAAAACTACTCGGTGGATTTTTTTGCAAATTCGACGGAGAATATTCACGTGGTGTTTTATGAGTAAAATATACAGGGATAACTATGATTTTTGGTAAAAAATTTCATATTTTACTGCTATTTTGAAGGAAACGGTTGCCAGTGATTATATTTTGGCGAAAAGTTTATTGATTAGAAAATTGAAATGGCTATATTCGTTAGAAAATAATACAAATACCTCTCAAATAAATGAAAAAAAAATACTGAAATTTAATTAAAAAAGACAAAAAATTTTTTTTTATGAGACACAATATTATAAAACGAAAATATTTAATTTAAACATGAAATAAATATTTTTAATGCTCTAAATATAATTTATTGTGAAATTTTACAATTGATACAATATTCGGCGAATTATCGCCTGCGTTACGTTAAAAAAATGAATCTGAAAATTTGGTTAGACTAATTTTGAATTACATTTTATTTTATTTTCATTTCTTTTCTTTTTATTTTTATCTAACTCCACATGATGTGATTTACAGTATAAACAAACAGATGTAATTTTAAGAGTTACTATAATTGTGAATTATATATTCTTTCTTTACGATTTCTAATTTGCGTTTGTCGCCAAACAATGTTTAGCCATTTTTTTTAAAGCCAAAAATGCATAAGCGTGACATTAGCTTTTGGATTTTCGCAATAATGGTGTTTTTTTCAATTGACCGAGATCATTTTTGGAGTACATTTATGTATTCAATTATAAGTTATATAGATATCAGTTAATATTTTAAAAATGGAATCAAATATCTGAATTTTAGTGTGAATTTCTGACACACATACATATTATAAAATAATTCCATACTTCTTAAAAAGTTTTTCGTCGTAATTACGGAAGCATATGATTTTTATACATTTCAACTCAGATCAACGAATATTATACCTTTTTTCTTTTTTTAGAAAATATTATTGTTTATTTCTTTGATAACGCCAGTTTCACGTACAGGAAATCTCGGTACTGCATGGTTATCCCGTCGACCAAAAATCTATCGCCAAACTATAAGATTAAATGCCAATAATGATTGACCGTAAATGTCACAATCATTTGACTTTAAGCAAGTTACACGCATTTACGTCATCAAGTAATTTTTAGTTCGACGTTTTATTTGTATTTTTTATTAATGTTATACCAATTTATTTGTTCTTTCATTATTTAAAATAAAATTACATCAATTTGTATAACTTGGCAAGTGGTTTGGTGATTTATATAATTTGGCGAAATTGGACGACGGAAAAACTAAGTTGTACCGAAAATTCACAATTTCAAAATTTAGGAACTGAAAATTATTCTTAAGGAAATTTATGCAATCATGTGTTCTTACAATAAAAAAATTCAACATTTTGAAATTGATAATTGCTTGCTGATAATAATAATAATTGCTTGCTGAAAAAAAATTTACAAATCTTTTTTAATTTGTTATTTCTTCATATTTTCCCCTCTGCTAGGTAATATTTTAAAAGGTATTGGACTAATCTTAGATACGTAAAAGCACATAAATTAGCGTCTGAATTTCAATTTATATTACTATTATTATTTATTAACTGTTATTATTTTTATTATTATTGTTTCATTTATAATCTTCGATAATCAAGTCACCGCCAAATGACATATTTACTATACTATTGTAAGTTTTGTTGGCACAGATGTCATATACGCTACATGGTACCTAATGTGCTCCAAAATTGGCGTTATTTTGCCTGACTTGGTAACCCGGCTATTGTTGATTATTTATTTATAAATTATTTATTTTCTTTTATTTTCTTTTTTACAGTTATATAAATTATTTTGTTCTATAGTTATTAATTACACTTTTTTTAATTTATTGTTTTTTCCTTTTAAAATAATAGAAAATAATTTAAACATATATGTATATAACTGGTATTCGAAAACGATGTTTTCGCTAAATTGCGTGAAAAAAAAAGCGCGCCAAACCCGGTATGTATATTATATCTGTGCCTAACAGTTATTTACATTATTGTGATTACTTAGTATCAGACAACAGATTGAAGAGTATTTGGTATATTTTTATTATATAGGCTTTGGCGAGATAGAGAAAATGGCTTTAGCGAGTGAAGGGAGTTTTTTGTATGTTTACTGCCAACCTATTTACTTTTCATATACATGTAAGCATTATTTTCGATATTTATGATATTTATTTAATATAAAGAAGATCTATTTATCTACATTTAAATTCGAACAAAAATAATTTGTGGTACTACTTGATTATGCCGTCGACATAAAAAGTGTCGCCAAACTATAAAATTAAATGTCAATAATGGGTGATTGTAAATGTCAAACTTACTTGACATTAAACATTTTACAGTACACGTGTTTGTTACGTCATCAAATGATTTTTAATTCGACGTTTTATTTCTATTAATGTTTTACTAATTTATTTTTTCTTTCGTTATTTAAAATAAAAATTATGTCCTTTCCATAATTTGGCTAATACTTTGGCGAAACTGATCGGCGAGATAATCAAGTAGTACCCAATTTGTTTATAATAATAATAATAATAATAATAATAATAATAATATGTAAATAAAATGTTTTATACATATATGTGTGTGTGTCTTCCAAGAGAAACTGGCAGCGAATTGTAAAAATGGATATACTTGTGAGTTGCATTCTATTCGTTTATTACGTTGGTCGCCAAACAATGCGATTTTTAGCCAAAAAGGCAGAAGAGTGACATAGGCTCGAACAACGCTCACAATAATAGTGTTTGTGCATGAGCACATTTGGAAGTAAAGTTTTATATTCAAATGTAAATTATATAAAAGGCAGTTAACATTATGATTCTTAAGTAAAATATTTAAATTTTAGGCTAAATGTGTGCCCCCCCCCCCCCCCCTCACTCCCACCGGATCTCGCACATATGATTAAATCATTTAATTTCAGACATTTAAAATATTTTTCAATATGCTTTACTGTAAAAACACGTCGGTTTGTTGTCCTATTCGTTTGTTGTCCTATGTTTTTGATTCTATTTAATCTGCTGGAATAGACAGATGGAAAACAGTAGCAGACCTGCCAGAAGTGGACGTTTATTAAAAAATGTAATGCAACATGCAATGAGATTGAATTTAAGCTACCAGAACCTCACATAGCGAAAGTTGAAAGGCCGGGAGTTCAGCAACAAACAAACGAAAATGAACGGTCCGAATGTTCTTAAAGTTCAATAATCAATCGCGGCAATCATTGTAATACTCTCTAATTTAATAGTGTTATGACTAGAGAAAGTTTAATTCCTGTTGTCATAACTGTATCATTTCAGTATCAAACTCTACTTTAAATGATCAACTAAAAAAATTGTTTTTTAACTGCCCAAATTTTGTCCAAGGCATAAGAGAGTATAAATATCCCAGTGGCTTCGCATTGCTTTCAACAATGTGGAAGGACATTCCAGGTGATGGTCTTTACTGCTTTAAAATAGAAGGTTAAATTCACAATTTCGTTTAATTCAAGGAATCTTCATTTTTGGAACCCTTTTTCCATTTAGATATTCTTACGTCTATACATTCCAATTAAGACCCTGGGCCCCAATGGTCCCGTAGGGCCCGGTACAGGGTCCTTGAACTTTTTGTGCGCCATGCATATTGCAACAACTAATTTTCTCACCTTTCAGTGCATAATTTTAAAGTTGAGTCTTGGGCTCTTCTTCCAGGACCAACACACTCATATTCTTATTGGGCCCTTTGAACCTTTTTTAAATGCATTTGCTCAATTTTTTTACGCATTTAATTAAAATATTATTCTAACGAAAAATTAATACCGTATGCTTAATTTCGACTATCTGTAGATCTAAAGCATTAAGTACTGAGACATTTTAACATGTTTCATGTTAGGGCCCTGCTTTTAACTAGCAGTTGGCCCCTTTTTGGTCCCTCTATTATAGCCACCTTAAAAATGCTCCGATTCCCAAGCTTTTTTTCTAACTTCTTAGGTCCTCCAACTACTACATGAACGACAAAGAATTTTCAGTCTTCAGCTATCACAAATTTTGAATATTAATCGCCTTCTTGGGCGCCTGGTGCAGCTTCTTTAAAAATGAACCGAATTGCTTTCAATTTTCTTTAACATAGTTTTAGCGTCTTCTGATTAGTTTAAAAACTACTCAAAAGTACCTTTTTACCTAACTATATGCCACTTAAGTTCCTGACCCCTTGGGGCCCGGTACAGGGCCCCTTGAAGATTTTTCAGTATAAATTGTCAATAAATTGCCCCTCTTAATCTTCATTTTTGGCTGCTTCATTTTTCCATTTAGTTATTCTCCCGTTTCTATATTCCAGTTAAAATCTTGGGGCAACCCAGAGTCCCGTTTGACACGATCCGGGGCCTCTTGAACTTTTTTTGTGTCATGTATTTTTCACCCCCTAATTTTATCACCTTCTCATTGCATAATGTTAAAATTGAGTCTCGAACTCTTCTCCCTAGACCAACACCACTATATATTTATTGGGCCCCTAAGGCCCTTTTTAAGCATTTACCCCATTTTTGCGCATTTCTTTAAAATATTATTCTAATTATGTCTTTCTTTATACTTCAGCTACAACATTTTTTGAACATTAATCTCTTTTTTCAGCATCAACTTACGTGAACTCACCACAACCGTAAATTAAAAATCGCCTTACTTTAAAGGTAACTTTAGGAAAGGGATTTCATCTGTTTATTAAATATCGTGTTAATGTTAAGAGTAATTCATGAAATTTACAAGGGGTGGTGGCATCTTTCACCGCTTGGGGACGCATTCTTTACTCGGGTTCTAAGGAGTCAATTTCAAAGGCATTTGGTTCATTCAACTTAAATTACAATTCAGCTACTTTCTGTATTATGAAATTTTATCCTTAGACTTCAGTTACCAACATTTTCTAACATTAATGATTAATGGTGCATTCTTTTTTTGGATTCGATCGGCTTGATTACTACGAGGTTTCGCTCACTCAACTTGGTTTTCGATTGTCTTCGGCACGTGCGGAGCACTTCCGGTAAAAGCTGCCATTCGTAGCGGTGACCCAGGTTACAGGTTCGTCCGGAAAGAAGTTTGTTTGGAACACACTAGACGCTGCAGAAGGCAATGGGGTCTCCAAAATTAGGTTCATTTAAAAGAATTTCAAAAGATATAAAATCATAGCTTGAGTTCTGTTTAAGGTTATTATTTACAAATCCCGGGCAACGCCGGGCGGGTCTGCTAGTAAATAATAAAGAGAAACCGAATATATTGTTTCAACAATCAAAGCATTGTTAGAAAATTCATCAGAAAGAGTTACCGCATATAAAACACGCAATATTTATGAATTGAATTCCGGTGCACCGCTAAAAATTAATTTCTTAATAAATAATAAAACGAAACCGAATATATTGTTTCAACAATCAAAGCATTGTTAGAAAATTCATCAGAAAGTGTTGCCGCATATAAAACACGCAATATTTATGAATTGAATTCCGGTGCAAGGCTGAAAATAAATTTCTTATTAAATAATAATGCGAAACCGAATATATTGTTTCAACAATTAAAGCATTGTTAGAAAATTCATCAGAAAGAGTTACCGCATATAAAACACGAAATATTTATGAATTGAATTCCGGTGCATGGCTGAAAATTAATTTCTTAATAAATAATAAAGCAAAACCGAATATATTGTTTCAACAATCAAAGCATTGTTAGAAAATTCATCAGAAAGAGATACCGCATATAAAACACGCAATATTTATGAATTGAATTCCGGTGCAGGGCTGAAAATTAATTTCTTAATAAATAATAAAGCGAAACCGAATATATTGTTTCAGCAATCAAAGCATTGTTAGAAAATTCATCAGAAAGAGTTACCGCATATAAAACACGCAATATTTATTAATTGAATTCCGGTGCAGGGCTGAAAATTAATTTCTTAATAAAT